>CM050405.1:66258939-66858939 GCA_027580255.1 Therioaphis trifolii | reverse complement strand
AGAAAATTAAAAACTAAAAATCAATATTTCACGTCAAACATTTAAATCATTGATTGTATCCTCATTTGAATATTTATCTATCTGTTGAATATAATATGTTCTGTTGTTTTTTTCCATTTTATGTTCTGACATTCTTCTTTTCCAGTCTCGTTGTGTACCGTGTTCAACCAGGCCAGTCAAATCTTCTTTTATAGAAACATTCAGACATCTTTCGAAGTGATACACAACTGCATTTACCAAAAAATCCGTCCAGTGAAATGTCCTTTCACCGAAATCAATTTCACTGAGACGTATTGAAACGTACACGAACGAATACATTATTGTATTATACAAATAAATACTTAAGAAAAGGTGAATATGCGTGAGCGTGTGTGTGTGCACAGCAATCGGCACTCATGGTCTGTTTTGTTTTATTTTTTCTTTGAATTTTCTGTCGAACGTTTGATTTCACACACCGCGACCGACCGTCGGCTTTTCTCTATAGACGTACGCCGGTGTACAATGAGCCGTGTGTGTGTGTGTGTGTGTGTGTGTGTGTGTGGACACGCAGGTAGGTTGGTACGCGTACACACTCACGTGTTAGATATAAAGTCTAAAAGACTGACGACGTGGACACGACGGGCAGAAGCGGCTAGCGGTTGCGTGGTGTGTGTAGTGTACGGACGGCCACCGCCACCGCATGACACGGAGGACGGCCCGTGTGAGCTGACGACGGACATTGATAGAACGAGAAAAGGCGAGAGAGGAAGGGGGAAGATGTGTGTGTGTGTGTGTGTGTGTGTGTGTGTGTCGCAGAAAAAGAAGAGAAACAGGTGGCGGGAGAAGAACTCGCCGACGGTAGACGTGTATACGCGGCAGACGTTGTGGCGCGCACGAAATAAAAAAAAAAAAAAAAACAGAAAGAAAAAAAATACAATGCCAAAGCCCGAAGACGACCATAATCGTCGTCGTTGCCGCCGCAATGTCTGTCCATTATATGCACTCGATCGTTACACATGTGTGTGTGTGTGTGTGTGTGTGTGTGTGTGTGTGTGTGTGTGTGTGTGAGTGAATGAATACGCGACACCATGTGATAATACAATGTACATTAGATATTATTAAATTTGGGTTGGCTGCAGGTATGTAGAACACTTGAGATGTATACGCGTAGTCGCGAAGAGCCTTTCACCCGTAAAGGCCAGTGATCAAGTGATGGCCCGTGACATCAGCCATTGGTTCGACATAATATAAATGCCGTATAAATTAAAACCGGTGTTAAAAAACCGATTCGTAAATACCGCGATCTGGTCGGGATACTTTGTTACATTATTCATGTTTATAAATACGCCGATTTTACATTCGTATAATTTACAGGTGGCGCAAACTTTTTTCGTCTTTTCAAGTGGCGCTGTAGCCACCTCCATTGCCGCGTGTTCTCCGTGGATATGTTTGTAGGACTTGAACTCATATGCAAATGTCCGTGCTTTTTAGAAATTATCTACCATTATCTACCATTATCTACTTTTACATAACACCTTTTTTTTACGTATTCGACACTCATACATATTGATGTGCATAATTTACTATTTCCTGTGATCATTTCAAATCAAATTAATATAGTTTGTATTTGGTTATCTTCTTGAAATCGTTTATATGTCCAACTTTAATGTCACATTTGTATACCGATATTTAAATCTGATCTATGGTAGACTTGGATTCGAGTTGTCTGATCTCAGAATACGATCGATTAATAAGGTGTTTGCGAGAATTATTATAGCTGCCAGCCGGTACTTTAATTTACACCGATCATAAGCCGTTATCTGGTGCCCGACATTTACGCGACGCGTACAGTCAAATTTTACTCGTTTTATTATTCTGTTGTGAAAAATATGTACACGTTTATATTATTATCCTACTCGGTTAGATCCCACCACCACTGATCGCGATAACAGCATTAATGAAATTTGTATTACATGTATTATAATATAAATACGTATTTTTATTTTATTTATTTTTTTTCTAAATTGCCTTACTAGTCAGCTACACCTAACATCACAATTCATGCGGTTTAAGTTTGCACGGACTGCGCATTGAGCACCCGATCAATTAAGATTGCACACGGTACTCTACTACTCGTATTACATACCAATTGTTTTTTATAACATCATTATTAGAGTTAGGATGTTGATGACTTTTGCATTTTTCTTCCTCTGATTCTATACAATGCTATCCTAGCTGAAAATTTGATTCGTGTTCTCTTGATGCGGCATATTCTAATTTTATTTTGAATTTTTTTTTGCATTTTTCGTCATTTTTAGCTATTAATGCATTTCGTTTTGTTTTTAAACGTAATTTTTCAACATTTTTAAGACATTTTTTCATCTTTTAGATCATTTTTTGTAGTTTTTGTACAATGCGGGACAATTTTAGATTTTAGAACAAGTGTTGAACCCAAGTTTGGAAACAAATTTAATTTATTTAAAATCTAACTTTGGATTTGGACAAGTAGTAAACAATTACTATTACACCCATTATCACGCCCATATTTCTAATAAAAATGATTATTTATAAATACGTTTTTTTCACTTACTAAATTAGTTTTTTATATCATTTTTAAGGTAATTTTTTTAGGGTTTTTTTGCACTTTTTTTAGAGCATTTTTGCATTTTTTTTAGGGCATTTTTGCGTGTTTTTTAGGTCATCAACATCCTAACTCTAATCATTATATATATATATATATATATATATATATATATATATATATATATATATTATATGGGACGAGTATTTGTTTCACGTTTTCGTCCGGCGGACGCGGATCCCGCTGGCTCACCAGATTTGGGAGGTGGAAGCAATCGCTGCAGTACGTCATTACGCATAACAGTTTTTCGTCTCATCATCGAGGTTTTATAATTTAAATCGTAGCCGTTTACGTAGTAGGTATTAGAGGTTTACGCTGTCAGCCGTGGACGGACGCACGCGTGTTCACTGCGGAGTGTTGTCGAAACCGTACGCTACAACAAATCACTCGGGATGAAATGACCACTGGTCGGCGCGCGATGAGTTATTCCAAGGGCGAACCATTGTTAGCTCCTATTGAAACGGATGAAAACTATAATGTAATGTTGGCGATTTTGCCGACTGATGTAAAAATTAATTTAAAAACTTGTTGAAAAAAATACATGTCATTTTAAACTTTTAACTCGATCGTACTAATCCGTTCGTTTTTCAAAATTGATTTTAATAACTATACTGATATTGTGCATTTATATCGGTCAGGTGACAATGAAAATGATTCATAAAACGGTAGTAAATATTATAAATCATAAATCATTGCAGTACAGGCAATCAGATCGGGCATTCCCTTCATCGGTTCGCATTAGCTGTACACACATCAAAACACATTACTGGTGCCTAATACACTAATTAATTTGATAAATACACACCCACACATAGGTGGATGATCTACGGGGAGTGCCGGGTGTGCCAAGGCAAACCCTAATGTAACAAAAAGAAAAAAAAATTATAACATAAATACACATTAATTGAATTTCAGTTTTTCGTAAGTAAAACTGCAAGAGTTTAGTTTCTGAAATAATAAATAGCCTATAGGTAGTATATATATTATGTAAATATTATACATTCAGTTGTAATATTGATATGTAAATAAATGTTGAATTCTTAAAATATTTTAAGTATATTTTTCATATTGTCTTATGGGAAAAATTATTCCCTACAAAAATTCCATAAACAGTTTAATTAAATTTTGTTTATAGCTTACCTCTCTAAAAAAAATTACTGCAAAAAAAGGCTGGGCACACTCAAATGCAGAAGTCTGGGTCCACCCACCCACCCACACACATAAACACACACACACACACACACACACACACACACACACACACACACACACACACACACACACACACACACACAAGACGCTACTTATCTTCAATCCCTAGACATTTTCTACATTAATCAAAGTAAAAATCACCTGTTTTAAGATGCTTGATTTGTATCTATCTAATCTAATAAATTTTAGTTTTTATGAGGTAATAAAAACAGAAATTTTACTCGTTTACATGTACTTATCATATTTATCATTTTTATCGTATATTTATTTCATTGTATTTTGAGGATTAGTACACACAATCGTTTAGTATTAAAATTTTATAAATTATGTTGACATAAATATGTATTTAATATAAATGGATTATATCTTATAAAAAAACTTTATATTTTACTGATATTTTTACTATTTTATTAAACAATAAAATTTATATTTTAACTACGTAGCTATTTTTATTCCATTTTCTGCTTGAAATGCTCAAGAAATGCGTCTTGATCGAGTTTCACTGTGTATAGAAATACGTATATACTAAAATTTATCTCGCGATCACGTATTATTAGTCGATTGGTAGAGCCAGAACTTGACTTGACTAAAAGTTGAACGATTCGTCGAATACGCGAGAAATCATCGAAGTCTTTTGAGCGGCACGTGCATTTTATTGTTTTTAATATTTGCCTACGCTATGTAATTCACCACTTTGTTTAAAATTGTCCGTTCTTTTTTTCGATGTTTACGACATAAATTTAGTTTAAAATGTCTTATTTTTACACTGTCATGATTTATTAAAAAAAAAAAAAAAATACCTACAAACATATATGTTTAGTTCCTATAAGTAAACTTACAAAATATGTCATCATCTGGTTACTTGGCCGGCTGCGATCACCTTGCGTGCGTGTGTGTGTGTGTGTGTGTGTGTGTGTGTGTGTGTGTGTGTGTGTGTGTGTGTGTGTGTGTGTGTGTGTGTGTGTGTGTGTGTGTGTGTGTGTGTGTGTGCGGGAGCAGTAATAACGCTCCAACGAGTATTCTCGCGAAAGATCGATATCTATTAATTAAAGACATTGTAAGTACGTAGAGGGAATGAAAGGACAAAAAAAAAAAAAGACGGACCGAGGTGGAACAGACGAATGCCGAGTCTGACGGCGACGGTGGTGGCGATCGAGTGCGGAATCTTGTTTCCGTCCAAACACCACCACACGGCACACGCTCACACATACAATAACGACAAATATACCACACACGCGCGTAAGTGCTACGGATTACGGACACACCGGACGCGCGTATATATATAAATATATATATATATAACCTAACCCAACTCGGAAAATGATAATAATAATAATAATTTAATACGATAGACGTGTACGGATATTATCCATTATATCATAAAGTCGATCATTAGCCTCCGTCAATATCCCCGGTTCGGCGATTTGACACTTCGACGTTCGAACGCCACCGAGGCGAATTCGTTTCCTCTTCTCCCCGATCTCGTGAATTTCGATCGGCATCTCTGCCACTCGCATTCGCCGTCATTATCGCGTCGACAATATTGCGACGCGTGTATCACAGTGCGATAGACGGAACGCACACTCTGAGATGTAAAATTTCATGTTTTCATAGACCTATTGAAACTTTTCAGAAACTTTTCATATTTTCATGAAGCTTTTCAAAAAAATGAAACTTTTGATTTAACACTTGTATACACCTTTAATTTGTTTAAAAATTATTTAAGTCTATAACTAACTAAAATATTAACTGTTCTTGGCATAGATTAAGAAATTATTATTTAACAGTCTCAATAGTTCACAATATTAAATAGTTATGTAACACTATAAAATATATAAATAACCTTTGTAAGCATATAATGTAGGTATGTAACTAATTAACAGGTCAATAAAAAAACAAAGTAACATTTAAACAAAAAAACTTTTTTAAACAAATTAAATCATAGATATTAAAACTATTGTTCTATTACCTAACTATTGGTGTATACTGTATACGTACGATTATGAAATTAAATTTTTGATACTGAAAAGTTTCAATTCTTTTCATTTCAATAGCCTTGAAACTTTTCAAATTTCATGAAAAGTTTCACTTGAAAAGTTCAGAAACTTTTCAGCCTCACATCTATCTGCGCACACTACGCGGCTGTTGCACAGCGGCTTGTCGTATACGACCGAAAGTTGCCGGACAGTTTCGGTTGTTGCGATTTCCGCTGTGATTTATACACAAACACACAAATATATCGCATTCGCGTATATAAAATATGTATAATATACTCCACGCCGCCGCGAAATCGGATTTTTTTATTTTTTTTTTCGAAACGTCGCACTGAAAACGACGTCGTATTCGACTAATAAACTGAAAACACACACTCACACACACACGGCCAGTATAATATACAGCTCGTCATAAAAGGAACCAATACGTACAATTTACTCGCTGCATAACACATATACTTTTACATCTAGTCTATAGAAAATTATTTGAAATAAACGTTTTTTTTTTTTTTCCATTGGCATCTACATGATACTACTTTTTCAGTTTTCTCTAATGTCAACCATGACTAGTGATTAAATACTTGAAAACAATAAAATACTAGTTCGTTTTTTTGTTTTTAAATATTGTTAGTATTTGACAAGCTTATTTAAGGTATACGTTAAGCAATTGAACTTTAACGTAATCACTGTATAATTTATTTTCAAAGTTTTTAGGGATCGTGTCCATGAATCCCAATTATATACGTACAAATTTCCAATTTTCATAACGATTTATCAGCTATATTATACGTTTTTTTTTTAATAAAACTACTATTCATTAAGACGATTAATATAGTGAGCTAATACGTAAATAGTAAATACATAATATTATTGATGTGTATCATATTATATTAGATTTATCTATATTAATATGTGGAATCCACATTGTGGATAGTAGAAAATTAAATCACGTGGCATACAAAATAAAGAGTGTTTCTAACCTGAAAACGTGATGCGTACATAAATAAATAAACATATAATATATATATGCACATATATTGTGTTTTATCAAAAATATATTAATCGCATTATTATAATATGTTAGTGTAATATCTCTAATAAGACAATATCAATTAATAAGTACTAATATTAGTACATAATTATTGTGTTATGATTAGTGTTAGGATGTTTATGACTTTTGCATATTTTTTCTTTTAGTCGTGCAAAATGCAGACCAAGTTATACATTTGTTTCGTGTGACATAGAACCAGATACATTCAATTTTATTTTGCATGTTTCTGCATATTCAGGGATTTTTATTAATAAATACATATTTTGAAAAAAATTGTAAATAAATACATATTTGGCCAAAAAAATAACAAATAAATGCATATTTCGCCAAAAAATAACTTAAATACAATATAAACCTCAATAAAAACCCATAGGCAGGCACAGTTGGTTTCACATTCAACGAAAATGAGAAAATATGAAACCCGTAGTGTATCAATATATAATTAACTTATCTTTATTACTTACTTATAGTGTGTCAATAGGACAAAATAACTTACATTGTGAAATCTTAAGTTAAGTGTATGGTGTGCCACAGGTCGGTACTGTGTAGACTGTAGTGTTATTGAATTATTTTAATATACGCGTTTTTATTCACACTAAAAAATATGCCAAAAGTAAAATGTTCCAATACTGCTCGACTACACAAATTTATTTTGGAATTTGGTGAGGATGTATTTTCAACGGACGGGTTAGTGATATCATGTAAAATATGTGGAATCGAAATTGCATCCGAAAAAATTCGCATTAAAACAACACATCGCAAGCTTTTATTTTTATATATTTGTATTTGAGTTTGAAGTCATAAAAAAAGTTGTAAATTAATTTCAAATACATTTTGGATTAGAAATACAATTTTAAAATTCCGTGCTTATTTTTTTATTTTTATTTAATGGCATATTTTGATATTTATTGTGCATATTTGCATGCATTTTTTAGCGTTTTTTTTAAGGTCATAAATAGGGCTCGGATTTATATGTATTTATGAAACCAAAGTATGTATTTATGCTATAAATATATTTACATAAATATGTGCTAAAAAACTCAAAATATGTATTTCACTAATATGATTTATTTTCACATGTTAATATTAAATTTCATATATTAATTATCTTGATTACAATTTATAACATACATTTTAAAATTTTAAAATTCAAAATATCTTCGATTTGGTCGTAAAAATGCCTTATACCGACTAAATGATCTTTCGACTTCCACTGATGTTATTGGACAGTATTGCATTTTGACTATGTCTGAAGGAGTAAGTTCTTCATCCAAAGAAACTTCAGGAGTACGACTAGTAAGAAAATTTTGATAGCTTTCATTTGTGCAAAACAAAATTTTTTTGGTAGAATATTTTTTTTTTACTTTGGTATTTATAATTTCGCCAATTTTTCATAGTACTTTTTGGAAAAAATGGAATTATTGATAAATATGTAAAAACATGTACTTATGGCAAAACATGTAAAAATATATGACATAAAATATAGTCCATTTCATTGGAAATCCCAGGGACAAATTTATCACTTACCTAAATTAATTTATCACAGTAAAAATATGTATTTACATATTATAAATCCGAGCCCTAGTCATAAACATCCTAACCCTAGTTACGACTATCCGTTGGAGATGTGCACCACGAATTTAGCGACTTTTGCACCGGTCGAAATGTTAACTAGATTTCATTGCACACTCATCGCTGTGCACTTATTTTCACTCTGTCGCTGTTATTATTTATATTTTTTGCTGTCGTTAGTGTCACGAATACTGCGGTCCTTCGGAATAGCGTGTATGCGTGGGCGGGTCGGTGGGTGTGCGTGTACGTATACGCATTACGCGCACGGTTCATATATTCACACATACTTATAGGTTACCGGCGGCGTTGAAAAATTTACACGTATATAAAATAATATAATATTATATTGTTGTCGGGGAATCTCGTCGGAGCCGAGCGGTGGTCGCGGCTGCGGCTGCGGCGGCGGCGGCGGCGGCAACTTCGTCGTGTCGCATATAATAATAATAACACGCGCAAAATAATAATATATACGACACCGATAATATTCTTTGCGTCGGAGCGGCGGTATTCGTATAATGCATAATATTTTATTGTTATTGTTGTTATTATTATTTTTTTTTTTTTTTATTTTCACTTTTTTTGTTTTTTTTTTTTTTGTTTTCATGTGTAAGTATACAGGGTGTTTTACGAAGATCTGACATGTTGAATAACTTTTGTTGTATTCAATATTTTTAATTTTTTTTTTTTTTTTTTAATGAATATTTATAGCCTAGCGCTACAATAAAATTTCATTAAAATTTATTTTTATTTTTAAAACTCAAATTTCAAAATTTAAGATTTTATTTTAGAGTTTGAAAAAAAAATCAAAATAGCCATTTTGTAAACACGATTTTTAGAAAAATGTTGGTGTTTGAAATTCTCGCAAAGGTTGATCCGTTAATTTTCTATGATTTTTTAAAGTTTACGAAAAATGTAATAATATGTATCGTTTATCAGTCATTATCAGTCGTAATTGAACTATTAAGCATTTTAATTCGATTTTTCGTAAACTTTAAAAAATCATAGAAAATTAACGGATCAACCTTTATAAGAATTTCAAACACCAAAATTTTTCTAAAAATCATGTTTACAAAATGGCTATTTTGATTTTTTTTTTCAAACTCTAAATTAAAATTTTAAATTTTGGAATTTGAGTTTTAAAAATAAAAAAAATTAATAATGAATATGATTTTATTGTAGCGGTAGGCTATAGTATTCAATTAAAAAAAAAAAAAGTTAAAAATATTGAATAGAACAAAAGTTATTCAACATGTCAGATCTTCGTGAAACACCCTGTATACTCATTTGTTACGAACGCGTACGATTCGTTCGACAACCCTGTTGCACGTATTTATACATTTAATATGATTTATCGCACGACTTGTCGCCGCGGCACAATAGTAATGGCACCGCGAACAGGTACCGCGCACGCATAATCCGCGCAGCCGGCATTTCGTTATAGTTTCGCCTAACACAAAAAAACATGACATGGCGCCAGTGCGCGTTTACAATAATACGCAGATATGAATTTATAGAAGTCACGGACGATTTCTAGCAATAATTTTTATTTTTTTTTTGAGTCCGAGTGAAAAAAAAACAGATTTATCGGTTTCACGATTTTTTTTGCGCATCCGATCACGGTTTCTAGGAGTACCAATTTAGTTTAGTGGTCCTCTTGGACCAGAAATTCAATCTAATTGGCTCGAAGCGATTGGTATTCAAAACTATCTCTCATGGACTCGATTCGAGTTGTTTCGTCGTAACTTCAAAAATCATATAATGTTAAAGCGATGACGTTTTTACCGATCACTAAAAAAAATCCCGAGTCTTTTTTTGTGTTAAAAGCTCGGAAATAGGAAAATCTCACTTTTCGAAAATTGTGTTCTCGTAACATTTTCAATATTAAGTCAGATTACGGTTATTTTTTATTTTAAGATTCGCCGCCATATTAGATTCCGAATGAAGCAACGGATCTGTCTTACAATGATGTTAATTTTTTATTATTTCCTGGTACACTTAACTTTCTCCAAAAATTACATCTAGCCACTACATATGAGTATCGTTAATTGCATTCAGATGGTATTATGAGGACTAATTTTTCTCCCTTTTCTACAGTTTTTTTCAAACGTGAGGTAAAACTACCGAGGATCCAAATAAAACGATAAGATTTTCATAAGCGAGACTGTCACTAAATCAATTTTAGTTATTTAGTCATAACACTAAATTTATTAACAGTGAAAACTTGATATTTTCGCCGTATACTAATGACACACCGTTACAAAGTTGAAAAACATTTATTTTTTTTTAAATAACGTTGAAAATACCTTGTTTTTTTAAAGTTTATTTATAAAAAATTTTTTTAATATTCGATAAAAATTTCTGAAAACCATATTATATGCCCTTACTCGTATATATCATTATTAATGATACTGAAAAAATTCAAAAATCGTAGGTGAAAATGTTATAATGAGTGTTTAAGTAAATTTGTATACGATTTTCACAGGATCGAAGTTTTTTAGTTTGATTTTAACTTTAAATGTTTATAAAAATAAATAGTTCGTCCAATTATAATGAATTTTGGAATAAAAACAAAACTTCATGTTTTGAATTTAAAAAAAACCTAAATGTCTCCTTTAATCAAACTAAACAATTGTATACAGGTTTAATAAACATACTTTACGATTTTCTTTTACAATGAAGGAAAAATACTCTTATGGAGTTTTTTTTTTATATTAATATACAACATTTCGAAAAGAGTGATTCATTGAATTATAATTTTTTCTACGTTATAATATTAAATGTTAGAACCCAGGTTTAAATTACTCAATAAAAAAATGAAAAATTACGTTTCGTAATTATTTCATAAAATGTCGCCATTGTTGTTTAAAAAATTGATAATTTAAAAATAGCTTACTTATACACGCATTGGCTACATAAAATCTACAACATTGAAACGTGTTACTAAAATAAATATACAATTATTGTTCAAATCTTAAAATGGCATCAATAATTCATCATTGGGTTTCGTAAAATTTTTAAAATCATAATTTCAAAAATGTCAAACGCAACACTGTTTGGTGTTTGAGTGTTTGGTGAGCCAATCGTTAAATGGCTAGTCCAAAATTTACTGTAAATTCACAACTAATTTACCTTCTACAACTACCATCTTACTCTTTTTTTTGCTTTGCTTTTAAATTGAAGGAATATTAAAGAAAATACTGATGTCGAAATTTTTGAGATAACTTTTTTTTGGAAGTGCACTGGCACCATGGAATTGAAAATAATTTTGTCCACGAAAATTACGTTTCACAGTATTATGAATAGTAATTGATCAAGACATTAGTATTTTTATATGTCGATTAATATTCAAACGATAAAACTACGATTAAAATAGTGAAATGTCTACATAGAATAATTTAACAGATAACTATTTATATACATGTATATAAATCAAACAAATAAATAAATCGATAGAAAAATACGCATCGTATAAAATAAGCCATAATTTACACGGTTACTTTGTACAATCTGATGATGATATTTTAAATTGAAACCATTAGGCAAACCTAACCAAAACCCATAGTATAAGAGTTTTTCATTACCCATTATTTACTTTATCGCATATATGTATTTATTTGTTTATTGCATATTGATAAAAGTATCCAACTTAAATGGTTTGAAAATTATTTGTTCATTGAACAAATAAATCATCAATAATTCATCAATAAATAAATTTGGATTTATTTATATTAGTATGCAGCTAATTCGACATTGACCAACTCCGCGTCAGTAAATAGTAGTTTGAAAAAGTATGAACGAATCGAAGTCAGGATTTCGCTAGGGATCTAGTCGGCGACGTACGACCAGGAGATTTCTTGTCGTACATTAACCGCGACGTGCGTTAAACGGCAGGCGTGTCCACGTATTTTTTTTCCCCCGACGTCTAGATCACTACGCCTAATTACGCAGAACACTCGCGTCTACATTAGATCTCAAAGATTACGCGAATCCGTAAAGTTATTTAATATTCACGTCTGGTGGCACGTCCACACTGTAAGCCGTAATGATTATCACGGGTAATTATCGCAGATTTCCCCGTTTACTCGACTGACATTTTTAGTGCATTTTTTTTTTTTTTTTTAATTTGTTCGCTTTAATTCGTAGGAAAAAATTATAATTTAAATACTCACTCATGCATGCCTAGTGCGAGTGAAAAAAAAAAACCGAAAAGTTTTGCATATTTTTGCATAGTATATTTTTCAAGTACCTCTTTGCACTTTTAATATTAGTGCATTTTTATTATTTTTTTTTTTTTTTGTATTTTTCGCATGTTCGACCGCTTATGTCGAAATTATTGACAAGTTTGCGTCGTGAAAAAAGTGACGTTAAAATAATAAAATCTCTGTGTTTATTACGGTACTCTGCACGCTATGTTTTGCGATTCGTCGATAACAAATTACCATTGAGATCGTATTCATACTTAATTATAAAATATAAACATTTTATTTTATTTGTAAACACGTGTGGTCGTTCGCATACTTTATACGCGTTTACTTTGACTTAAACGTTAACTCATACGACTTAAATGCGTATTTTAGAAATACACCGTCTCAGTATTATTCCGTCACGCTGTTTAAAGTTTGGTAATAAATATTTTTTTTAACTTTTAAATTTTGAAATAATTTCTTAAATTTTTAGAACCTTATTGCTATTTGCTGCTGCTTTGTACTGTAAAATCTCATAATTCAGTTTATACAACGTGAGAGTCGCCAGTTATAATAACAAAAATAAAATAATTTTGTTTTATTTTTTTTTTGGTTAACTTAAAGTTTTCAAAAAAAGTTTATACGTAATTAGGTATTTGGGGTTTCACTGTTCTAAAACGATCTAGTGGATTTCCGTCGAAAATGTTTCTTTCTCTTTTCGTCATCTATCTGATTTGCCGTCGAATCAAGAAACTTTGGACTGCAGCATTCAAATGACATCGAACAATATAGTTTTAATAAGAACTTGAATCGTACATCTCAACACATTAAACTAAGCACAACGGTTAGAATACGAAACGATTTCCAAACGTAATATATTACGATGTCGCATCGTTTTTCTAGTTTCTGTTTGACAAAAAAAAAAAACAAATGAAATAAAATAAAAGTAAAGGGTTTTTTTTTGTGTGTATTCAATCTAATCCCCGATTATTATGATTAGTCGATATCGTTCGATCGCTATCCTTTTGATCGTCGGGTTGAAAATCTGGCGGACGAGTGAATCGACAGAAAAGCGTCTCGGCTGGCGGCTCCGAGAACGGCTTCCGAAACCGCCGCGGGCCACCTGCTGTTACGGAGGTAGCCGCCGCCGCCACCGCGTATAAATTATAACAACAACGACATACATATACGTATAATAATAACAATAATAATAATAACGATACGGGTAATAACACAACGACGTGACGACGACGGTGCAACATCGACGTGTACCTATGCGGTAATTACCGCAAACCGACAGCGGCCGCGCCGCGATATTAAAATTATATTACAATAATATATTATTATTATAATGCTACAGCGGCGGCGGCGGCGGTGTCTCCTCTAAGCTCCCGCGTGCCGCAACGTTTGTAACCGGCGGTGCTTCTGCCGCCGGCTGTCACATCCGAGACGGTTTCGAGTCCGTCATTGGCCGCCGCAAACGTTTTTTATCATATAAAAATACGCGTTTAGGTACTCGTTCCGCATATACACTTATTATATTACGCGTACGTATATACATACGTAAGTACGCGTGTGTATGTGTGTGTGTGTTTATTTTGTTTTGTTCGGTTTGGTTTGGTTTTATTTTTATTTTATTTTGTTTTTTTTTTTGCCAACGTATTTCTGTCCAAAGAGACTGCGGCGGCGGTGGCGGCGACGGGTATTCATAAATCGACGTGCTATGCAAATGCGAAATTGTTGTACGACGTATACGACGGAGACCGGAGACGACGTCGACGACGACGACGACGACGACGACGACGACACCGACGACGACAACGACGACGACGGGGCCGAGACGAACGGGCGAAGAGACGACGAAGACGGACCGAGACGAACGGGGACGGTCGGGAGAGTTTCTTTGTTGTATATATTATTATTATTATTATTATACGCGTATACGGGAAAACGCACACACGTACACAAATATACGAATACACACACACACACACACACACACACACACACACATGCGCAGAGACTTTCGAAAAAATTGTATTCTCCTCCCGTTTACATATTATATGTTTATACATATATATTATTATAATACGCCAGGCGGCGGCCGTGTATTATTCGCCTCGTTATTTGAAAATACCGAACGCCGCCGCCGCCGGAACATCGTTTCACGATTTGATCGGCGGCGGCGGCGGCATTTCTTCCCCGAGCGTCGTCGGTCCGCTGCCACCGCCGCCTGCGACCTGACGTCGCGAAATTCTTCGACGGCAGTTTTCGTATTATAATAGTAATAATAATAATAATAATAATAATAATAATAATAATAACAATAACGATAATAATATATTCGAGATGTGCGCGTATATACAAGTGTATTATTATAATGCGCGCGTAATAAATAGCGTGTGCCTAGTCAATGTGCGGCTCACGGCCGACGTGTTTGTCTCCGACCGCCGCGAAAGAGAGAGAGAAAGAGAGAGTACCTCCTCCTACTTCTCGTGACAATAATAAAATTATTACAGTTTTTTCCTTTTCCCTTTTATCATCTTTTTTTTTCTTTTTTTTTTTTTTTATTGTTTTACCGCGTAAAAAGCGGTTGCCCGTTCCTTGGAGGTAATAATATTATAATATAATTTCTTTAATCGAGGCCGTCCCACTGGTCTCATTCGTGCTATTGCATACCCGGCTTGAACGACGTGCGACTGTTCGTGCCCCGCGATTACGCGTTTGATGCTGTAGTATCGAAAGCGCAAGGTTTGAGTTTGACGCACGAACCGGTCGCTCTATATATTGTCCCTACGACATTTTCAACGATACGTCGACTACGTTTAAAATTCGAAAATCCTATTTTGATCGATCCGAATCAATTTTAATTAATACCAAGTCGTGAATTTTATATGAAAAATGCACGACTTGGTATTAATTAAAATTGATTCGGATATGATTTTAAGTTCGACTCAATTATGTAATATATTCATACATTTTACACTTAGTACTCGTGCGTATATGTATAATACGTCTTACTGTATAATATCATACAAAAATCAATTGAATACTTCTTGAGCAACTCACCGAAAGCGCTAAATCGAGCTATAAAATGGTTTTCAAACGCGAATGACTAATCGTTTGTTTTATAATTTCACACATCAAATAACATAGTTCACTTTCACCTTCACAATGTCATTTTCTGATATTCTGGTAAAACACACAATAATTATTTTAATTATTTAATTAGTAGCATAATAATTATCATTATATACGTAGGGCATTGAATATTATATACTTAATTTTTTCATCATATTATATTATTAAGTACACTTGCAACATTTGATTCATCCGGAAAAAAACCATTCGTACGTATTATTTTTTTCTAAAAATTTAATGTTAATTTTTGTTTTTTGAATTCAAAATTGTTATTGATAATACAGTACTTATAAATGGATAGAAATAATGTGTATTTTAATGAACTATGCAAAAGAAGAACCAAATCAATGCTGAATTGTTTCAATAACAATAATATATACGCTTCAAATAATAAATATATACTTCATATAATTAGTAATTAGTATGACGTTTAGGAGGTCTGTATGAATACATATATTTTAATTACGGTGTGTTAATGAACACTACTTAAAAAAATGAACTTCTTATCCGTTTGGGTGGAAAGATGAGTCTTGTGACCCCATAAACATATTTGAGTAGTAACTGTCTACTGTGCCCGTTACCATGTGGGTTATGCCTTCACGAATAAATACATAATTTGTTTATATTTTCTACACACCCCACTGAAGTTTGACCTCTTATTAGCACCCGAGAGAATAAATGATCTTCAACGACGATGACGGAGTACCAGAATTCAAGCATATCATTGTTTTGTTAAAGAAAAGAAAAAAAAAGCTAATTAACCTCGTGATTGTGAATAGTACGTGAATTTTACACCAAAGATCTAACTCATTGTTCAGTATCGTTTTTCGTTCACTCATAAGAATGCCGAACAGATAAAGTAGATACATATATATTATTTAAGTATAAATACATCGTGTACTGCGTGATTTTTGAAGCATGCTCGCCCCGTTTCCAACCCAGTATAATACCCAGAGTCAAATACATTTTCATGTGTAATTCAAACTCTGTAGTACAGATCTATATTTCTTAACTACGTAATGTTTTGAAGTTATTATTATTATTATTTTTTTTTTTAATGGTAACCACAACTTAAAACATAATATTACAAAAAAAAAAAAAAATAAAAATATTTTGTTTGGGCATTTTAATATTTCGATTTGTATAATAAAACCAATAGTTTAAGAAATAAAATATTTAAGTTTGAAATCGCGTTAAGGTGTAGCAGGGGTTCTCACAAAAATGGTTTGCCACTATTCCATTATTCCGAATTTAATATACTCGTATCATTGTCTCTTAAAATATTGATCCAATCAAAAAAAAGTTGATAACAACATTATTTCTTAAAAATCATTTCCTTTCATACTATAATACATGTTATTAACAGCATTTAACTATTTAAGAAAACCAAAATGCTGAAAAAATCACGCAAAAAAAAAAAAAAGGAACACAATTATCTATTGTATTATATTTATCAACATGAGCCAATGTTTTTCTTTTCTTTTATATTCACGTGTGCCACAACGGCGTTTGAGATGAAATAGAATGGCCAGGTTTAATCGGTCCTCACGACATTCACGGCATCATCAGGCGCATTAAGAGAGTGAAATTTCAGCGAAACAATACGGTAAAAACACCAACTTAGAAACGCTCATTTTATCTGCGGAAAACATCCGAACTTACAGAAAAAAAAGACCACTCGCATATAAACCGCTCGCAGAATTTTTTCTAACGAAAATAATCGAAATATCAAACGTCATCGCTACAGTGTAAATATTGAATTCGAAATTTCGCGCACGTGCACGAACGCATAATAATAATAATATTATTATTACTAGAGGTCGGATTTATATGATTTTACATATTTGTTTTTAGTCTATGCGGTTGAACGGGAGTGAGAAATCTTTACGATTCATGAAACACAGAATTCATAGGAACAAATTTATTTTACATAAAAAAGCATATTTTAGGGGTTAGAGAATATTTAACACGTTAAAGAATATTTGAGAATATTATTGTCATATCGCCATATAATGAACATATTTCACGTATATCAGCACTTTGATAAATAAAATGTTCACTAAATGATAAATATCTGGGTTTTAATAAAAATTAATCTCCTGGTACACTTCCGGAAAATTATTCACCGACTGTGGCAGCCGAATTGCAATATTCTCCAGTGACATCGGTTGATGTCGTACGGTCCTTTAGCATGTATAAAAACATTCATACAAACCGGCGTATACTAAAATGACACCGGAACACATTGAACAATATATAGTTATTAAATGTCATTGTAAAATGAATTAAATATATTCAAAATCAAATGAATAAAAAATAAATTTAAACCAAATTTTTTTTTCGTTAATATTAAGAGGATATTTTGCATAATTTAGGACATAAAACATCATATATTTGGTATTTTAAAAGAATGTTAAGAGAATATATTGCCTATTTTATGTGACACAAAAACATCATATTTTAAGGATTTTAAGAGAATATAAATCCTACCTCTAATTTATTATTACTATCGAAACGACTGTTACGCGGAGACCAGCTTCCATGCGTGGCCCGTAAAAACTGAACTCGACAAACGGGTGCAACGCGTAATGATAACTATAACGACTCTCTTGGATCGTATACAGTATAGGCAATCGTTGTACTACGAATAGGTGTACCGATGAGTGTTGGAATATCATTAAATTCGTCCTCTTTTTCGCAAGTCAAACCATCTGACTTTACGCAACTTCACGTACCGTGTGATAAGAAGTGATATATTAAAGCTTTCTATCGTCATATTATTATGTCGTCTTACGGAAAACTGTTAAACAATACGGTCTTCGGTCACAATATACCTGAGTACTGATCGTGAATGTATAGCTGGTTCTCGTGTTTAGTTCATGTCATCTTGACCGACGTTTTAATAAATTCTCTAGTAAAAAATCAACGATCATTTCGAAGAGTTCCGAAAAAAAGCACACGAAAACGATATTTTTGATTGTTCACCGGAAAAATTCTATCGTATTATTGTGAAACAATATAGCGACGTTTATTATAGTATTGTCGGAAAAGCGAGGTGATCGTGTGAAATAAGACCCGTTTCGTTGAGAGCCTGCCTACACATAATGTTAAAATTCACGAATGTTTGTATTTTATGTACGAATAAATAAAAATAAGGTAATTGCGTTATTACGGTGAGGATTCGTTCATCCTTGGACGAGAAAATGGTGACGAGTGAATTTAATTTTAAAGAATCGACTAATCATTAATTTTTTAATGTATTGAAGCTGAACAAATTATTCACTGGGATATGTTAAATCACGTTTAGGTTGTTTTTACTTAGAATCATTCACAAACATTAATTTTATTAAGTCATATGTACATTTTAAATCCGATACAAATCGTGTTCCACTAAAAAATAGGTACGAAACATATTTTTCTACATACATCCTAAATTTCATAAAAATTGAAATGATCAATTATTGTTTCTACACATTTTAAGTTGGAATTCGATATGAAACGGTCGATCGTTTTTCAATTCAAACTAGAGTTTGGTAAAGTAGAAGTTAATTAAAATGAAAGTGTACGGGAGTAATATCATATAAATTTGCAAGTCAAAATTACAATAATATTAAATAAATACAAAATGGTTTTTAAGTGTGCTATATTCAGCCCGAAAATGGTCGATTGTTGATGTTTGATGAACATTACAAGTTTCTAGTTCCACATACATCAGGACTATAAATTACAATGTAATTCAAATATAGCTACTGGATATCATTACAAAATAAATGCGCATCTTAAACACACTTTTTGTTTCATTCTGCACGCTCAACGTTTCGTACGAAACTACTAAGTGTGTCATAAACTGCAAACCGCAATGCGCATAGCAACCGAGTATGTATTTGCACAAGAGCATATATATTTTTTTTTCGGCTGAGTGAGAGAGAGAGAGAGAGAGAGAGAGAAAGATAGAATTCGATACATTATTTATCGAATATTCAAACAAAGCATACGAAGTGTTGAATTGAAAATATTTAATTTTCGACTTACGAAATATGGATTCAAAACTACGACGAAAACGCCAAGTCGAAACTGTGCCCATAATATGACGTGATGTATAAAATATATAATAATGTACGTGTGCGCGTTCGTGAATGGCGATAACAACCCGTCTGTCCGCGTGTAAAAGTACAAACACACGTGATACGTATAATTAGGGTTCTTAATTTGAAATTTTTCAATTGAAATATTTCAAAATTGAAAATTTCACTCATCTTGAAATATTTCAATGGAATTATGAAATATAAATTTTTTTTTAAATACACGACGTGATGTCGGTAAATAATAATATGATATGTATAAGTGAAATGTTATCAATCAGATTCTATCATTCTTTGATTATAGACTTACAGTTAATACCATAATTTAAACTAATAATTATTTTGTTTCCTACGCACTGAATTAATACAAATCTATGCGACACGGCGTATTGTGAAGGTTCCATGTTTTATACCAGATACCAAATGATAAAACATATTGAGTTTTATACATTTTAGGTTGTAACCACGGTCTTACAAGATATCTACTAAGACCGTGGTTGTATCTATTAATGATTTTCGAAGCTAGAAGAATTTTATTTACTTGATAATAGTTCGTTATTTCGTAATGAATATTTATTTATTTTTTCTTGTCTTGTGTTGTAAATTGTAATTTGCAAAAGAAATATTAAGTGTCTAGTTACAAATTAGGTAACTGTCTAATATTGCATTTTTTGTACTTATTTAGAGATAATATCATTTCATAAATAATTTTGAGAAAAAAAAGTAAAATCTGTAATTATAGATAAATAATATTGTTTTGTACAAAATAAATGAATAGATAAAATTCACAAATGCAAGGGTTAAAAATGAATAGTAAGTATGTTTTATGTATAAGTATAACTGTATAAGTACATGGCTGCATACGAACTGAGTCCCAGTATAACCTTTTATGACGAATTGAGTCCCGGGTTGTTTTAGGGTATATATCAATTGAGTCCAGTGAAATTTTAGGTATAATACTAATTGAGTCCATGTTTTAATACTAACTGAGTCCCATAAAATTTAAAAAAAAAAACATTTTCCTTCCCATTTTTACAGACTCAGGACTGTCTGTAAAAAATAAATTACAGGTATGGTTAAAAATGTTTTTTTTTTTTTTTTTTTTTTTAATATTTTATAATAAAAATATATAATAATGTAGGGGTATAATATAATATGAATAATTTATGTATAATTAAATAAATGTAGATAATGGTAAAATAACATTTTTATATTGGTAAAAATTTATGGGATAAGCTTTGTACATATTCAAAGCTACTTATTGTGTTCGATTGCAACAACTGCATATTTTGATGGCTGATTTCTTTTTCTTTTATACAATTTCTTGAATTAATCATATGAACACTTCTAATTTTTATATACGTTTCGCATTGTATATTCAACAAAATGTTTATAAATTGGTAAATGTTTGGACGGCCGGAATAAAACATTGCATTAATTTTCGAATGAAATGATTCACAACTTTATATTTTACTCAAAATAATCCTCGGACTCAATTCGTATACAATTAGTTCCCTAACCCCGGACTCAATTAGTATATGTCTCGTTTGTACCCGGGACTCAATTAGTATATTACTTTTTTCCCGTTCAGGTATAGGGACTCAATTAGTATACAGCGTAAGTACATATAATTTGGTTCAGGCTATATTTAGGTATCACCTTTATTTATACATTATAAATTTAGTAAAAAATTAAACACTATAGAACTAAAAGTAACATAAAAAAACATAGGCATTGGGCACTTTGTGCTTAAAAATTATTTATGTTTTCAATGTTTTCATAGAATAAAATAGATATACTACCTAATTAAAACTTGTTTTCTCATCTTTATTACATAATATAGCTGAATAGCTCTAATATGAATCAATTGGAAAACAACCCTTTTTTTATTTATTTTGGGAAAATTTTTATTTTTCGTGTAAATGAAATATTTCATGAAACTTTCATGAAATATTTCACGAAATATTTCAAGAAAATAAATTTCATTTACGCACTCGAACGCGTGGTCTGCAGCCACGTCGTTTCGTTTCGGATACCCAAACGACGACTGTTTTATTTTATTCGATTTATTTTCCGATTAAGCCCGCTATTGGGCGACGTGGAAAACAATACGCAACTGAAACAACGCGAAATGGACACGGTTTTTTGAATCGAAATATAAATGTCGATAATACATTAGTTCTTGTTGGTGGCGAGGAGTTTAAGTTTCCCGTGCACCTAACCGAGTTCAGAAACTGTGGTAAATAAATTTGAGATCACGCGTCTGCAAGTTTACAGTGGTCCGATACGAATAATATGCGAAACCGAAAAAAGTGCCTATAGGTGACGACTAGCGGAGGCTACAATTTACGGTTATTGTTTCTTTTCGGGGCCCAAAATCGTTTTTCACATTTTCACTACGATCGTATTTCTATGTGTGTATACTGTATACGTATAAGTTAACATACCCTCGGACAATTGTGACAACACATAAAATCCGAATGGTCAAAATATACCGAGTATTGCAGAACAAGCTTTTCGATTCGTCAGTTTATATATATGTACACAATTTGAGCGAATAAAAAAAAAAATCAAAATAAAAGAAGACTCGGGGGTAAAAAATGTAAAAAATAAATACACCGAACTTAAGATAATACGTTCTCTCGAGTTCGAACCTTTTGGTTTTGAGACCAAGACCTATACGCACGCGTGTACGTGTACGCGTAAACGTGTGTTTGTGTGTGTGTGTGTGTGTGTGTGTGGAGTATAATTCCCGTGGGAATAATCCCGGCCAAGACGCGAGCAACTCGACTACTCCGGAATCAATGACCCTCTTTTTTCCTTTTTTTTTTTTCTTATATACGTCCTATACATTACGACACATGCATTATTAAGATGTTATTTCTATACGCGTATTATCACTAAAGTCGTGAAAGACAGTCCCTGACCAAACGCATTTCTATATTATTCGGACATGACACGATCGCGCATACAATATTACTGCAGACGTGTGCACACACACACACACGCACTCATACATAAAACGTGTACACGAGTGACGTGCCGTTCTCGCGAAAGAGCGTGCGTTTCGTACAAATTATATATGCGGTCCGCTGCACACGGCATTATAATATTATCTCCATCCGTACATGAACTACGTTGAAGGTTTATTACGTCTCACGAGCGCACGCGGCGCGGTGCGGGCGCAAGCGAGAATTTCATACCACGCGGGACGCCGCCGAGTAAATTAAAAAACAACAATCGTTTACGAGAAATCGGCGAGTCCTTTAGTTTCGTTTTCATTTTTATTATTTTTTTTTTTTCTTAAATTTCTTACAGGGAAAATGAAATGGAACTTTATCGACTTTTCCGTGCGCCACCGACGACGTGTGTTCGGTTCGTGTGAGGGAATTCTCGACGGCTTACAGCCGGTCGGTCGATTTTTAAGAAAAACTTTCGTTCTTTGTAAGCCGTACACTATACACGTGTATTACCTATACTTAACCGTGGTTCATAAACGATACTTTGTTACCGACCAGAGGAAATCTGTCACTTAAATCGAACGCTGGTCGACCGGTAGGCATGTACTGCAGTCTATTGTTATCCCGTATTCGTTTCAGTGTTTTCGTATTATGGTGACACGACGTTATTTTTGTCTATCTTCTGCAGTTTTCTCAAACGATAATGTGTAGGACTGGGATTTCGATGCACTTTGCATTGTTTTCCAAATCTTACTGTGCAATGCTCGTCTTGTCACAAATTTGTTTTATGTTCATTTGAATGAGAATAAGAAAGTTTATTTTGCATTTTTTGGCATTTTTTAGTTTTTAGGTCATTTTCTTAATTTTTTAGGGCATTTTAGAGTTTTTGGAGCATTTTTTGAGTTTTTGGAAACCGAGTGTATGAATTTGAAATTTTATTTTAAGAATTTTACACCTACATGGTTTTCAAATAAATATAACATATTATAAGTAGGTAACTTTTTTTTTAGATTTATACTAAAACTACGTATTTACAGTTTACACTTGTAATAGATTTTTACAGTGCATTTTTAAAACTTTTTGTTGTAATGTATACTAAAATTATTAAAACAAAAAAATTTTTAGATCATAAAAGCATTTTTTTGGGGCATTTTTCGGGGTTTTAAGGGCATTATTTAGAGTTTTTAGGTCATAAAAGCATTTTTTTAGGACATTTTTCGGGGTTTTTTAGGGCATTAAAATCCCAGCCCTGATAATGTGTTTCAAATTTTCAAATTATCATACAGTGAAATTTCGCTAATGTAAATTTCAATGAACATTAATCCTTTTGTATCGACATATTCAAATTCATTGTAAACCGAATTATATCACATATATATATATATATATATATATATATACACTCACGTGATTCTGATTTTTGCAAATAATACTCCACTGAATCTTTACATGAATCAGATGAAACGATAATGCTTCGATGTTTCGAAAATCGCATACATCATAGCGTTAGATGACTGTGCTCACTGCGCTTCATTGTTAAATGCACTCGATACAATACGAAACAAAACAAAGACTTAAACAGACGCTTCCAGTAGTCGATCAGCGACGATTTTTCGACGAAAACAATAATAAAAACGCTTTTTTCACGTAAATTATAATATGTCGCGTATTTATTAATATGTTTATATAGGTTATATATGTATACAAGACCGCCTTTGGGTCTTTCGCCACCCGGTGCAATATTACAATTTTCCGCCCTTTCAATTACACTTATCAAATTTACATACAAATAAATTAACAATCCCCACACATACTTTTTTATTTATTTTTATTGAAAACAAAACACAAATCTAAATTGAAATGCATTCAGTTCTTCATTAAATCAATAAAAATACTTTGGAACTTTTGTTCTAATAATAATTATTTAAGCGAAGTACGATAATCAATTAAGTTATAATATGTGCATAGAGAACGTTTAAAGAAGTCATTGAACAATTTTTTTCTTACTCAAATATTAGAAAAGTATTTTACAATATCAATATAATTGTTCTACCGACTCATGTTCAACAGGTTTCACAGATAATACACTTATATACTATCATCAACCGTGATTAATACGTTTGTATAAATTTGAGTTTAGAAAAAACCCCATTTTCCATTGCCTACAGTTACCTATACATAGAGGCTTAGACACAGGGAGTCCCCCCTGATTTTTACTTTCGGAAATGTTAACCTGAATGTATTATAGTGTACACGATCATCTAGTACACTTGGCCAAGTTCTGAATGTAAACAGATTATGAATGAAACGAAGAATGTACTGGTTTTTACAATGGTGTATTTTTTCTACCTCATAAACATTTGTAATTTTTTTTTCGTGGACTAAAAATGGTTCAAAAGTTACGCATTCACAGATTAAAAATAATATGTACATTAAAATGGACATTTTTTACTCAATAATTTGTCTAAGCATTAGGATAAATTACTTAAAAATTGAGTAAAAACTAAAAAAATGTACTAATTAGATAATATTGGGAAAAATCAGTTTTTAAATATTCAGTCATAAATCCAAAAATAATTGTACCAAACACTTAAAATGTTCAAAAAATATCAATAATTCTCTCATTATTTTTATACTGACTTGATAAAAGTTAAAAAAATATTTGACCACTTTCAGGCAATATAAACAATAGGTTAACTTTTTGGAAATAATTCGTTTTTAAAATTATCTAATATAATCTTATCTAATAAAATACATTCTTGTTAATTAAGACCCGAAAATCGACTAATCTTGTTCATAGGTATAATGCTCTAATAAAAGTAGAGGCGAAAATTTCAAAAATTGTTCGTCAAAAAGGTTTTTATTTGCGTATTTTATTAAAATGTTAACGAAAATTATAGTTTTCACGTATAATAGTGATTTCTTCAATTAAAATATTATAAAACTTGAAATTATTTATCTGATAAAAATGTCTTCAAAATGACATTATTATTATTTATTTATTCAAAATACTCACTATATATATTTTGTCTTACGGTCCAAATTTCATAAAAAGTGACTCAATGAATTATTTTTTAGACGCGTTAAAATCACGATTCAAATGATTCTTTTTATGATAAACTTTCAAATTTATTTTCATCGTTTTATTAAAAAATTTTATTTTTTGTTACAATTTATCTGGTCTGAAGTTGATATACGAGCTTCTTTGTGTACCCTTAACTATATTTGAATCGTCATAACAATCGGGTCCGACAATTTTTTTTTAAAGCCCTTTCCATAACACAATCCCGGCTATACGCCCATGCCGGTGCACGCCCGCGCCATCCCTGTAATAATTGTTCAGTAAAAACTGCCACCGCTCGCACGTGCTTTAAGTCGGCTCCGTACGCATACCTGGGGCGAGGACGTTTTTTCTGTTTGCTTTTTTTTTTTTTTTTTTTTTCAACGGCAAATATGCGGGTCGGACAGTATGATATTACTTACTCTATATGTGTGAATACGCACGACGAACGACACGTTCACCGCGCCCCAGAGAAACGTAGAGAAATACGAGTGATTACACGCGGGGTCCGGTGTTCGAACGGCAGAATCGGACGACGTGAGCGAGTTGGCGGGTGTGCGCGGAAGCGTCGTGAGGACGACAACGACAACGGCTCGTCGAGAAACGAGGCAATCACGGCAGCACGGAGGATCGTGTTATCATCATTACGTGTTATCACTTTATAATTTTATTGTATTATTATTTATTAAGTATTTGCATTTATAATCGAAAATTATATAATATTATATACCAACTATATAATGTAAATACAAACCATAAAGTAATTAGTAATTTTTGGGCATTAACACCCGAGCTCTATTTTGTTTTTTTTTTTTAGCTTTTTTCAAGCCATCTAGGCTTTTTGCTGCTGAAACTAAATCTTTCCATTTCCCTCTGTCCTTTGCCATATCCCAGTTTATTTCTCTTGATTGCATAAGTTCTATCATTGTCTCCCGTACACTTTCCGTCCATCTTCGACGTGATCTCCCTCGTGGTCTCGTTCCTTCCATTTCTACGCTAAAGACTCTCTTCAGTAGTTTCCCATCTGCTCGCCAAACATGTCCCGTTCATTCTAGTCTCGTGCTCCTAACGAACCGAACCACGGTTTCTCTTTTAAACAGCGTCCTTAATTCATTGTTTGATCATATTTTCCATTTCTGTTTTTCCTGACTATATACTGGGCCATGTATTTTTCTTAGTATCTTTTTTTCGAATCTTATTAGCTTCTCTTCAGCAGTTGTTGCCCAAGTGGCACATGCATACGAAAGGACTGGCCACACATAGCTAATATACGATACTCGTATAGTTGTTTTTTCGTTTTTTTTTTTTTTTTTTTTTTTTTTTTTTTATATTAATTTTGACCTAAATAGGTTTGCTCTAGCAAAGTAACATCTGTTCGCCGCGGCCAGTCTTATATTTATTTCTCCATGCATGTTATTTTGCTTGTCTAATGTCACTCCTAGATATTTAAAATCTCTTATCTGCTCTATTTGGCTGTTACCTATTTCCGAGCTCTATTACTAATCAAAATTATAAGTTAATTATTGCAGTTAATAATAATTTCATCTACCTAAACCATTTAAATATTAATTTGTTGCTAATATTTACCACTGTCAGATTCAAAAACTAGATTTTCTCCCTCGACGGTCTCATTATGGTCGGTTACGATATGTTGCCTCAGCTCATTCCTTAGGTGATATTTCGATCCACAAACAGGACAAATTATTCTCTGTTGACAATAATTATTGCTATTGCATTTAATACCCAGCTCTATATTATTCAACTCTATATTATTTATTCTATAAGGACAGTTTTCACATTTGAATTGTGTTTCAACAAATCTATGTGCATTTTTTTGGTGGCGAATTAAGTTTGATTGAAATGTTGTCGTAAATTTACTATGAGAACACGACTTCTCCATAATAAATGAAAATAAATGTCAATCATAGAAAAGTATAAAACTAAAAGTAATCTATCAGGAAAATGTGATTATCTAGTGTAATTATCTAATAGTTAATACCACGGGTCCGTGTCTAATATCTAAGGGCTACGTTATAATATCTATTTTTAGACATACACATAATATTCATAATCAAAATTATAAAGTGATAACACGATCGTCCGAGCTGCAGTGATTGCCTCGTATCGAGAAGAGGACGAGAGACGCGGTCTTCGATCACGCGCGGGACTCCGACATGAGAATATATTATCATAATACACTCTCGATACCGCTGCAGCAGCTCACCTGCACAATGTGTGAATGCAACAGCAGAGACTCCGCGGTGCGTACTCCGATTTCGACGGAAATTAATGTTTTACCCGCAGTGATTTTTTTTATTGAGCTATTGCATAGCTTTTATCGCCGGCTTTGAGCGCGGCGACCGAATCAAGAAATTCCGTAACGAAAAAAAAACCTAACACGCATTTTTTTTTTTTATGCATGAAGACACTTTTCTTATCGAAACACTGGTCCGGAAGTTTCATCCAGTTTTTCGAATTCAGACATTTGTGACCGGATCCCGCTGACGGATCTACTATGATTTTTGGGGTCCCTGTCAGGGACGCTCGGAGGGGTAGGCAGTGGGGGTCATTTCCCTCCCTGAGATTTTTCACGTCAGTTAGAAAATTTGAGGTCTTTTTACATGAAGCCGGTCTCACACGACTAGGGCGTCACTCAGTGACTTTCCGACAATCATTGTACCATTATAATTACGAGTATAATATTATTACGGACCTACTCGTAAAATTATTAGTTGTACTTGACGAGTCACAATTGTTTTTTTATCGCCCCCGTGAGTGACATATTTGTGGGCGTCCCTGGTCCATGGTAATTTATAAACGCATCCATCAATATGGATGATTAAACGCAATATACAAAATATAGTAAAGTAAATCCAAGAAGGTCGATAAATTGCGACTTGGTCGTCGAAACAAACCGATCGGCTTACCAATAACCGCGAGACTCTTTTTCCCGCCGCTCTGCATATTTATAGCAATCAGTCGCAGCTACTCGTGTAGCAGTTGCCTACCGTCGGCCGTCTTTTTAATCGCTTTACTCGTGAATATTTACAACGCGCATAGTACAATGAGAACATAATTTCGTACGAGAAACAATGGTATTGACTACAAATGATAAAAGAAAGAAGTTCGAGGTGTTGCGAGTACCCACGGTTGAAATCGATTTCAATTCATGGTAAATATTCAGGGTGATTTCATTCCGGTTCCGACGTCTTTCCGAATCGTCCGGTAGTACGGTGGAAGACAGAGGAGACGAGAGGATAAACAAAAATATTTTATAATGACGAGTGTCGATAGTTAATGTTTGTGAGAAAATCGCGGTTTTTACGTGAACGTATTCGATCTATCGTAACGAGTAGGAAGTACGTCGAGGTATCGTGTACTTTTTACGACGTATACGACGCATGCGCGTGCGCCAAAATCGCGATAAAAAAATTTTAAAAATAAAACAAAAAATTTCAAAAAAAACTTTACGACACAGAGATGAACTGAAAACCCGATCTCGGCCGCGGCTGTTGGATACGCCAACAGAGAGTTCGTTTTAAACACGTATTTGACAAGTGCGGCGAAAACCTATCATGTTGTAACCGTCTCGGTCATGACGTATAGTTATTTCGTTTCCCCCTCACCCCCCTTCTCGATTACAGGGGGAAGGAAAACACTACGTCAGTAAGACGACAGGAAAAAATTGCGCAAAAAAAGTGAGATTAAATGTGTTTTTGACGTGACCGACAAAAATCTCCGTCGGTTTTCACTACAATTTAATGAATTATAAAATATATTGTAATTACATGGTATTATATTATATAACTTTTTTTTTTTTTCAAATATACATACATAATATATACGTGAGGTCCGTTCGGCGCGGAATTAAGTCTTTTTTTCCCATGCCAAGAAATATAGCACGTATAACGTAATGCTACAAATGTATTATTATGTATTATTATTATTATTATTATATTGTGTACCTATTATGTTTGAAAAAATTGCCCCTTCCTCCACCGCCTCCACCGCCTCCTCCTCCTCCCCCTCTTCCTCCATCTCCGACTCGCCATTCTGAACCTCTCTGTATCCCGCCCTTGTCCGCTAAGACGGGCATTCGATTGTAATTTTTTTTTTCTTTCCATCGTTTACCTGTACATAAGCGCGCGCGCAAGCGTATAAATTATACCTCTCTCGTCATCGTCGTCGAGGACGTGCATGGCAGCGGTGGCGGCACCGTAACACAATGCGAGACCGCGGACGCGCGGATTATAACCTTGCGAAATCGTAAAAAAATAAAAAAAAATAAAATAAAATAAAAAACTGAAAAAGAAAATAAATAAATAATTTTTATATTTATCCGTCTAATCTTCACGGCGAGTTCACGTATAAGACCTCGGATAACTGCAGTTTATTTATCATATAAAAGAACGCAGTCCCGCGATGTGATCACTATAATTATCGCGTTAATGTTCTTTTTATAATATCATTTAATTATTACTCGTGAAATTCTTTCTCTCTCTCTCTCTCTCTCTCTCTCTCTCTCTCTCTCTCTCTCTCTCTCTCTCTCTCTCTCTCTCTCTCTCTCTCTCTCTCTTTATTCTCCCCGATATTTTTCAAAAGACTTACGAAACAATATTTTTTTCGCAAAAAATAGAATAATATGAAATTAACAAACACACTTGTATACGCTCCATAACCCAACACGTTACCGATTCGTGTGCAGGTACATTTCTATATTAATGCTTCCTCTGAAATTTCTTCATTTTATTACTTTGATAATTTATCTCATGTTTTACGTCTGGATTTTCTAATTCAACTCATTTACGTTTCGTTCGATACTTTTATTATCGTTTTGCACTAATGTTATTATATTTTTCTTAATAAATGTCAAACCTAAACAGCACTCATAAGATGGCCTTTAGAAGAGCGCTGAATGAAACTTTTAAACCATTTTTAAAGTTTACTGCCCGAAAACGTACTAGCAGACATGAAAAATAAAAACGTGTAATCACAACTAAAATCTTTTATCAGTGTAAAATCGACGTAACGCGTATAATATATATATAATATAGAGCGTACACGCACATTTATATAGACATAAAATAAAAAAGAGCATTTTTCGTTTTTAAGACGGCCGTTAACCTTTAGTATTAAAACACCAAATAAAATTACCGAACATACTATAAAAACTGTATAAAAATAAAAAAAAAATGAAACGACGGCTATGTTTTCCTGTGTTGTACCATGACTACATAGATTAAATTACGACTGTATCCGTCGTATATAAAATGCAGTACGTACAGAAAAGTATCATATTGTTCGAATTCAGATCACCTTTTCGGCGAAAATATACATACGTTGTCATAAAGAAAAATCCCTTCACTGTCAAACAATTACAAAATAGAAAATACAACAAGAATATGAGTAAGAAAAAAAATCCCAAATCATTTCGACAGTTTTCATCGAATACGGTACGTTTATCGTCGACCGCGTGTTTTATTAAAATAATGTATACATTGTATGTTATAATATTACTAAGAGGTTCTGCCTTTTTTTTTAAAATCGCTTTCCGATCCCCAGGATCTCATTATGGCCAATAATTAGCAATCGGCACGATGGTTAATTGAAAAAAATAAAAACCTTTCATTGTAACGCTTCATCAAATACTGTATGCTACTTATTTTTTCTTTTAATTGTCTTGATGTTACTCATTTGAAATCAAATTTATATTTATTTCTGTTAATTAATTCATATTCACATATTGTTATTGTTAATGTAATAATTGTAATCTGTATTAACTCGTATTGCTTAATGTCTATTCGCCGAAGCCATATACAATAAAAAAAAAAAAAAAAAAAATCAAATACAAAATTCATTATCAAGCTAAAACACTGATTTTTTTATTTTTTTATTTGTTATGTGGATAAAGGGACAAATATCTAAAACTTAATAATGCGACAAAACCGTGTAAATAATCGTGGCTAATAATAACACCGCGTTATTGCACCGTAAAACGAACTTGAGCATTTTTCAGTGTGGATCCCGGCAATGCAGGAAACCTGGAAGACTCAAAAACGTACGGCCGGTACTTTATTATGAATCTACCGTTTTTGTAAACGTACGCAAGTGCCTCCATAGGCTACGATATACGCCCCGTGTGGAAAACGAACAACAATACGATGTACGACGTCGTATACGTCTGCCACAGTTTGGGGGAAACGTCTAAAAGTAGCTATATCGGGACGCAGGAGAATGTTTTTCGGATTAAATGCCAACGTTTCAAAAACGTTTCATAGAGTCGAAATGAAAATATAGCCAATAAATAAATGGATTTAATATATAGTTTTTAATTACGGTCGTTTTCACGGTACGTGTGTTATAACGACCCGCTGACGACAAATTAATAATGTATACACTACGTTTGTGAAACAATAAATATCATTCGTTCGAGTTGATCGACGAAGGGTGTGAATCCTGGTCAATTATATCGTCTTCTCGAGGAAAATTTCGTTTTGAACACAATCCACCGTATGTATAGTATCACAATTTAATCTTACGATGAAAATTGCCTATCGTCTTCGTCGTCCTCGTAAATTTAAATTTTATAATGTTCTATTACATTATCAAACTATAAAAACAAACACAAGAAATGTATAAAAAATGTTGTATTTTTTTGTTTTTACTCGTTGTACCTTTATTAAATCGTCGAAAATATTTGTTTCCAACTTCATAGAAATTTCTTTTATCAAAAATGTCTTTACCACCTTTGTCACCTTAGGTGGATCTATGGTTACTCACGTCAAATCAGTATAGACGCTGTGCGACGGATGCCGTCCATCGATCACAAGGTATTACGTCACCAATAAGTTTTATAATTATAGTACGACGATTAAATTATAAATATTGAAGGTGTGATGTTATATAGTCATGATGATATACAGGCATGGTAATACGACACAACTTCGTAGACGTGTCATCTGATTTTATGACAGTATATACGTACATATGCCCAGTGAAACTAATAAATATAGCGATGTGCTATAGAGAGAGATAACAATATGCGAGTGATAACTCACTACGATGTTTCATAATTTACGTAGTTGAGAGCAGTGGCGGCTCGAAGGAGGTATATTTGAATCACGTGATTCATAGAAATATTAATGGGTGGGTGGATGGGTGTCCTGTGGTTGGAAATGTAGATTGAATAATTTTCTAAAGTTGGTAATTCAATTAGAAATATAATGTTTGGCTCTATATGTGTATCATTGTAAGTCGTACAGTAACAGCCAAAATTAGGTTAAGGGACGTCGTACCCTGGTACCCGCATGTGTAAAGAATGGAATATAAATATTATATTTGTTAATTCGAAGAAATTATCAATGAAAGATAACGATTAACGTTACTCATAATAGTAGGTTACTGATTAGAGGGTGGGTGGTGTAAAAATATTAAATGTGAGTCAAGAAAAAAGTTCAAGCCGCCACTGGTTGAGAGTCAGTTGAAAGATCTGTGTAAACATTTCATCGGATCAACAAATATGAAATATTTATGCGGATTTTATGCCCCGTTTTATAATATAATAATTGATAGAATGAAAAAAAACATAACTAATTAAGATTATATTTTTTTTTCTTATATTACTTCGTAGTACGTTTAACGGAACGGGGAAAAAAACACAATTAAAATTTCATAATTTTAACAACTGTTATATTTTGAAGTCAAGACACGAGTTAAAAGGTCACTATAAAGACGTACCGTATTGTATTTGATAAAATATAGACCTATATGCACGATAAGTGACGACAAAACGCGGACTCGTGAACATTAAAACGCACACATGCCCGTTGCTTGTACAAAATTGTGACTTAGAGTTACATTATTGTCAGCGGATTCTTTAAGCACACATTCAATACAAACATTCGTCTATCTTGCAAATCGATAGTCTAAAATCGTGTCACTAAACTTTAGGTATCGTATATAATCCACGTTGGATACTTTTGTCTGTTAGTATCGTTCTACCGTATGAGTTACTGATACGTAGAGCAACGATGGTTGGTATCGTAGGCGGAGAGATTGATATTATTTACACATTTTTTATCGAATGCTATTTTCGGTAATTAAATACATTCTGGTCAATACCCAAGTTCTAAGTACTTCACGACTTTCAAAAAGTTCTGTCACACAAATGTAACTAATTTATTCGTTTGGATTTCTATACGCGAGCGTTTGCAAGAGATCAGTAAATTCTTTTAAAACTATTGAAAAAATTACAGTTTATTATATCAAAGAATACGTTTAGAAATTTAGCACGTCTATAAAGTGGGATTTTCCATTTTTTAATTTTTTTTTGCGTCCATAAGCATGGACCTTAATGGTAAACGACCCTACGTGTTAGGCTCGTATAATAAAATCAATATACGGGTATTATATGATGTAAGGTATGCATGAATAATATGTTTGGTATAATCGCGCGGACATTGTCGGGGAAGAGTCGAAAAACGCAGCTACGGACCTATGTAAAAACCGCGATAAATCAACCGAGCGCGGAATAATACAGCTGCAACTACGGCACCGTTCGAAACGAACGACATTTCCACGATGACTACCATACGTTTTTATTATACGCGGGAAAAAACAAAACTAAAACCAATTAAAATCCGACACGACACAGTGTGCGTGTGTGTGAGTTGGCGTGTGTGTGTGTGTGTCAACGTGTATTGGTACATTATTATTTATTGCACGTTATAACGGCCTGTTCGACGACGGGCGACACCGCAAATGCTACTCTGCCGCAGCAGGGACGTTGGAGTCTTCGGTGGCGACGGCCTACAACAATATAATATATATATGCATATAGTACAGAATCGATGAATATTCATTTTACATTTATAACATGTATATATTATATACACGCAGAAACGTATAAGCGAGACATAAAAGGCGTGGTATAATTTTCTCTCTCGGATCGCGTATGCGCGTATAATATTATAAGCGGTCCTCCCTCCTGCCATATATACGTATAGGTATATATATGTGTACGTACAGATGAGTGCGTTTGTTTGTGTGTGAGTGTATTATAATATGTATACCACGGCGACGACTTGATTTATCGCAATTAACTATATTATACACATACGCACGCCATATACTCCCGCAGAACGAGTGTGTGTGTGTGTGTGTGTGTGTGTGTGTGTGTGTGTGTGTGTGTGTGTGTGTGTGTGTACACTCGGTACATCCAAGTGCACATCGTGCGTATGAGTGTGTGCACGTAAACGACGATGGTTGTACGCTAGTGTGCGTGGGCGTAGACGGCAAGGGCGTGTGTGTGAGTGTGTTTACTGGTAGCAGAGGAGGGGGAGGGTGATGAATATAAATTTCAAACTCGGATTCACCGCGTTCCGCGGTCACAAAAAGCGTATAAACACGCACGCACACACACACACGCATGATATGCATACACATACGGAATCTCGCGTACCTATATATTATATCCATAAATACTGTAGCGTAAGTGAGTGCGTGTGTGTGTGTGTGTGCACACCGCCGTAGTGAAGTGTGGACGGGTGTAGAAGAAATAACGTATATATATACCTGCACAACACGGTTAGAGATCAGGAGAAGGGGGGAGTAGGAGTGGGAAGGTCGTCGCGGGTTGAGCCAATTATAATAATACGCATAATATATTACATTGGTCGGGTTGCCCACTCCGACGACCCGTCCCGTGGACGTTATGATACATACGTACGCGCGAGTGCGGGCCAACAGTACCGATAATAACGATAATTACGATAGTAAAAATATATAATAAACCGTCTGCCCGCGTATGTCTATCGGGATGAACACACGGGTACATGAATACGAGAAAATTTTAGCGACGGCGTGGAGGAGCGCGAGAATATTGAAATAAATTTTAAAAATACCGTTTATCGGACGTCCGAACGAAACACACACACGCACACTTGATAATAATATATTGTGCGGGAAGAACGCTCTGCCGGCCGCCAGACAATCGAACGATTAATTTAAAACGACGGTTTTGCGCCGGTGCCAACATGCGCGTCGCGCCGGCTAGGCCGCGTATGATACGACGACGTCTCGTACCTAGCGTACCCGGCGTGCTTAGGCGTAACCGTGTGTATTATATAATAGTGATAACGGCACACACCTGGCACCTCTGATACCGACGCCCACGCGACGACGAGTGAAAACCGTTTTTTCGATTCGCGTGAAACGTCACGGCACCGTCGTCGGAGACCTGTGGCCCGCGGCCGTCGTCGACCGTTCGTGTTCCGTCACCAGTCTCTGTGGAAACGAACGATAATTCATTTCATATTGGCTGTATACTGATGAAACTAAACGGCACATTTAGTTTCAACAATGTCGTCTGATGACGAGGATGTGTTGTTAATTTAGTATTAAAATCTCGGTCTCCTTTCGACATCGCAACTAAATATAGAACTAAAAACGCGTAAATTGTATTAATTTATTTTTTATGCAAACAATATGAAAAATTATCTATTCAATTAATACGATTCAAATTTCCCGAGTATGAATACTATTTATATTAATACTATTGCTTTCGAGGTTAAATAAATGCTGTATTATATATTATAATATATGAATTACTATATTTAAATTTGGTAACATTCAAATATAACATATAAATAATGTGCATGTATAATATACATCTTCGTAGTGGTAAAAAAGAGTTATTTAATAAAATATTTCATAAATCCTACTGTAAAAATAAAGTTATTGGTCTGATGCAAATTATACGTCTTATAAATTTATTTCTAGAAAATTATATTTTAAACATTTTTTATATAAAAGACTTTATCGTAATTTCAACCATACGTCAAATATATTAGAATAACCATAAAAAAATCAAATTTTCCAAATAAATATGAAATCGAGTAATTTAACAAATTCTCGGAAAATAAAGGATTTACAAGAAATTTTGTAAGAACATTTCTTGTAGGTAATATAATGGTCTATAATTAAAGTTCTACACATTTTTATGTGGGACTTATAGTTTTTGGTTAAAATTTGAAAAACAGAAAATAAACCCTCTTTAGTCATTTTTCAACCCTTTTGCGGCACGTGAAGGGGGTGAGATATCATCACAAAATTTAACCTAAACTATTTTCTTATAGTTATGAACAAAATGTACGGGTGCTCGATAAAAAATTTGAAAGTACCACCCTAATGTATATAATACAAAACGTATTAACATGCTTCCAAAGTATTAATTAAAAACCGTCATAACTGATGAAACTATATGAAACCAAGCTATATGAAATCAAAATAACAAGTTTCATGAAACCGCCGTTGCGCAACTATGAGACATTTTTGTTTCATGAAACTCAGTGTGCATATCTCTTTGGTTTTTAATTGAATGGTTTCATGAAACTTAAGTTTCACGTTTCATGAAATCGGTTTATTAAAATTAGTTTCTTCAGTGTGCAGCCCGCCAAACGGGACGCGAATTCGTTTCATTTTCCCCTGCCGCGGAAAACCACTCGGAAAAGATTTTGTAGTAATTCGATTTTGGCGCGCGTCAACGGATATGATATTAATAAAATAAAAGTAACGATTGAAACTCTTAACATTTTCTGTATATTTTTTCGTTTCGATCGAGGGGTCTTTTCAGACGTGTAATTAAACACTCGAAGAACGTTTTATTATTATTATTGTTTTTTTTTTCGTACGAGTTTTATACTCGGACGTATAAACATCAAATGAGGCATAGATTACCTTGGAAAGAAAAAACAATTAAATTTCAATTCTGCACACGGCCCGACGAAAAGGATTTCATTATTATATTAGGTATTATTGCGCAAACCGGCCGTTTTAATACGTTTATTAGTTTCATCGATAACGTCGATAAAATAATTAATATTCCATCTATACACGACACGCCGCCGTATAAACTTGTGTGGTATATGTATTTCTCGGGACTGTTCAAAAAATTCAAACTAAACGGACGAAGCAGTTCGTATGAAAAAAAAAATATGTCTGCGAAATGATGACGTGGAGTAACGATTCAAACGAAAATAATTAATTGTAATGCAATTTTTTTCGTTGTTAAAAAAAATCTTATCAAACTGGTGTTTTTTTTTTTTTTTTTTTTTTTTTTTTTTTGTCCCCTTTGTATAGTTTTATCACATGACGTAAACAGAGGCGCGGTTCGTATTAATAATCCATATAATATTATAATACCCGTAATATAATAAATAAATATATTATAGAGCTTGAACTTTGTAAGCTTATTTCATTTTTTTTTTAGACATGACATATTTTATTGTAGACTGAGAGACAGATTGGCTATGTGAAATTTAAATTTAAATTTAAAAAAAAACATTTTTATGCAATTTTTCGATATTTTATTTTCATAATAGTTTCTAAATTTTTTTACTAATGTTCATATATTTTTTATTTTTTTATTCATTTAAGACAGCAGACCATTTTTCATAAATAAATAGGTAAATCGAAGTATGATTTTTGTTCTGGATCGGTAAAAGCTTACTGTAGGTGACAGCTCATGTCCGTGTTATCAACTAATATTTTCTCAATCCTCGTCGTCATTGATTGAAAATGAATAAAAATGTATAACACATATCTTACATTATTCTCTGTGGTCTGCAAGTCATCGCGTATAATGTTAACAAAAAGCCACTTTCATCTGTTGATTTTTCTCTTATTTAACGTTGAAAATGGACAACTTTATTTCACCTGCATACCGTGCGAATTTTGATACTTGCGACGTGGTATCCCAATAAATTCGTTTCGGGCTCATGTTTAGAAAAATCTAAAACATAATCTCTGGAATGATTACTCGGTAATATAGTATATAGCGTTCGCTGCATACTTGTGTTTTAGAATTCAGGCCGAACACTTGAGTATGTAATTGATTTTTCCTCGTGAAACGACACACTGTACTGTCTTATCTCGTTCTCTGTATAGTAATAATATGATACATATACTTGCGTTATTCTGCATTTAAATATATTATGACACAACTTGCTAACACACCTAGGATTTTCGTATAGAGTCTATATATAATACCGTCAGAGTTGAAATAAACCGACTAACGAATAGAACACGTTATGTGAAACTCCTGGCATCGCGAGGTAGCTGCACAGCAATGATATTTCTTGGGTAACAATCGCGTTTTTCTGGTCACAACGCTCGCGTATCGTCATAGAATGACAGAGAGAGAGAGAGAGAGAGAGAGAGAGAGAGAGAGAGAGAGAGAGAGAGAGAGAGAGAGAGAGAGAGAGAGAGAGAGAGAAATAGAGAGAAATAGAGGAATGCGTGGCTGCGCACATCCCATATAAGTTTGTCTTTTAATAAAATACTAGTATACCCATTGCGAAAATTCGCAATAGATAATTTATTTATATAATAAAAAGTATAAGTGCAATCGAATCAATACATAAACACGTTTTAACAAATCGATAAATGAGTATGATATCGAAAATTGAAAGACATATCGAAATAACAGAGAGTGTTTATTAAAATATATGTTAATCAGAATACAGTATTGTTTGTGAGTTGTTTGCTGTTATATCACTGGTTTAAGAGCCAATGAGAATGCAGTATTTGGAAAAAATTGAAAGTAAAGTTAATTGTGCACACATAACTTTCCTCAAACTCATTGAATTTAAGCAGTTAATAGCTCAAAAGAAAGAAGTTGATCCACTGAGTGTTTTTAGACTTGTATCAACAACCTACGTTAGTTAGAACTCTAGTTATAGAGGTTTGAGTGAAGGAAAATATTTAAAATATTTTGAAAAAATTGAATGTAAAGTTGATTGTGTACGCATAACTTTCCTCAAACTCAACAAATTTAAGCAGTTAATAGCTCAAAAAAAATATAGCTTGATCCATTGAGTGTTCTGATAGTCAAAAGATCAAGATCCATTCATTAGAAGAAGAAACATGAGAATTCGAATTGCTTGAGTGAATATGTCCCATAATAAATGTACAGGGAGAATCGCGTTTGAGTATAACTTGAGTAAGGTGGGAGTTGAGTAAATTTCAATGATTGATGACACATCTATGTCTAAATACCTTTCATTTAAAAAAAAATTAAGAAAATCGGCCGGATAGAATGGCCAGACGGACTGACTTTAATTTTCATACATTTTTTTAATATAAAAGATTTTCACAACCGAGCACAGATCAAGTATACAAATAAATATCTTAAGGCCGATCAAATTTTAGACACTGAGTACATTTAAAATATTCAAAATAAACTAATTATGAGCACAATGATATTACGGTGTTATAAAAAATATTCTTCAAAGTGTCACGTCTACCCAACCCGACCCTATTATCGATAGGTATCACTGTCTATTGGTCGCATTGAAAACGTAACAAATTTATTTTTTCGTTCTCGTGGACATAATTGTTAATCTCATCTTTCTGTGTATTCAAAGCCTACACTTTCTTCAATGATGATGTTTTATCACATTTTATACGAGTCGAAATAAAATATATGCAAATGGTCTACTGAACAAAATAAAACGATCATGTTATTGTACACACGCACACAGACACACATACATGCGTGAGCTCACACGAGGAAATAATATAATTATAATATTAAAATCCCACTTATAAACCACTAAAATACCTTGGAGGAAAAGTCCATAACAATTAAAACCTCCGTGAAATAATTATTATTTTTACGTTTATACGCGTAATTAAATCAAACAGAATATAATTTAATCACATACGTCATGTTCAAACATTTTTATGTGGCCCTATAAAAGCGTCTCGTTTATACTGGATCATAAACGACCGGTATAAATTAATTCGCAAGTAGACAAAAAAAAAAAAAAAACGGTATTTAATTTTATTGAGAATAATAAAATTATGGTATTACGGATTTATAAGGGAAGATTCACAAACATAATGCAATTTAACTGAAAATATAGTTAGAATTTCCATATCTCCGTGGTACGCCCTTTTATATGTGTAGGTACCATGATTATAATGTACCGATATACATATTTATAACACTAGCCACGTCATATAATCAAAAATCTGCAATTAAGATGTATGTGTACAATATATAATATATGTACGAGTATAATGTATATTTTATATTGTAATACACACGCGCTCAAAGCCGTTTGGGTCAGTGATATTTTTATTGGTATCTAAATAAATCGTGTAAAATATTTATTTTTTTTTTTTATTATTCGTTTCGTCCAATTAACGTATAATATCATCGTATAATAATATCAGATCGTCATAATAAATTACAACAGCAGCTGTTTAATACAAAAATAATCATAAAGCAGAATATCATATTATTCACGTCACATTATACACATATATATTTACGTTTATTACATAATAAAGTAGAAGTTACTCTTCTGTTATATTCTACGACGCTTTAGAACGTTCGAATTTTTTTTCAACACGTTTATTTACAACGTTTAGGAATTTTGATTAGATATTAATGTCATGTCGCTCAAAATTTGAGTCTTAAAAAGATTGAAAATTGCATTATAAAGATATAGTTTTTGAGTTTGAGGTTTGAAAATGATAGAATTCGTGAAAAAATGCAGGTCATAAATCCAAACGATTGGATTATTTTTTAAGTCTATTGTAATGCGTTAAAATGTTTACGTCGCTATTCGCATAGATGGTACCACTCGAAATTTGGAATTCAACATTTCAAATTCATAAATCAAGTTTCAATTTTTCTCTATGTTCGTTACTTGATTAATCACCGGCAAAGTACACGTTATCTGGGCGATTTCGCATTTCCCTGCTTCTGTGACCTTTCCGATGCGTTTAGATTTTGGAATTTGGTGTACATAAAAAACGATATGAGAAAACAATAATAAAACCTCATAGAAAAATGTTTAGATTTTATCGACTATGTTTTCAAATGAAATCACATAGCGTAAAAACGTTTGGAAATTTTCCAATTTTATATGATTTCATATCCATTCCCTTCTAAAAGTGCAGGTCTTTTTGAAAATAAAAACTAGCTTCCTTTTCTCTGTTATCTCATATTTTACAATACTCGTCGGGTGTTTCACGCGTAGTGAGACATTAAATCGCCTTTTTAAATTTTGTTTTTTTTCCCCCTTATTTCAATATTAAAATCCACCACGAGACCAGGTCACTTCTGAGACAAGCGGAGAAAATCGCGAATCGAACGAGAAAACGTCGCGTGCGTGTATTGGGGAAAAAATGGCAAAATAATTTTTCTCACTACCTAACCGCCATCTCGGTCTCGCCGGCATCATGTGCCCGGCAAATTTATGGCGCGCTCGTCGCAATAGATTGGATCGTTTAAACTCACAAACGCGGGCCGTGTCAGCTCCTAACCCTAGCCGCGCGTATATATATATTATACGTTTTACAACATACGTCGCGTATAATAATATATAATATATATTACGGGCGTAATATAACCAGCCAGCCGTGTGCGTATGTGAACCCGCGGAATTTGCATATTTATCTCGCGCCCGAGATACAGAATAATAATAATATATTATGGCGTATAAAAGCGATTTTATCAACGCAAAAAAAAATATTAAAAAAAAATATATTTATGAACTTCATAACCTAGTACGTATTATAATAATTTACGGTGTAAATAATTTACAGCGATTTCATATTATTGATATGTGTACAATGTACTGCACTGTACATACACCATACTTACATCGATATACTTACGTCGACATCACCTGTACGCGTATATAGTTTTATTTTTATTTTTTATTTATTTATTAATTAACGCCGTAATATAGCAGTATGAAATTGCAGTAAATTATTTACAACGCGAAATCATAATATTCGTCCACGTCAGAGTATTTTAATAGATACCGCATGTTTTGCATACACAACACACACACACACACTCGGTCGGTCGGTCGGTCGGTTTTTTTTTTTTCGAGCATATCTCAGCAATTTCGAGACTTTTATTGATCAATTATTAAAATACAAGTGATACGAAATATACGCGTGTATGATAATATTTTAATAATATTCTCATAATACTATTAACGGAGAGAAAAAAAAATACGTGTATACATAATTACGAGAGAAAAAACGATTTCCGGTTTTACGCGAGGGGTAACGACGCCACGCCACGCCGTGTCCACGGTTCGCATAGATCGACGATGCTGTTTGTAAATCTCTGATTCGGAGAAAAAATATCGCGAGACGCTATAATATAACGAAAACGATTTTTTTTTTTTTATATTATTAAACATTTTTTATTTTTTATATTTTATATTATCACCCGACGTATATAGCGTGGTATAGGTGTCGACGTCTAAATTTTGCATATTATTTCAGATTTCAGTGGCGTGTCGTCCATTACGGTGTCGTTCATTATAATTTCTACTATTTCCTCGTCTCCGATCGTATCGGTACACGGCGATGGTCGTTATCATTAGATTTGTACGAGCGACAAGGAGGAAAAAATAATGTTTTTCCGCGACGATTTCACTCGGCTGCGCTACGCTTCCATTCACCGTAAACGCCGACGTAATACGCCGTCATTGTATACAACCTAATATTGTTGTTACGTACTGTATTATATGCCGGAGCGCGCTTCATCATTATTCGCCGCGTGCACAATACCCGGTCCGTCGAAAACGTTTTTTTTTTTTTTTTTTTTTATGAAAATACGCCCCCCACCCCACCACCACGCAGCGTTTATTATTATTATTATTATTATTATTATTATTATTGTTTTTTTTTCTTCGCACGCGTACAACTGCAATCGCAACAGGTCGTGCGCGGGACGAATACGCGCGCGCGCCGCCTTATTCGAGACCGTATTATACTGTTATTATCAGACGAACGTCCGCATTGTGTTTGCGTGTATGTACATGTGTGTGTGTGTGTGTGTGTGATGCAGCAGCACATTGACGATAAGGGGAAAGGGTGAAATTTCAAAGGATTCTGTTGTTGTCGTTATAATAATAACGGAATAACGGCGCGCCCACACACACACAAACACGTTCATCATACGTACATGTCCGTGTGAGTATGGTTGAGTGTATATATGTGTGTTTGAGTATATAAATATATATATATATATATATATATATATATATATATATATATATATATATATATATATATATATATATATATATATATATGTATACGTGAAGCATATATGCGTACATTGGTGTACATATTCCGTGTGTGTGTGTATGATTTTACGCGCATATTGGCGTGAGTGTGTGTGTGTGAGAGTGTGTGTGCGTGCGTGTGTTAAGATGAGAGAAGAGGGTGAAAAAAATTAGGATAATAGGACGTTTCGGGTTATGCGAGCGATTTTGTCCGGTTCGCAAAGGTGCCGGGGAGGTTCGCTCGCGAAATAATAATTATTAAGCTCTCCGAGTAATTCGAGAATACGCGTATTGTTGTAATATTATCGCGTCGTGCGTGCGTACGTCACATATATTGTATTATGTATACACGAAGTATATATATATATATATACGTACGTGCCCACGACGATGACTATAATAATAACATATTGTGTGTACTTGTATTACAAAAACGGACAATTATTTTCATCAGGATTAACGCGTTTACACACACACACACACACACACACACACACACACACGTGTGTTAGATAATACTCGTATGTATGATATATGACGTATGGCCATACGCGGGGTCGTTCTTTCGTCATTGATTTTTTCGAAATTATTTTTCCTATTAGTAATGTAAAGGATTTAGTGTTGACGGCTTTCTATTTTCCGTGCCGTTTCGGTGGAACGCGATTGCGACGCCGGAAGTGAACGAGAAGTATAGATGAATTTAATTACCATTTAAGAAAATAAGGCATCTCTCACTTCACGAGTCGCATAAGTCACGCGGCATAGCTAATTGATGTTATTCGTCAAAAATGATATTTTCTGTATACTCTTTTCGTCGCGTATAATTATTACCATCTGTATGATACGCAAGTACGTACGTCAGAAGTTAAATCGTGAAATTCGGTAAGCACGTTTATTACACGTAAATATTATTAAAGAATTCACTAAAGGGTGGCGTAGAATTTTCAAATAACAGTATTGCCACTCGTCGGAACTTTGTTACTTTCAACAATATTATAATAACGAAATGCGTCACTTTTTCTACGCGAAAAAAAATAATTTACGTTATGAAAAAAAAAATCTTTTAAAGTCACGAATCTTTTGATTTTATTAACGATTTACGAAACTGTTGTGAGTACCTACGATTTCAGAAATTCACGCTGAACACACGTCTCCGGAGAATCGCGAACCCGTCAGGCCTCCACAACTCGCTTTAACGTTTCGTCGGGAAATTATTGAAAATCTCTGTTCTCCGTCGATTGATGGCGCAATCAGTCGCCTCGTACATAAAATACAACACGCGATACGCTTATGCACGTTACACAGTTCTCGTACGATCGGAGCGCTGAGTAACGTACTGCGTGGTCCACGACTATTTATATATAAATATATGCATATATATCCACGGTCGACCGTTTTAGAAACCGATGAAAAGGCACCCACAGGCGCGTGAAATACACACTTACGCGCGCGCGCGCTTTGACCGTACAGCTATTTTATGCGCATCACCGTCGTTCACTGTACGTACACACGTTAACGTGTCCAACACGTTGTATATTATAGTATTGTTTATATTATTTACGCCGTACGAGTGGCGAGTGTGTCCGTATCAGATGAGATTGGCATCGCGTATCACAAAAATGTGACGAGACAAAAGGCGCGCGCGGCCGTTCGTCGTAGCAGAAACAATGTATAGGTACCGCCGCAGCGGCAGCTGCTGACGTGTGTTTATACATATATATTTATTTATATACCTACCTACGTTCAAAGTGTCATAATATTATTATAATGACCTGTTATAGGCTGTTGCGTGCACTCGCGAATAAACGAAAAACCGTTTCGATCGGAAAACCACCGTTTAGTAACCATTAACTTATTAGTAATAATTATTGCATACAAATTGCTCGTTACAATACAATCGTTGTAGGTATCACGTGGTAAATACCCGTCGGACGATTGCATACCAACACAGTGATATTATACAAATTATAATGCATTCAAACATATTATTGTTACTATTCGCTAAATTTAAAATTTTGAAAACCGAAACAATAGAGTACAATAATTTAGTAGTATGACAATTTTTTTTTTTTTTTTGACTACACGTGCAATATTTTGGTTTTTGACTCGGTCAAACTACATTGTGATGAAAATAGAAGTAAAAAGTTACGAAGAAGTGTAGCTAACAATTAGACTTGTTCGTGTTTTTTAATACCTATATTGTAACAATTGTTACATCATTAATTATACTTTAGAAATATAATATGTACAATAGGTACATATTATATATTATATATACCTATGTATGTATGTATGTATGTGTATCTTGTAAACATAACGAGTACAATATGCTGACTAGATATTAAGCTCCCCCCTGTTTTGTCTCACATTCATTATTGTAAGGCTACGGCCAATTACTAACACGTAAGAGAACGGCAGTTCTCCGCGATGACCATCACGCACTAAGAACTCCGAGACTCTCCCACAATTCAGTATTCGTAATAGTAACCCAACTCATTTATGTATAAGAATAATATAATATAATAATAATAGTTATTTAGACCAATCTGCATTTATTTGTAAAATTGACATCCTAAATACTATTCTTGCTCCCGAGCTACGGTTAAAATATATTCAACAGAGACAAACTTCTTCCCTGAATATCTCATATTTAAAACTGGTAATTCCCGACCATGTTACGATATTAATATTTTTTATGTGTGTTTCGTAATAATATTATAGCTTTTGATTATTAGTTTATGTTTGAAAGTATTCCCTATTGTGACGGCGATAATCGAATTGAAATCGTGTACGTGATAACAATTAGGATCACTAGACTGTAATGAAATAATTAAAGTCTTTAACGACGACGTATGGTAATTATAAGCATTTCCCTATGTTTCTACATTAATTTAACTTTGAAACGTGCAGTTAGTTTATAATGTAATCGATTCAACGTCTGCAGTTTACATCTTCGACGTATAAATTATAATATTAATCTAGCGTGTGTTGCAATGTTGCGATACAAGTTTCTGTAGAAAAATTTAGGTACGAATAGTGTTTCTTTTCTCCGGTTAACTTTCAGTTTTCAAAAAACGTTTTTGTAGATGTAAAATTACGTATAATTCACTTTTATAGTGGACTAAATTTTAATCCATTACATAAGATGTCCATGATTTAAACTAAACACCATAGAACTAAATACTAAATACCTATAGAAAAATTTATAAAATGGACGTAATAATAGTAACTTTTTTTTTCATCAAATATATTTTACAATAAAAAATGTAGTAACTATATAATATTGTTCTCGCCAGACTAAAGTTTACATTTACGACCATATTACATGTGACTATGTGAGTCGATCGGAATAAATTGAAAACGTATTGTGTACTTCATAGATATATTATTATTATATGACTTGAACTCAAATTCCGCGAGGAAAAAAAACGATAGGTATCGAATTACAGCGAGTGATTGGTATATTAGTTACAAACGGTTTGAAAACAAAAACAAAAACCAGCCGATTTCGAAGACGTCGAGCAGTCCGAAAAACGTCATAATTACCACCGTTCTTCTTAAAAGACAACTACTACGGTTGATGGGTTTGTGAAAAAATTCCTTTAATCCGTATGCTGTTGGAAAATAATAATGCGTCGATTCGGGAGAAGATATAATGTAAGTTCGCAGTGTAAACTGTGGATTCGCGATTTATTTATTCATAATTTTTTTTTTTTTTCCTTACGCCGTGATTTTCTACGGTAAATACGTACGATTTTTGCTTTCGGCCGCAAATGAAAACCATCGCCATCGCCGTGTACGTATAAATCACAGCGTTTCCACTGCACGCACCTGTGTACACGCGTTACTATATATACAGGGTGCCGTACGAAGATTTGCCCAATCACAATGTCTCGAGTAATGAAAAATGTAACCTGTGCTAATCAAAGCGATCGAATATTAATTTTTCTTTTTATCAAACGACCCAAAAAGGTTATATACTAAAAATTTTCATTTTACGTTATGCATTCGTGTTTTTGTAAAAAATCAAAACCGTTATTTTTTATTTTATTTTTTCATATAACTGAGTATATTTTTTCGAGCATTTTGAATGTTTGGCTTTTTATTTTTATCGAATTAATAATTAATATGAAAAAAAATACATCAATGAGAAATATAAAACTTAAAAACTCAAACGTTTTCAGTGAAATGAGCTCAATTAAAACGGGTAAATCTTCAAATTTTTTTGACTAAAAATAAGTCGAAAAATCGATTATTCGTAATCATTAGCCCTATAATAAGTATTAAAAAAAAAAAAAAATCCAAATTCGATTAACTTTTATAACCTAGGGGCATATTGCGACGGGTAATATCTTCGTGGAACACCCTATATACGTTATTGACGTCGTCGTCATCGTCGTCGGCGAGCCAAACCATACACGACTTATTACTAAGCCGCTCGGCAAAGCATATACTCATGTACACACACACACACACACACACACACACACACACACACACACACACACACACACACACACACACACACACACACACACACACACACACACACACACACACACACACACACACACACACACACACACACACATACCAATCAATCTCGTTTTATCTCACTCTCCCGCGAATCTTCTGCACGCACACTCACATTCATTGTTCATCTCCGTCGTCGTCGTCGTCGTCGTCCGCCGCCGCCGCCTGTCCGTGTGGGCAATTACGCGCGAAACAATGACTGACGTATGAATCGCCTCGGCCGGACGAAACGCGTTTTTCATTCGTACGTACGGCGTATAATACGCGTGCGACGAACGCGGGGGGCTGTTATTATATAGCCGCCGCCGCCGACGGTATGTGTACACGTTTAGGCGGCACTACGCCGTATTACGTTTCCGTCGCGCGCGATCGACCCGGCCAGACCGACGGTGGTCTTAATCGATTTATCGCGCGCACGCCCGCGCACCGCAGTGTATTGAACAAACGTTACACACGATCGTAGTATTATAATCATCACAGAACGTGTCGTTCCGTTTTTTTTCAGTGATCGACCCACTGCGCGTCCACCCTTCCTCTCTTGGAAACGAGTTCACTGCTAGGAATGCCCGTTTGTGTTTCTCGGTGATCTTCCTAGTTACTCCCCCGACAGCGAGAGAATCGCTTGTTTACCTAGAAACACGATTGGACTGGACCAGAGGTATTAAAACTGTGCGTCGCGGCTCCCAGGGGCGTCGCGGAAGTTTTCGAAGGGAGTCGCGTCTTTTAATTGAAGACCAATATATATATATATATATACAGTGTGATCACGATAAGTGGAAACACTCAATAACTATGTGCAGGCTTCATATACTTCAATTCTGTTTTTTCGGCTGACTAATAAACATTATTATACACATTTTCAAATAATTAGACTATTTTTTTGACATTTAACTTTGTGCATGCGCACAATAACCTTTTTTTTTTAAATGGCATGATCCATTTTTGACCACAAATAATTTTTTTTTGGTATTTTTTAATGAATTTTAGTGGTTTAATTTCTTTTCTAAGTCAAAAAATGACCAAGTTATAGCAATTTGATTTTACGTTATTTGCACGGGTATAACGCTTCACTCAGAATCTAAAATGCGGTATATTTATAGGATAATAACAGCGGTTCTTAACCTTTTGTAGAACACGGACCACCGATGAAAGATTTTAGACATGGCGGACCCCCTACCAATTTTTCGTTGAATACCTTTATACAAAACATCTCATGTTATCATAACCAAAATTATAATAACTATTTTATATTACAAAATATAAAAGTAGACATAACAAAATAATATACACATTTATTTTTATTAAACTTAATTTTTCATTTTGAACTTTAACATCATAACAGCCCCTTACAGCCCTTTTTTAGTATTTAAAAGTCGTCTTTGTCATTTCTCAATATTTAAGCCATCTAAGTACCAAATTTCATTTAAATTGGTTCAGTAGTTTCGGAGCCTGTTCAATACAACCAATCAAATCTTTCCTCTTTATAATATAAGATAACGTACTCATGTCACATATTGACTTATGTTAGGTGTTAAGGCTCCGCGGACCCCTTACATGAGTATGGCGGACCCCCAGGGGGCCGCGGACCACAGGTTAAGAACCGCTGTATTATAATATTATATGGAGTTGCGTTGTGCTTCTAAACACTTAACACTTAAATTAAAAATTGATGACGACAGTTGTGACGCTTGTGGCATGACAATAAGCAACTACAGAACCACACAATACCTACTCACTATGAATCCACATTAAACTCTCGTAATCTTACGTCATAATAACTTAATATAATATTATAGGGACAGCATAACTCTTCCACATTACTAACGTCGCCAAGAACCATATTTCTATTGTACATTTTTTCTTAATGACCGAATTCTAATCGATCTTTTGAACTTTATTTTTCAATTCAACTTAAGGATCAGGACTTAAACTTGTGATGTTTTTCTACGGTATCATTATTTGGATAGAGAAAACCCAGTGGGTCAATTATTTATCTACTGGGTGTCCATTTTGACTGAAAAAACATACTTGAAAAATGGCCTGGAACGTGAACTCGAGAGTATACGACGTATTGTTTTTAATAATATAATTATAATTATATTGATGATAATTACCCAGGACGCGAAGGTTTGTTAAGAGTGGACAACGACGGAATGGTCAAAGGCGAGGATTAGAGAAAACGAAAAAAATAAAATAAAATATCGTTCTCGCACAGAGACAGAGATGGTGTGACGCGTCGAGTCTCTTTACGACTGCCCCCGTCTTGTTTCGGGGAGCTTTTCCAGATGACGTCACACCCGCTGTGCTGCCCGGCCATCCCGTCTGTCCCGCGAACGGGGGGAGGGACGAAATAATTACACGGCACACTCAAATACCGTATATAGTTTCGAATCTCGGCTCACCCCCTTCTCTTCGTCTCCTGGTTTACGACCGAATTTTAAGGGCACGACGTTTTCGGCGTCGTCGGCTCGTCGCGACGGTCTTAATACGTATCGTCTGGAAAATAGTTTCGTGTTCAATTATATTAACTTTTCCGTGAGTAGCCATTACAACTGCAGCACGACTCCACGGACACGGCGAATATTTTATTAGGGGTCCGGCACGCCCTCGGAAGTATTGTACAATTTGATCCCGTTAAATTCACGCGTCCGGCCCCGACATTAGTGCAATCACTTTATACTATATGGAATCATCTGTTAGATGAAATTGTGATTTTTCGTCCCAGTCGTGTATTAAACACGCAGTAGTGGACGGACGGAGACAACAAGTAGTGCGGTCTATTAATTTGTAAAAAAAAAAAAAAATAACATTAACAATATAGTTGCTCCGAAAATGTATGAATAATTTCTAACGACGGAACCGTTGGAAGAACGACAGATATCACCAGGGCTTGGGACTTAGAGCATTTGCTTATTTTTTTGGTTTGTCTTAAAATCTAGCAGAGTGCTACGAAAATTCATGAAATATAACAACGATTTTAAATTTTAAATTTGAAAGTGCTTATTTTTGCTTATTTCGTTGGTTTTAGAAAAACTTGCTTTCAACTAGTTTTTTCTGCTTTTCTCGCATATTTTCTAATTAATGATGAAATGACGACATGGGTCGACGAAAATTTATATTTTTTCAGCGTGTACTTGTATTACAACTCCAACTAGAAATATTTGTTTACCTTTTTATTCTATTTCCTCGTAGTTAATATACCAAACTCGTAGTTTTGTTTGTTTTTGTTACCTATTTGCCGTGTCGATCGTAGCTGGCTATAATTTCAACGTAACGAATATTGGCGTGGGCATTCCCAAAATGTTTGTGGTTTTAATAATTATGTTATGATTTATGGTTTATGTTCTTATAATTTTTTGATATATTACATAATAAAATGGAGATTACTTAAAAAAAATCATTCTGTGTTTGTGGTTTAAAAAGTCTAAAAATATATCACAAGCGCACAAATACCTTTTTTTTTTTAATACAAATTATTAGAAGATTTTGAGGCAACGGGTTATATATATTTTTTTTGATTTTGCTTATTTTTGCTTATTTTAATGATTTTAAGTGCTTATTTACGTGCTTAAAACGAAGTATTTAATTGCTTTTTTAAGCACTTATTTTTATGATTTTAAGTGCTTTAAGTTCCGAGCCCTGGTTATCACAGAAGAATTTTTTTATGCAATTGGTTAAAGTTTTCGCAGTCAATCGGCTTCATAATACGTTTCCCACCTAATTTCGCAAGTTGGTGTTTTACTTCCAAAAGTAATGAGTAAAGAAGCTTCTGGGCCATCTCCTAAAAACGACCAATGACGATTTTAAAACACAAAACTATAAAATAATCAATACTATCAATAAACATTAATAAAATATTCGTATTGTATTCTGCACGTTCGTATCGTATTTCAAAAAAAATTATTCGCGTTTACATCTTAATCTCAAATCGATAAATATGTAAACATAACGTTACGCTTTGTGGTAAACTATACAAAAATACGGTGTTTCGTTACCGACTTTTAAATGTGCCATCGAATGCTGTAGCCTAAACAGCTTTTACACGCGGTAATATTTGTGCTGATTATACGTTTTGGATTGTGTATGAAGCACGACGCGAATATTGTGCAGTTGTAATCGACCAGTTATTTGAAGACAACATGCGATCACGGTAATGGGACATTTGACGTGATTGACGTAGACATTTGAGGAAAGGTGCACGGAGACGCCTAAATATAGTTTGTTCGAAATCCCACGTGAACGCACTCGTACCTGAATACACGTCCAATAAGTATAATCGGAGAAATATAATGTCAACGAGCTACATGGTCTAGAAGCAGAAGTGGCCAACATGACTATGTACATGAGCCGCACAAAATATCGTTCAAATTTGACTGATGATCATCTAACAGAATTACTAAGAACTGCCCTTACGTCAATTCAACCAGATTTTAAGAAGCCTGCTAAAAAAGGAGACACGAAAAAAATGTCACGCAAACAAATTTAACTTAATGTTTAATTTTTTAATTTATTATTCATATTAATTTATTTTTGTTTTGTTTATTAATCTGCAATACACTATAGCCTTATATCTATACCAGGGCTGGCCACAACGAGGCTCGCGAGCCGCATGTGGCTCTTAAACTTAGAATAAAATTAATAAATACGTAATTTCATTAGAACCGTAAGATAATAACGTAACAATGTCAATATTCAATAACTGTAATTTTTTTTTAAGTATAAAATATAAATGTTCCATCATTTGATTTAAAATGAAAAACGTAACTTCATTTTATAAACATTACTTTACAAAGTGGCTCACCTCGAATTAACTTTATAAATTTGCGGCTCCCAAAGTTAAGGTTAGTGGCCACCCCTGATATTTACAATGAAAACAATTTTTTTTTTTTTTTGTAAACGTATACAAAAAAATTTAAATATTTTGGTTTTTGTAAATAAGACCGCGAGCCGCAAACGACCATGACGAAAGCCACATGCGGCTTGCGAGCCGCAATTTGGCCACCTCTCTGGTCTAGAGTGTACATGTACCGATGCGAAAAATCGCCTTTGGATAATATTTGCACGCCGTCCTCTCCGCAGTCGTTCCTTATTTTCTAACGACGCATTATTATCTTAGAAAATGCTTCCGGTCGAGAAATACGACTTCTCCACGCCCCGATACGATATGAGAAACTCGGCCGAACGCGTACGGGTATGAAGGTAATTCGCCCGGACGCATTACGCCCCCGTGCATTGTTACAGGATGACCGCACGCACGGCCGCAGTCTCATTATCTCGCACGCGTGTGCGACGGATATCACACGATAACGATCGCGGCCACACCAGTGAGGACCAAATTTTATTAACCGCCCAACGACACATGATAACAAGTTCCTGGGGTGTGGGTAATAAAAGAAAATACCGTTCACGCACACATATACACACTCGCACACAAACACACACACACACACACACACACACACACACACACGCATACGTACGTTCGCCAATCCCATTTTGAACCCTTTTTATAACTCATAAGTTTGAATTTTTTTCGTATAATGCAATCAAAAACTCGAATAGTTCTACATTTTTGTGAAAAAAATTATTTTTATGATTTCAACTTCGATAGGATTTTTTAAGTTTCACTTTAACACCTACACCTAATTCTTTAATAGCGCTTTCACTATTTATTACTTAACATTCTGGAAGACAATACATTTTTTTTTTTTTTTTTTTGAAATTTCGGTTTTCAAATTTTAAATATTAAATCGACTAAAAAAAATTATTTATTTTTTACAATTCAGAGTAAAAGAGTGGAAAAGTAAAAGTACCCGCGCGTATGCACGACCAAAATGCGATTATACGTCATTTCATCACAAATTCGTTTTCAAAATAATTATTACTAGGCCGGGCGAAAATTGAGACGTAGGCGACGCAGCGCAGCGCAGCACAAGTCAGCGTGGAACCGAACTGCGTGACCCGTGTGAGTAAATATTATTACACAGTATTTCAACGCAGATTCGTGTAGTCATTCGATGAAAACATTTGAGATCGACATGATGGCTCACGAATTATTTAAGTTAGATTTAAGTTCGGAATCTGATTCTAATGAGGAATTGGATGAACTAGTTTTATATTCTTTAATTAAACGAAAAAAGTCGCGAAATAGTGATTTTATGAAAAAAAAAAAAAGAGTCACGGAGAATTTGTTTTGACAAAGGAATTATACCTAATCTATGGCAATAAAATATAAAATTTAATCTAATAAATTATTCTTACCATTTTTAAATTTCAATTCACTAGCAATATTTTCCCATATATTGTTTTTCAATTTTGCCTTCATGTAGTCAGGATGGCTAGTGTCAAATAAGACACTGTTTTGTCGAACTGCTTCAATCAGTTTTTCTTCCATAATATATTATAGCTTAATAAAAAAATTTGAATTCAAATTTTTCGAAGTCGAAGTTGAAAAACTGCGCTACACATTCGCAGGAAACTGTGTGATAAACACTGTGCGACGGAGGAGCAGTACTGCGCTGCCCTACCCTGCTACTTAATTTACGCTCGTCTGTTCAAACCAGTAGATCACAAAAACTGTGCTGCGCTGCGCTGCGTCGCCTACGTCTTAATTTGCGCCCGGCCTTACACGACTACTACTTCTACCAGTCTCCGGCATTTATATGTACCTTTTATCATAACAATTATTCGTATGCGTGCGAGCAGCAAATCGTTTCTCGTGCGTATTTACGGAGAACGGGGGCATTAATTCCGAGTCACGCGTTATCAGTTGATTTACATTATATTATACATAGCAGCCGGCGAGCCGGTGGCCACCGTGGAAATATGTTATGACGTTATAACAACGCGTGTGAATTTTCAAATTTCTCTTTTCCTTTTTACGTGTGATTTCACCGGGAACTCGAAAGTCTCGGGATTCGAAACGGATTCGCGTTCTCGGCAAACGACTTGGTTATAAAAATGACACGTACGATAATTTTGAATCATCGTCTGCAGTCGCGGCAAAACGCGCGATAAATAATCCGAACCGAAATCGATTCGTGCTTCTTTTGTCATCGTTATTAGTTCCACGGCGCGACCGTGCCGTACGCGTAATCACGTTTTTTGTTTTTTTTTTTAATTTTTTTTTTTAACCAACTGCGTGTTTACATTGTCATCGTGACGCGTGGACGGACGCACCACCACCACACGTGATTTTCGGCCCCGCGCCGTCATTTGAAAATCATTTGCGTTTCGATGTTATGACCACAGCAATAATAATATTATCGCGCATTGTGCGTTCGCGCGGGACCGTGTCGAAGAGCGAACGATCCTTATTACACGTGTCGTATACAATGTATACTATACATATTTATATACGTGGTGTTCAGAATCGTGCGTTATTATTATTATTACTATTATTATTATTATACAGTGGAACCTCGATAAGTCGAAAACCTTGATAAGTCGAAAAAAATTCCGTCCCCTTGCGAAAACCTCGATTACTCGAAAAAAAAAACTATAGATAACTCGAACATTCTGTGCTCCGCGAATATGACGGATAATGACAGATAATTTTATAAACATTTGTCTAATCGGCTTGTCCGTCCCGAAAATTTTATGCAACCGCGTTTATTGTGTGGATTTGTACTTGAATCTGAGAAAGACGACACATTGTTGCCTATAATAATCAAAAATATTGATACGGATGACACAGAATGGGCGATGATAGCAAGTCGTTATGGAATCATGGAAAAAACCTTTGACGATTTTGTTAATTTCGACAATGACGTTGCCGTTTTTGGTATTCTGACAGACAACGATATAACCGACTCCGTACGTAGCACTGAAGATGTTGATGACATCGAAGAATCATCATCTGAGCCTGTGCATCGTGTTTCAATGGACCAAGCAACAGCAGCCCTCATATTGCTAAGTACATTCACCGAACAATTAAGTGATGTGGACGATAAAGTGTACTCTGCTTTATATGTAGTAGAAATTGACAATAGCAAATCTCAAATTTTAAGTCAAAGTAAAATCACAAATTATCTATTATAAAGTTGCAACATATGTTTAATTATATTTTTTTCGTGATAATTTGTTTTTATTTATACTGTATAACCACATTTCTTTACATTGTACAATATATGTACATATTTACATACATAATAATTAAAAACTTTAATAATTACATTTTTAAAACTTTTTAAGTCGAATTTTTTTCCTAAAACCTTGGTAACTCGAAAACCTTAGTAAGTCGAAAACCTCGATAAGTCGAAAAATTGCATTTCCCTTGAATTTCGACTTATCGAGGGTCCACTGTAATTATACCTATTTTCGACGTTTTCGGCCATCGAATCGGTTTTTATTCCGTTACCGGATGGCGTCAAATCGAATCAAAGGCGACCGTCGTTGACTCGTTGTCGGTCTGCCGGTCCATTAGAAAAAAAAAGTCGACGTACGCAATAATATCGCGTGTGCGCGTGACACAACGCACGGATGTTGATCGATGTACCGATCGTGAGATGACGCGAAAAACCAAAGAAGAAAAAAAAGGGGGAAAACCCCGAAGCCTTTACGCCACTCGTGCCGGCCTGTAAAAATGCCACGCGCGAGGAAAAAATGAACGACATGCGTGGATGGTATAGTGCGACCGTCAAAACATTTCGCGCCGCGTCAAAAATCCTGCGGAAACGTCTCGCGAGATTTTCCGTCACTTCGCCCCACACCGCGCGCCACGGGTCTGACGTCCTACGGTACGGTGTTCGGTTGAAAGTCTACACGCGGCGCTATACCGTCAAACACACGACGCGCCCGTACGAATAATGTAAACGTAATAATGCACGAGCATAAGCGATAGGTGTGTGTGTGTGTGGGGGGGGGGTCATGATTCTCGCTGGTAACATAACATTTTACTTGTGATGATTCGATTCGAGACTTCAAGAATTTGAACTTTGAATAACTTTAAATGTGTGACGTTTAAATTCATTCACGAACTACGATAATTGTATTTGACGGTAAAATTTATGATTGATTGCTTATGACTAGTGAAAAAGAAAAATATTCAGGATAAGCATATAACGTGTGTTTACAAAGCAAAATAACTGTTATTTCTTACCAACACCTCCCGCAACACAAAGGTCTGTACACCATTTTGTCTACAGATATGCATACTGCATAATATGCACGAGAGATTATAATTTAATGAGCGGAGGATCGTAATATATATAATATTTTTCTGGGATTAATTTCGTCTTCTTTTGTTGTCCTGTCCAGAGATTACACTGTATGCTTGGAAACCATGCTTTATGATACAGAATATTAATGTTTACATTTAATCTCAATTGATTTTTTGTTTCTGGTTTTATTTCTATTCCATAATCAGGCCCGTAACTTATTATCCATTATTATTGTGGGATTTTTTTTCATTTAAGTTTCTGGAACCATTAACATTGTTTTTGGAGATTCAAATGTGAATATCCCGTTGGAAAAACGTGACAAACAGTGATTGTAAATGTAACGTTGGAGTTTATCGTACCTATATGTGGTTTTTTTTTTCGATAAACGATCGCCCATTCCGTTATTTTATTATTATTATTATTATTCGACTATTCAAAGTGAGTCATTCGATTTCACATGTTTCGTTTTAATACAGACCGAATAAGTAGATACTTGAATAAGTAATAAGAGTGTAAGGCAATATTGATTTCAAAAAATGATCAAACTAATTTTATGATTAGGATTTATGCATTTGTCTGAAATGTATAGATTATACAGGAATAAAATGTATTTATAAAAATAAACCGGTTGTGAGTAAAAAATAGTCAGAGAGTGAAAGAGCTGTCATGTAACAGCACCAATATACGTGTCCGGTGAACTTCGTTTGATCGCTACTCGAATTCATGTCGCAATATTCTATCAATAAAAACGCTCGAATCGTTAAACAAAATACCTATATGGTGAATAATTGGGAAAATAGACTAAAAGATAATATTAATACAATTAATATACAACAGGACAGTGCAAATCATTAAAATACTTTAAATCTCATTAAGTAAAATATGTTCTCAAAACATTAAGGATCCAAATCGATTTTCGAAAAAACAAAACAAAACAAAATAATAATAATAATAATAAGTGCGGTACACCTGCAAAAATGTGATCAAGACCGGACGCAGTATCATTATATTTCAATCGAAATATTTCAACAAACGAGCATCTAAATGTCCACTAACTGCTGTATAAATTATTATGCCCGAACGAAAACAATAATCCGGTGGCAGAAATATTCGCACAGAACACATTTACCCGCACCGGAAACCGAAAATCATAATGAATGTCAAAGGGTCGTTTGCGATAGTTTTCACACTTAAATGTTTATCGGATTTTAACGATTATTTCTCTAAATGTAGATCACAATAAGGTACCCGTCAAATGAACACGATGAACACGGATGTTTCTCACACTATACGCGAGATCCACATTAAACGCACATTACTGTCCCGAACGGTTTTCCATTGTTGTTATATTATATTCGTTTCCTGTGGACGTGTATGTGTGTGTTTGTTCGATTCGAAACCAATTCCAAAAACACTAATTTGCAATTTAGACCGTGGTAAAATATTTTTAGGATAAATTAATTTCAATAGACATAATACGTTTCCTGTGGTGCGGTAGTTTTATATTGTGGGCAAACGCGAGTCGTCAAATGGCACACCAATCCCACTGAAATATATGAAATGCGCATTAAGATCTTATGCGGGTAAAAAAGAAAACAAAAAAAAAAATCGCTTCCGTTCGAAAGAGAGACGGTTATTTTTGAATATGTTCAAATGTAACTCGTTATAGGTGTACAACGACTGATTCGAGATGCGTTTCGTTCGACAATAAGAACAACTTCTTATAGACGTCAAAACTATTGATATATAGCGAGAAAATATTCGGTTGAAAAAAAAAACAATATAAGAACAAGTTTGATTCGAACTGTGAAAATAATTGAGTATTGTGTATTATACGTGTTGTTTGATTTTTTTTCCCCGGGTAAGATTTTAGCGTATTTTGAGCTCGCCATAAATACCGTACGTGTGTCATTGTGCATAAAACACATGATGGATGTCCGCAACCTTGTTTGACATCGAAACGTATGACAACAGTACGGCAGCGTGGTGGAATGGTGAATCTTTCTTTTATTACGATTTCAAAACTAAGCATTTCATTCCGTCCTCGTCGAATTTGAAATCATAATGCAGTTTTTTTCGACAGCACCGGGCACCAGGTACGCCAGGCGGAATTTCGAGTGTACGGCTTCACGTGTGGAAATCGTGAATGATTTGATTTAGGACTGTCACTAGAAACCGACACGTGTAGAAACCACTCTACGGAAATCGTTTCAAAAGAGAAATATCCGACGACGTGTTCATCGTCTATTTCGAATAACGAACAGCGTCAAGTGCAAGTGGTGTTCGGCTAATTTTCGATGGAAAATAATTCGTTAAAAGTAATAAAACGCAAAATCAATTAAATTATTTAACCGTCGTGGTATTTACGCACTTGTAAATATCAGTTTGGCGTGCGAATATCCGCTGCATCGACTTATGACCGGTAGTATTTATGTTTTATTTTCATGGGCCATTCGACAGTGTATAAGAAAAACAATACACAATGTTTTGTATAATACACTGGGACATAATTGTATTGCACGCCGCGATGAAACGATTCACCGCCGATGTATGACTTTATTGTGAAAACGTTTAAAATTTTAATGGCCAATGTTCATAGTCGAGTGTCGCAAAAGAAAATTTATAATATCGTGCGAATATCATCAACTAGTGATGGGCTGTGGGTAAATACCCAACGGGTAAGAAATATATTTTGGGTAAATACCAGGGTATTTACCCACGTTATTTTTTCCTTTGAAAAATCGGGTATTTTTTTTTTTAATATGGCTATACTGTTTTATCTTAAATCGTGGTTTTAACCAAGGTGGATATATCTCCACTTTGGTTGTAACATAAATATTAAAGTATATTAAAATATCACATGACTACAATACACACATGGTAGAAATGTAGAATATAGATATACTCTTATGGCATTAAGAATGCTTTGGTGACCAGTGGCGTCATTGGGGGGAGGGGGAATTGCCCCACCCTTGATTTCTTATGGGCTGGTCAAATTTACGGCATCATGGGGCAAAGGGCCGATGGAATTGCTACATTCCGTCACCGCTCATAGTGGGGTTATTGGTATAGTACATTGAGTAAAATTAATTCAAGATATACAGAAATAATTAAAGTACTTAGTACACTTAATGAAGAAAGTGATCAAACGGCTAGGGCATCTAGTTTAAAAAATTTTTTTTTTTTGTTTTTATTAATAATATGATATTTTGAAAAAAATATGTAGCCAACTTTCCACTCAAAATGTATTTAATTAAATATGGGTATTTTTTGCTTGGATCACCACTTTTTAACATTTGTTCGTTGATGAACAAAATTTTATTGAATATTTTTTGCTTGAAGTAACTACCCAAATTACCGGGTATTTATTTTAAATACCGGGTAAATAACTAGGGAATTCACCAAAAATATATTTACCGGGTATTTGCCCATCACGATCATCAACAGTCATCAAAATATCGTCATAAATCAGTTTTTGAACGTTTTCGCGAGACAATACCTACGTTATATTATATCAACGACGACGACAAAATAGATTCGTTACACGAAATATTGAATTCGAACAATAACATCAACAGCGTTCGACAGCGAACACGGGGTATCGATCAGTGGAAAATTCGAAACGAAAAAAAAAAACCAATAAACACTGATTTAACGAGCCAAGCACGCACAACACTGGTCGGACCACACAAAGGAGCCCGGACCGGCCGAAGGGCAATTATTAATCCGTTCGAATGTTCGTTATCTCTCGGGTTTTCTGCGGTGAGAAAAATCTTAACGAAATTGGAATTGTTTCCGCGTTTATCCGGCCGCGCCGAACGCCCTAGCGTTGTTCGCGTCCCGATAAAAAGGGGAAACAATCAAAACCGCCGGCGGAAGCTTACACACATACGCACGCCCGTATACACGTATATAATTCGAGCGTCGTAATCCGCGCTCACGCTTCTCGCGTGGCGTACAGACCAGAGATATCAGTCGCACGCGCTGTGTTTGTCGGAGATGAAAAGATAGAAAAAAAACAGAGGAAAATAGAGAGAGAAATAATTAAAAATATAAAGACGAGAGAGAACGCGAAGATGACGAAGCGTCAAAATCACAAGACCCACGAAGCTGTTTTCGTTACATCGTTATTCGTTATCGTCATATTATTGTCGTGAGACTTGAGGAGCTTCACTTGCACACGTGCCGCACGTATTATATCACGTTTGAAAGCAACACTCGACGAACCGACACCGGCCTTTTGAAATTGTTTCCGTACACTTAAACTTCATCGACTTAATCAAATCTTGTGATTTTACAAAAATATATTTTTTTAAAAATGACGTAAATGTAATTTATAAAAGGTATTACATTTCTAAAATACACTCGGTGTCTTGATTATTGAACATCTCACAACTTATTTTGAGCGTTGAGTCCCTAATTATATTTGGTAAGACTTGTCAGGTGGTAAATACACATAAATATATAATTAATATTCACTAATAATAACAGGCAACTTGAAAATATTTTAAAACCATACGTGTATAATTAGTCTGTGATATGTTTGTTATAGTATCATGACGGGTATTTTAAATACAACCTAACGACTGCATAAGTATCAATAATATTTCAAAATAAAATAAAATTCTAAACTAATTTAGAATGTAATCTCTAAACAATTTTTAATTTACACAAAGTATACTCGAGATAATCTCGAGCCCCGTCAACACGCACATACGTCATATTGTCATTACACATACGATATGTATGCGCACTCATACGCGGTCGATTAGATCGAATTCGAAATCCGCAAAAATCCGACGCGAAATCATATCGACGGTCATCGAAACGAATGACCCGACCACGTTTTTTCCCGACGAGATTTAAAAGGGTGAAAGTGCCGCACATTAGCCCCAGCTAAATCCACATTCCACGTCATTTCCAAAACGGTATGTTTCGTGGTCTTGCTGTACTTCTTTGGTCCACGAGAGATTCTTCTTAGGCCACGCAAGGCAAACGGCAACGATTTTTACCTCGTAGTTCGATAACGCGCGAGAGCTCAATTGTAGGAGCCTAAAATACGTTATATTATTCAAAATGTACATTTTTAATTTGTCACCCGTGAGAACTGCTCCATTCAATGTACATTTTATTTTATCCGTCGGCCGCGTCATATAATACAGTTTCAATTCACGAGTTAAACATGTTGATATATTTAAAAGAATTAACGTCATTAAATAAGTCATAGATATAAATAAAAAATAAAGTATGAAAATGTAACGTAGGTACCATTTATTTTTTTGTATTATATTTCAATATAGCCCGGTTTTTCGTAAATACGAAAATTTATCAACTCAAGTCAATAAAGTAATAATAAAACAATCGATAAAAATAGACTATTAAATTGAAACTCAACTTAAATTATAGACTTTTTTTATGTAAATTATTATTGAGTGTTAATCGTTCAGGTTTCGTTTTTGCGCGAGAAGTGATTATTCAAAATTAAATTTATATTTCAATAGTCTCTGTTGATTATATGCTTTATGAATATGATTCTAAAATTACAACATACTTTGACAATAAGAGTACGCATTTTTGTTGGAGTACACTCTATTGCAGGCCCTGTGCCTGTAAGTATAATCTTCACTGTATAGTCAGAAGTTGAAACGAGGCAAAATTTCCATCGCATCACGTAAACATACGTGATCGGAAGAGCACGAATTAAAAAAATACTAAGCTTCTTTTTTGTATACTTTGTAGAAGAGGCTTTAACGCAACATCATACATATGATATTTACTTTATTCATAATATATTCAGGTAGGACATACTTGTACATTTTGTATCATTATTTCCACGCAAACTATATTAGTTACGTAAAATAATAGCCGATTGCTTTTTTCATGCTTCTTTAACGCTTTTAAATTTTTGAGAGATATAATTTTTAGTTATTTGATTATTATAAATTATAACAATTCATAAAATACAGTTAATTACGTAAAAAATAAAGTCACAAAATAAAATATAATGATTTATTGAACTCGTGAAAATTAAACATAAGTTTATGGAAATTCATTAACTATTATAATAGTAAAACTTAAAAACAATATTGATGAAAAATATGCCAGCCACAAGACATTAACGAAAAACCTACAAATACTTTTATCATTATCTCGATAACGGAGTTATAAAAAATAACTTACTGTTCTACGTACAGCATGTGATCACTCGCCCTCTAAAATTTGTACTTTTTTAGTCTATTTTTTATAATCTAAGCAGTTATTGGTCACTCTATTCAGTCCAGTCTCTTCGTATATAATATTTTCCTTTTCGTGGAACCATATAGAAGTGCTGCTTAATGTCTGTACAGCGCACACTAAACTGGGTTATCGGAATGATTTGCCCGGAATCTGTGTGGCCACGTGGGCCTATGACGCAAAGTGGGCGATGAAGCGGTGAAGGTGACGGAGATGGTGGAGGAGGTAAAAGCGATGGTATATAGATATAGTGGCCGCGGCGAAACACCGATGAAAACGCGCCGGGTAATTTAATGGAAACTGGCGTGTATACATATTATGTACAATGTAAATTTATATATATACATATACCTGTTCTTTGGTTTCGACCGCAAATTCAAAGTTTCAGACGTCTGCAGCGCGACCCTTTTCTCGCGCTGCTTATATAATACGGATATTTGTAACCGACGACGACGGCAGTCTCTCCTCTCTCCAGCGGTTGCGACGAGGATACCATACATCCGTCTACCGCCAAATACTTTATAAAGTCCGTTCGCGAAAATTTTTTTGTTTTGTTTTGGTGTTGTTTACAACTATTGCGTCGGTTTGTATATTGACACACACACACACACACACACACACACACAGACGTGTACTCGCAGGCCGCTCGATTTAACACGCTAAAGAAATCTACGCACGCACGTGCAAGTGTGTGTGTGTGTGTGTGTGTGCGTGTGCACACAATTCATTGAATAATGATGATAATACGTATAATTAACGTAAAGGTATTTCGTGTCCCTCTTCTCGCGTCCGTGTCCGCGATACACTCGTTTCTTCTCTCATCGGAACTCCGTCGAAGGGCGAACGGAATGAAGAGAGGATAGTGGGGGTCGAGCAAGCACAGTATACGTATATATATATATATATATAAATATGTTGCGCGCGCGGAGTATAATCGAGTTTTTCACCGTGACGCGTCAACTCCCCGACAGCGGCCGCGCGCGCTAAGAGAAATCGTCGTCGTCGCAGCCGTCTCGGCTGCGGGGCACGGACTTTTGGGAATTCGCAAAACTATTTTGATTAAGGATTACACGGTCGTGGCGGTAATCCACCAGCCGAGGCGTCCCTACTCCCGCAGCCAGCCCGTCCTGATCCCGTACACAAAATATACGTACACAAATACCGACCGCCGCTGCTGCGGACCCAGCGGTGCGCGAGTGTGCCCCCCCCCCGGCGGCGTGTGTGATGCGCGTGTAAAAACGTTTCGTTTTGAGTTTCGGTCGAATATTTTTCGCAGTCTCGTAGCGCGCGCACTGCGGCACACTTTGTGCGCAAGGTCCGCAGCCGGGCCGCAAGCAAACCGATCCCGCAAACGCCTCACCCCGTCACACACACTATCACTATTATATAAGCTCACTTTCACGAAAGTAGCATTAGGACTTGGCGTTTTGACTTTGTGCTCGTGTGACTTAACATGTGTATATTTCACACACACACACACACACACGCCCGCGCGCGCACATTTTACCCGTATGCATTCGTTTAAAGTTAACATACAGTATTGATACTTAACTCTTATGTATATGATTTAATACATATTACACGTTAACGGTCAACCAGTGTCATATTTATCGGGTCTTGACCTCCCCCCCCACCAGAAGTTTAAAAAAATTAAATTTACATCTGAATTGAAATGTACCTATTATGATATAATATAATAATTATATTTACGAGGTTCCTGACTCAAACACAAAACGTATTATAAAATTGCATTTAGAAGTCATAAATGTCTTATTAGTAATGCAGACCGGATTTTTGTGCAGCTAAAATCTGAAAAATGTGCAATTAAAATTTTAAAATGTGCAAAAACGTGCGAAAACAAAATTTTCATTATAGGTACTTCAAATTTTAATTTTAATACCATTTTTTAATATTATTATTTATTACTATTTATTTATTTACAATATTTGATTAAAATTTATAATCATGTACATTTCCAAGGTTTTTTCTTTGAAATTATGTCTTCTGTCACTTAATATGTGTTTTGACTGCGAAAACACACGTTCTACGTCGACACTTGTTATTGGGCATTATTTGTAGCAGCTTATTATTGATTAATAGCAGGATCTTCTTTTAAATCTACGTCATTTCCATTTGTCGAATCGTTGTACAGTTTTAAAATATTGTATCCAGGATTTTTATCAAATACTGATTTGAATTTTTCATATAGTATTTGTCCCTTTTCATTTTCAATCTTCTTGAGTCCATCTCTTACTGTTTCATCTATATTTAATCGATAATTTATAGACGAAATTTTGTTTTTCCAGTTTTGTAGTTGAATTTGGCAACTCGGACAAATGTGATCGAATAAACGTCAAATCAGGTATAATTGATGTAGTACTCAAAATAGATTATACTTTTTTGACAGATTAGGCGTCGTTTTCTATATAATAAACAAAAATATTTGTATAAAAGTACATTTTTATAAAAAAAAAAAAAAACCCCGAAACGTGCAACATTGTGCAAAAACCCAAAAACTTGCAATGCTGTGCAACATAAAATTTTCTTTAAATTAATTTACATCTCTTGATTTGAATTTGTAGCTTGTTTCTATTCAATTTTGAACACGTCATAAAAATATGCAATTGCACGGGAATCCGGTCTTTACTTATTACGTAAGAATAGAGGTAGAGAATATTTATTTACTAGGTACCTACATTGTTATGTATTTATATATATTGATATTTTATTGTGTTAAAACTTGTAATTTAGTGATATTGGTAAAAAAGGTCATTCAGAGTATGAAAAGTATTTTTTGGGCCCCCCAGAAGGAATATTAAAATACGCCACTGCGATTAACTGCTTCGAATAAGCCATTGCCGACTGCACTTGATGTGCGTAAAACCATTTTTTCGGCAGCATAAGACGCGCGATGTAATACAGTACCCGGAATTGAGATAGATTCGTAGTGACGTCAATCGGATACGACGACGATAACGGACGGCTCCAGCCGGATCAGGTCTTATTGTTGTGGATTTGACGAGGAGTCTGTCCGCTCGCTGGCCGAAACCTCAGGACCGGGATGGATGAATGATTTACGCGTTTTGATTATTAATTATTGACGATCGCGATAGTACACCACCCGCGGCCGTGGTGAAAACTTTGTTGTATACCTGAACGACACTACCGAATAAAGGCGGCGACTGGTAAAACGTATGCGCGTGCGTTATGTGTATAATCACGGAGTGGAAAAACACACGTCCGAAACGCGTGTCGAACGTCTGGAAACGATAAAACGCCAATTTTTGTTCGTTTTATGCATTACGGTGAATTATAAGGCAATCAGTAAACGTTTTAAAAACATCTCAAATGTCAAAACACGAATTTCGTATTGATTTCAAACATTTTTGACGTTTCTTAAGTACCCGAAATTATTACAAATACAGTTTTCGACTTGACGAATGATTTTAACAATGTATACCTATAATATTGTCGACGTCTGATTTGCTTTTGTGCTAATGCGTTAATGAATAATATTGAATGTTTGTCATAATTACTCATAATTTATACGTTATAACACTGTATTCACGTGATATTTTCAATGATAATACCAATCATTCTCGTCACAAATCCTCGTAATCAGGTCATAATAATCGAAGCCGAGTCACGAATCAGTGCGATTCGTCGGTCTCGTTAAAACATCGAAATCACGCGATACGCCACAACAGACGTGTAAATAGTAATATTATTATAACACGAGGTCTGTCCGTGTCCACCGAGCACTAATTCGTCCCTTCAAATCCCCATCCATGACCCGTCCGAGCGGTGTCACAACACACGTTTAAAAATTAAAACCATAATGGTGTGTGTATAAATCCGACTTTTTTATCGTCGTTATTATCATTACGAATACCATACTTTAGCTGTTCGGCGGGCGTGACAAATTCGAATAAACTCGCTTGCTGCGTCGCGCCTCCACCGCGCCGGCAGCGTGTAATCCGCATATCGGTAGTGCGACAAGTATATACACATAAAATATACAGTGTACACAGACGCAAAAACACACTCGCACGTACACGCGAGCGCGCGCGCAATAGATACAACGATTATAACAAACAGTCGTATCTACGCGAAATATATATTATAAAGTCACGCAGCGGTGTTTGCGTGTACACTATACGACCGGATAGGGGGGACACCTGGGGATTCGTTCCGGTAAACAAGAACCGACGACGATTCTTGGACAGCGCCGGCGGCGGCGGCGGCGGCCTCACAGAGAAGCGTAAACGTGTGTAATCCAACACGGGTAACTCGCCACACACACACACACACACACACACACACACACACACACACATTTCACATATTATTTTATACATACGACGTTGTATTATTTATATGTATATTATATATATAGTGTACGCGCGGAGTACGGTGACGTCGGCGGCGTCGGTGGCCCCGTGTAATCGCGATTAGGTTCGTCGCGATTTATCTTCGACGTGTTATAATACGTATATAATATACGTAGTGTGTACGCTGTGTGCGTTTGTAGTCGATTGCCGCCGTTGCCACCGCCGCCGATTAATACGCGCCATGCGTGTGTGTCGACGCGTTATTATTATCGAATTAAAAACGGAATGAAAAAAAAAAAAAAATACTCCCCTCGTCCGCGGACTTGACAAAATTCGGTATATATAACTCGATTATAATACCTAACACTGCTCTTGACCGTATAACGCCCGTAGCGAAACGGCGCACGAGTCATCGTCGTCTGTTTTTGTCCGCGTTTATGCACGGTACGCGTGTGTATGTGTGTGTGTGTGTGTGTGTGTGTGTGTGTGTGTGAGGGGGGGGAACGCTCTCCAGAGTGCGTTTAAACGTATTACAGACGGATCGATGACCGACGATGAATGACTGTTACCGTTCTGTTTTTCGGTAGCAACCAATAGACTCGATATCGACCCCGATTTGGCCGTACAGTGTACGGCTTTACGAGAAGACCCGTCTCGACTCTCTTTGACTGTGTCACACGCGTTGACGAACACTACAAAAATATTCGATTCGCATGGGATTCTTACACGAGTGCTGCGCTATGAAACAAAGGCAGGAGTGTGTAAACATTAGTATAGAACAATAATTCTTTTTCTAGCTAACAACATTAATCATAGTAAAACTTTTTATTTTTTTTTATTTTTTATCTTCAATAGTTTAAACGATTAATAATATTTATCGAGAAATGTTTAGGTTTGTTTTCTCATACTTATTATCAGTAAATAATGAGTATTTATGACGTGAACTACTGTCATTTTTTCCACACACATTCTATAGTATATATCTATACATAATCAACAACATTTAATTAAAGTCTTCAAATAAATGCTTTATCAAAATTAAAGGCTTTTACTTTTTATCAATCATTTAGTATATAGAGGTTTGAAAAAAAAATATATATATGTAAAGAATATAATATACCACATTCTTTAAATTGTATTATACCGCGCTCTGCACGGTTAATGTGGTTATAAGGTGATAAGTGATAACAATATTAATGATAAGTATTAAGTAAGTTATGATAACATAAATTAAATGTAATAAGAAATATGTAATACCTAGTTAGTAGTTTAGGAATTGACATCTTATTAAATAACAAACATTTATTGTCGTTTCTTTATGTTTAGGTAAGTTCTGTATATAATATAAATATTATTATGTAATAATAAATAAAATCTTTATGTTTAGAGCAACACATTATTGGTTTGGTTTATTTGTGGTCAATTCTTGAAAGATTAAATTAAAAGTCTTATAAAACGACAATTTCGTTTAAACAATATGAAGAAGCTACAATTTGAATTTATGGTTAAACCATCAAGCGATGGAAAATCAAATTTGATGACCATAACCTCGATTACCACTGAAGCTAAAGAAACATATGCTATACCGGAAGAACTACAACAGATAAGTTTCCATAAAGAGGTGAGTACAACTACTATTTATAATATGGTGAAAAGCTCATTAAAAAAAAGACACCAATTTAGAAAAGTTTGGATACCACTAACTGAGGAATTAAAAAAAGTTTACATGGATGATTATGATAACATGTTATTCGCAAACCAGTGCTTAGAAGAAATAACAAGTAAACCTGCCAACACTATGATTCAAGAAGAAAAAGATAGTTTAAATGCTTTAAATTTAAATACCTTAAAACTATTAGAGACATTAGTTGGAAACGCACAGGTACCTAGAGATCAAAATTTAAAGAACATTTCAGAAAAATTTGTGCTTGAAAAATTTACAAGCAAAGATTTAAATGCAAGGCATTGGATAAATAATTTTGAAAAAGAATGCATTCGCTTTGATGTTAATGAGGATCACAAAAAAATTGAAATTCTCAGATTATTTATGGATAAATCTTGTACAGATTGGTATAGCTCTATGATAATAAAATTAACAGGCGACTCAGAATGGAAAATTTGGAAGAACAAATTTTGTGAAACATTTTCAAGTAAAGGTTGGAACCCAGTAACTTATGCATTATTATACAAATACAGAGATGGTTCGTTACTGGACTATGCAATAAAAAAAGAAAAGCTTTTGTTGGATATGAGAAGAACAATTGATTCAGGTACCTTGATAGATCTTATTGCAGCTGGTTTACCAGAGTTTATACTTAATAGAATTGATAGAGAGGTATTAAAAGACACTGTGGATTTGTTTAGTGAGATCAGCAACTATGAACACATGGTAATAAAAAAAAAAAGTTTTTTTGAGAAAAAAAAGATTCTAAGCATGAACAATAAAGAAAAAAATGAAGAAAAAAAACCATGTAAAAATTGTGAAAAACTTAATAAAGGCACTCGTTACCACCCTGAATCGGTATGTTGGTTCAACACAAGAGAAAATGATAGAGAAAAAAAAAATTACATCAAGCATGTAAATAATTCAGTAGTTGAAGCTGAATTAAATGATACAGATCAAAAAAACTAATTGTTGCACCATTAATTAAAGTCAAACTGCTATTAGATAATAAATTAGAAATATTTGGGATATATGACTCTGGGTCTAATGTTTCATTAATAAATTCTAAATTATTAAAAATAAAATACAGAAAAATGAAAAATATAAAAAATGCAAACTTAAGAACAATTAATGGTGTTAAAAAAACAAATGGTTTGACAAACATAAAAATTAAAATTTATGAAATTGAAGAAAAAGTAGATGTTCACATCATAGATGAAGAAAATTTCAAATATGACTTCTTGATAGGCTTAGATATTATAAAAAAATTCAAACTTATTCAGAACGAACATCTAAAAATAACTCAAAACAACAATAATTTAAATAAAAAAAATAAAATTGAAGACAAAAAAAATACTAAAATTACAAATATAAAGGAAAATAACTTCCAAACTAAGATAGATTATTTAACTAACAATCAAAAATATGAAATAAATAAACTAATTGAAAATAACAAGTCAATTTTTGCAAATGATAAATATGACGTTGGTACAGTGAGAGAATATGAGGCACATATTGATTTAACAGTTGACAAATACTGTAGTAAAAGACCTTATAGATGCTCCGTAGAGGACAAAAATGAGATAGAAGAACAAATATCAAAATTACTTGAAAAAAAACTCATTGAAGTATCTTACAGTCCATTTGCTGCACCAGTAACATTAGCATTTAAGAAAGAGGATAAGAAAAGAACCAGACTATGCATAGATTTCAGAGACTTGAACAAAATAGTAGTACCTCAAGCACAACCATTCCCACTGATTGATGACCTAGTGATAAAGACAAGGAACTGCAATTACTTTTCGACATTAGATATAAATTCTGCATTTTGGTCTATTCCACTCAGAATGGAGGATAGAAAAAAGACTGCGTTCGTGACACAGGAAGGACATTTTCAATGGACTTGTCTGCCGTTTGGTTTAAAAACATCACCTGCAATTTTTCAGAGAGTCTTAAGTACAATATTGAGGAAATATAAACTTACAGAATTTGCTGTTAACTATATTGATGATATTCTTATATTTTCTAAGAATTTTTATGACCACATTAGTCACTTAACACAGTTATTAAAGGCAATACAGACTGAAGGTTTCAGATTAAAATTTACAAAATGCACATTTGCAACAGACTCGGTGAAATATCTTGGTCATGTTATACAGAATAACTCTATCAGGCCTGTAAAAGATAATCTAGTTTCAATAAATAATTTTCCTGTTCCAAAAACTCAAAAAAATATAAGACAGCTTCTGGGAAAAATAAATTTTTATCATGAATACATACCAAACAGTGCAATTATCCTAAATCCATTGCACAATTTACTTAAAAAAAACCAAAGATTTATCTGGTCGATAGAGTGTCAAAAAGCTTTTGAAAATATAAAAAAACTACTGTGCACACAACCAATTTTAGAAATTTTTGATAAAGATTTACCAATCAAGATTTACACGGATGCATCCTTGGAAGGTGTTGGAGCCATTCTCAAACAAACACAGCTTAATGGAAAAGAAAAACCGGTGGCATACTTCTCGAAAAAACTAAATGCAGCCCAAAAAAAAAAGAAAGCAATATACTTGGAATGTTTAGCTATCAAAGAAGCAGTAAGATACTGGCAATACTGGCTTATAGGTAAATCATTTACAGTATATTCCGATCACAAACCATTAGAGAACATGAACATTAAATCTAGGACTGATGAAGAGCTAGGAGATTTCACCTACTATCTATCACAATATGACTTTCAAATTAAATATGCTCCAGGGAAGAACAATTTGGAGGCAGATTGCCTAAGCAGAAACCCAGTGTTGGAGACAAATGAAAATAAAGAAGAACAATTGAAAATAGTAAATCTAATAAAACTGGATGATATTCTAACAGACCAAAAAAATAATGAAGAGGTAAGAAACAAAAAAAACAAGCTGATAAAAGAAAAAAATGTATATTTTAAGAAGTGTAAAAAAAAAAAAAAACAAAATAATGTTATCAGAGGAGTTCAGCATTAAACTCATAAAGAATATACATGAAAACTTATGCCATATTGGTATTAAACAAATGCAAAAGAAGATTGGTACAGTATACACAGCGAAAAACTTGACAAAGAACATAATACAATTTTGTAAAAACTGTGGGATATGTATAAAAAACAAGTCAAGAGGAAATGACAAATTTGGTTTAATGTCTCATCTAGGTCCAGCTAGAAAGCCTTTTGAGATAGTCTCAATAGACACGATTGGCGGGTTTGGAGGTTCGAACTCTAAAAAAAAATATCTACACCTACTAGTAGATCATTTCACAAGATATGCATTCATTTTAACATCAAAAACACAGAGTGCGGATGATTTTGTAAAATTAATCAACAATATAGTAGACGCAGATGAAATAGGTATCCTTCTCACCGATCAATATCCGGGAATTAATTCAAAAGAATTTAAACGTTTTTTGAGTGAAAAGTCGATACAGATGGTTTTTACTGCTATAAATACCCCTTTCTCAAATGGCATAAATGAAAGACTTAATCAAACACTCGTAAACAAAATTCGATGTAAAATCAATGAAAAAAAAAAAAAAAAATTAGCTTGGACAACAATAGCACAAGAATGTGTAAATAGGTATAATGATACTGATCATTCAGTTACGGGGTTTGCGCCAAGATATTTATTATATGGTACAGATGTTTCGATATTGCCACATGAATTAAAAGAAGGAAAAAAAACAGAAATGGATTGGATATGTGATAGGAAAATAGCATATAAGAATACAATAAAATCACATGATTATAACAAAAAGCTATTTGATAAAAATCGAAAAGACATGGAATTCAACGTAGGAGATATGGTGTATGTGGAAAATGGAAACAAACTGAACAGGAGAAAACTGGATGAACTGAGGATTGGACCGTACAAGATTATAGATAGGATATCAAATTCAATCTATAGGATTAACACAGGTCACAAAAAATCGGAATCGAATAATTTCCATATAACGAAACTTAGTCCGGCTTCTACAATGGATGGAGTAGAACCAGTTGAACTTGTTACTTGACTAAGAGACGAAAATTTAACGGAAAATTGTCTGCCCTGGTGGGGGAGATGTAAAGAATATAATATACCACATTCTTTAAATTGTATTATACCGCGCTCTGCACGGTTAATGTGGTTATAAGGTGATAAGTGATAACAATATTAATGATAAGTATTAAGTAAGTTATGATAACATAAATTAAATGTAATAAGAAATATGTAATACCTAGTTAGTAGTTTAGGAATTGACATCTTATTAAATAACAAACATTTATTGTCGTTTCTTTATGTTTAGGTAAGTTCTGTATATAATATAAATATTATTATGTAATAATAAATAAAATCTTTATGTTTAGAGCAACACATTATTGGTTTGGTTTATTTGTGGTCAATTCTTGAAAGATTAAATTAAAAGTCTTATATATATATATATATATATATATATATATATATATATATATATATACACTTATAGAAAGAGAGAGAGAGAGAGGGAGAGAGAGAGAGAGAGAGTTTGACTGTGAGTGGAAACGGTGTAATAAACCTTAACAAGAAAGTTGTAAGTACAAATTACGTATATTGCAGATTACAGTGTAAGTATATAAAAAATTAGACGTTTAAAAGAAACTGATTATCGCGGAAGAAAACAATCGAGAACGGTGAATATTTCTACACAGTAAGTTAGAAAGGTAATAGGAGAATATAGATTGGAGGTCACAGACTGTTTCTAAGTGTAAACTATACAGAAAAAAAGAATTGGGAGGGAGAGAGAGAGAGACGGTTGAATGGTATTGTATAGACATAGTCGTATTATAGATATCGTTGTCAAGACGTAGCCAAGAAAAGGTTAAAAAAAAATAAAGGTTAAAACCTTAGCATACCGAGGAATTTCGAGCCACCAGTAAGGTGACTATAGGTGAAGACCTATTTCAGTGCGTAAAATATTCCTATAAAATATTAATTATACTTTAACTATTATTTGAGTGATACCTATATTACAAATGGTGGCTTAATTAAATAATTGTATGGTAGTTCAAAATAACAAACCATTATGACGTATTGTATAAGAAAACTGTGTCACATCATCTAGACGACGAGTACATCATAATTCATTGCACTCCAGATTAAACATTTTTGGTGAAAATGAAGTAATCTATGACATTCTCTCTCTCTCTCTCTATATAAACATTTTAAATGACATGATTATAGTATTTTTTTTTTAACCTAGATAACAAGTAAAAAGTTTTTACGCCTCCAGTCAAAAATTGGGCTATTTTAATTTTATATTGAAATGTAAACTTTCAAACTTCTCCAATAAAATATTTATTGAACGTTACTTACCACATTTTTGGGCTAGATCATCAATATTATATATATTACTAGAACACTACCATTTTCTTGTGTCAATTCCTTTACACACGATTTGTTCAACATAGGTGTTGTTATTTACTATTGTTGCAATGATCAATACAACTTCATCAAACAATAAAACACGATATTTCTATCATTGTAAGTAAAAATAGTAAACTATATTTACATGATCGATCATTATTAAATACTGCAAGATGTTGCATTTATGTTCGATTATCGACGATTTAGTCAATTTGGTCGCAGGCTTTTAGATGAAAATGATTACGTCTTTATGTGAACAGCAAGATGCTCAATCGGCTCGTCTACCCGTACAAAAGGAATGTACATAATAAAAGCGTACGTCGAGTCACCACGGTAGGTTTTGTATTTTTTTATTATTATTTTTACTTGCTAAATACGTACTTGGATGCTTATATATGCTCGGTGAATTTTTTGGAAAATTCTTTCTTCGGGAAGTTTTCATTTATTTATTTTATTTTTCGCTGGACGCAGTACCTGCTATACGATGAACCCGAGTATCAATATTAGAATGTAATACATGTACCTACTATGTACGTTGACTTCATATATATTACTCACGTCGAAAATGCGCGCGCGCACGCGTGTGTGTGTGTGTGTGTGTGTGTGTGTGTGTGTGTGTGTGAAATTTCTTTTCATGTGACCCCGCCGCTGCCATCATCGCGGTCACATCGCATGTGTATGGGGTAACACGGTCCAACGGCTTTTTAACCATTCTGTTTGTGTATATATATATATATATATATATATATATATATATATATATATATATATATATATATATATATATATATATATATGTGCGTGTGTGTGTGTGCATCCACCGACCGATCGGCGGACGAACGACTCTCTAAGTAAGCGATATGGTATAGTGGTCGAATAGAATATCACGGGCCGGCGGTCGAGTAAAAAAAAAAAAATAAGAAGGAGAAAAAAAGCCCCGTAGGTACTTGTCGTAAATATTTCATAAAAAGCTTTCCGTCACTATACACGCGTGACCGTTTCACAGTACCCAAGCTACGAGTATACTCCACACACAAACACACACACACACACACACACACACACACACACACACACACACACACACACACACACACACACACTCAAACGCACGCACGTCGACCACTGTGTACACACACGAACACCATTACTATATAAATATATATATATATATATAGTGTATACTCGTGCGCACACGAGTATTACATACGTTTGATACACGCGCGTTGAGAAGTAATTTTGTTTGATGGAAAACGTAATTTCACGACGACGTTACCTGAGTGGAATTATGGCTATATGAGTCGAGTTTCATGTGTGCACCATATAATACGAGTACATGAGTGCACCGATAGTTTTTGGAAAAATAAAAAAATAAAAATAGATGACTTAATAAGTCGTAAAAGTTTGGGCAGCGTTGTGGTATCCTTGGTGTCCTTGTCATGTCAACCAGGCTGAGGAAAAAAATATATACACATATAATAATTTGAAAGAACTGGAATCTGCGTTAATATTTTAAGAGTAAATGCTAATAATTACTATGTATACACTATACATGCACATAATGTTGTATACTTGTATGTAACACGTTTTTATTGCGATCTCTCGTAAATGCTAAATGCAATGAGAAATAAAACAGCAAAAGATATACGTGACACATTGTATTAAATATGAAATATATGTATTAAGAGTATGTATACAACGTGGTTTTTAATTTTATATTGAGTGAGATTTTTGTACATTTATGAATATATTTAATGCATATACGCATGAAAATATTTTTTCAAGCGTTGGCAGGTGGTTCCTGACAATATTGTCTATGGACAGTATTACAATATGTGAGTTAGACATCGAAAGATTTTAGAATACATTTAAAGACCCTAAATAGCCCATAAGAAAAAATTGTATAGTACGTGGACATAATATTTATTTTAATTTATGGAACTCAAAATTTCAAATCTAAAATTTAATTTTTCTATTGAAAAAAAATCGAAATAACCATTAAGTAAACCAAAATTTAGAAAAATTATGGTATCAAAATATCTTATTGAAGTTTGGTCATTAATTTATTATGATTTTTCAAACTTTTTGAAAATGCCAATTTAATAATTAAAATTATTGTACGTTTTATCAATATTGAGTCAGCGACTTCGATTAGTTTTTCCATCAAATCATGTGCATAATTTAAAAAATTTTATTCTGTGCATATTAAAATGTCAATGTAACCATATTCTATCATTTAATCACTATGCATCACGAAGAATAGAGATAACTCTAACCTTCATGCTATGCATTTAATACGACGAATGATGAAAAATTTTATTTCGATTAGCCATTTAATGAATAATAGTGATGTACAATAACATGAGATAAAATTATGTAAAACAAAATATTATTATTAACTTTTTCACTGACTTTAAAAAATCGTAGAAAATTAACGGATTGACCTTTATTAGAGATATAAGCAGCAAAACTTTTATAAAAATCCGTTTCGTAATACGGATATTTCGAATTTTTTACCAAACGGTACTGAAAAATAAAAATAAATCTTGAAATGCTGTTTTTGTTTTAGCGCATAGCTCAAGTATTACTTTAAAAAAAAAGTTGAAACTAATGAATAAAACAAAAAAGTTATTGAATTTGTCAAATAGATCTGACTCACCCTATATATATACACGTAATCGTCTGTTCGAACAAACAACGGTCGGGCGCAGTTGAAAAAATGTTTTCACAGATAATAGCCGGTAAAATCGGCAAAAAAAAAAAACAATAGATAACTCGTTTACCAGTGTACAGCGTTCCTATACGTACGGTACGGCGCGGCGGCGTGTGTCCCATTTCTTCACTCGGTGTCTCATATAACATCGACGGGTCGTGGTGATTATTAACGATTGATGTGCTATAAAAAAAAAAAATATAATAGCTATATCGTCCTTAAGAATATTAATTGTCTTCGAATTTCCGGTTTTCGCATTCCGTTTTGGGTTTTCGACTGCTCGTATACCACACAGTATCGGAGACCCTTATACGCCCGCGTCCGTCCGTTCGGTCCGTCCGAACAATAATTCGTCGCCGCGATAAGTATCTAATAAATACCGAATGTTTGACGTCTGTTTATTGATACGTTTATTTATACTCCGAAGGTATGTCCGTTGTGCATGTCTCGAATGCAATATTGCATTGACACAAATCTCGAATCGGTTGTTAAGATAATTTGATAAAGTATAATATTCTGAGACCTGTGCACGAACCCACGGAAGCACTCGTGTGTGTTTTTTTCAGTCTCGGGTGACCATTCAATAAAGTACTATGTCTACTGTAAATATTTTGTCTATCCATAACTTTAATAACTTTACGCTTTTTTATTAGGTAATAAATGTCGTGTTCTTTCGAAAAACGTACCCACATTTCTTCATGTTGAATTATATGCCGATAAAAAAAAAAAAAAAACAAAAACTCATAGTTAAAATATTCATATTAATAATTAAAAATAATATTGATATATCGATTCAAACTACCACAGATAATCAACTTTTAATCGACACAGTTTATTAACACAGACTTATTTTTCTTTTTTTTTTTTTTTTTTTGTGAAAATTTGAATTTCAAAAATGTTCAATCATGTACAGTAGGTAGCATATCAAACGCTTATTTCTTATGAATAAGTTTGTTTGTAACCACTTTATAAATTCATTTTACGAATAACAATGAAATACTATCGTAAACGTTAAGACTACAAGATATGTCAAAAATTGTGGGATTTCGATATACTGATGTAAATATATATATATAAAAAATTTAAAAAAAATTATTCGTATTCAATATGTAGAAAAACGTATAAAATGTTCGTATAAATTGTTACCATCTTTTTCAATAGATATTTTAATTCAATCCGTAGACATTGAATTTGTATGATGTTACATTATTCATGTAAATATCTGATATTGAAAAATCGGACTTCTCATAAATCGAAATTTTATTAAGGATATTCATACATTGTTCTTATTGTTCACGTCATGCAATCTATGTTACCGATATTGGTTGAAGTGTATTATATCATTGTCATTTCCTTTTACTGCTGTCTTTAACGTGTTTCATATATATATATATATATATATATATATATATATATATATATATATATATATATAGAGAGAGAGAGAGAGAGAGGGAGAGTGTGTGTGTGTGACGTAAGGTTCTATATACGCTGCAGTAGCAATGGAGTTTGAGGATATCAGAGAGTATTTTCGTAATATATACTTGTGTGCGTGAGTGTGTGTGTGTGTGTGTGTGTGTGTGTGTGTGTGTGTGTGTGTGTGTGTGTGTGTGTGTGTGTGTGTGTATGTATGTGTATGTATGTGTGAGTAAAAACAGATCGTCATCGTCCGACGGAGAAATGACACGTAACCATTTCGATTTTCACGCGTGTAACCGTTATTGCATGTATACATACCTATATAATATTGTCCACAATTGGGGACAGAGAGCCGACTGAAAGTGCCCGGGCAGAGACGAACCCCTCTATAAAGGGAATAATATTCTGTACACAGTAAAACGGCATCGTGCCGATATATATTTATTATTATACGTGTCCGTGTGCGTGGCTGTGCGAGGGAAAAGTCGGTAATCGACAAATGCTGTACAAACGACGTGTTGCGTGAGTGTGTGTTGGTGAGCTTGTTGGTGCGAACGAGTGTGCGTGCAGTTAGTGCCCACGAGTGTGTGAGTGTGTGTGTGTGTGTGTGTGCGTGCGTGTGTGTGTGTGTGTATGTGCGAGTTCACGCGGGAAAAATAAGTGGCCGAAAAACTGCAGTAGACATTATCCACTCACACACACACACACACACACACACACACACACACACACACACACACACACACACACACACACACACACACACAATCACAATCACACTAACACAATTGCCACGCACAATACAATAGGTACCGATTACCGTCGGCGCGGTGGTCTTTATTTTTGATGATGTACAAGAGAACCGACGCCGGTGTCTCTAATGTGTAACGCGGGACTAATAACCGAAATTCGTACTAAAACTTGTGTGTGTGTGTGTGTGTGTGTGTGCGTGTGTGTGTATGTGTGTGTATGCGAAGGATGGCGATTTGATGTACAGACGGAGATTACTTCGCTTGCGATGATTGCCCATCAATGTTTTTCCCCGCACGCGCACCGTCGTGGTTAAATTTTCTCTTTCACGTTAACGTGCGTCAGTTTATTTCATATATATATATATATATATATATATATATATATATATATATATATATATATATATATATATATATTATGCACCACCACATTACCACCACATTATTTGTACTAGTTGTCATGTGAGTCTGTGTGTGTGTGTGTGTGTGTGTGTGTGTGTGTGTGTGTGTGTGTAAATGTAATGTATAGGCACAACTTGGGTCAAATTCTCGGTGACGGGTCACCACGGGGGAGGAAAAAGCTGTTACTTCGGAGTGACAGCTCAAAACTGTTTGTGCACATGGATTGGTATATAGATAATAGCTCTTTATTTATAGATGTGAAGATTCGGAAATTGTTCGACATGAGTTTGGGTACACGGTTGTACCACTTTATTTCATGAAAAATCTTAAAATATGCATGAAAATATGTCCTAAATTACTCACAAATTAATTTAATACGTTTTTTAAATATTTTTATTTGTTGATCAAAACTACAAATTTATGAGTAGTATAAATTATTATTTATACAACGTTTTATTCTTAACCAGCTGGTTGTCGAAAAGGCACAACAATGCACAAAATATGAAACAAGTTTATCGTTAACTAAATAACACTCAACTATGTAGGACCATAAACGTAGTCAAGTCTCGTGAATAAACGTTTCGAAATCGTGATTTAAGATGACATATAATTATATTTTCAAATCGTTCACTCTGTGCAATATATACCCATAATTATTTTACATATTATGTGTTGCCCACTTTGGCGTATAATCATTTATTAGAATAATATACCTGCGCCATAATCAAAATAATTTCAAATGCATTTATCCACGAGAATCTACGTGTTTTTATTAAATTAAATAGCCAGTAAAGCAAGATGTTTTCGTAAATAGATTATGACCACATTCATTGCATTATTTGTCAACAAAAACAAAAAAAATAATAATAATAAATTAAAAATAAATTAAAAAATCTAATTGAATAGTTCAAATACTCTTGAACAATGTACGCACGAATAAATCAAACGAAACGAAACGAAAAAAAAAAGTCAAACCAAATAGTTTTCTGGGTTCGGGGCCGAGCTATTTGAATATTTTGAAACACTGCGTCGCGTGACTTTGAGTGTACGAACGTAGCGGCTGCCGCTCCGGTCGTCGTCTCGGGCCGCGTGTACTAACATTGGTGAGCGGCGAGTGACGTAAGTGTGTATATATTGAGTGAGTGGCAAGCGCCGAGCGTCTAGGTATAAAATAGAAATGCATATTGTATTTTCAGTGTCATTCCGATTTTATACTCCAGGTCATAATCATGTCGGTAAATCGTCTTTTAACTTTGTTAGACAACCCGATTTTACGATATAAAATTTTGAAGAAAAAAAAAGGGTTGGTATTCATCCGACTATTTTTACATTGGATATTTTTACTTATATACAAGCTGTAAGATATCATAACTTTTATGACTTGAGTGTTTTTTTTTTTTTTTTACTCGTCGTTGTCGAAGTGCATAATTCTAAAAATATTATATCGTAAAATATGTAAAAAAAAAAAAAAATAAAAATTACACACGGGCGAAGCCGGGTAGTAATATTCAACTAGCAATATAATAATTATCAAACAAATATTGAAATAAATAAATAACAGCTAATAATCAATGTGCACACTCTGATTTAAATTATATGGGTTTAAATTTTTTTTTTCCGACGCGCCACTCGTCGCTCACCGGTCGCCGCTCACCAATGTACACGCGGCCTCGGCCGCACAAGATCCGGCGCGACGACGTGGACGCGAGACGACGAGTTGTCGGAGACGGGAGAGCCAGGAGAAGATACGTGTGCTCGAACCGCTGATCGCGTAATATACGAGGTCTAATCAAAAAGTATCGAGACTTATGAGATCAATCGTGAACCGGTTTGAGTATGAACAAGCCCGTGCTATATTTATGTAACTTTATTAGTTGGGAAAATATTTTAGTTATAGATTTGATTAAAATTGACTCAGTCGGCTGCTAGGTGTTATTAAGTGTTTCTACGTCTTGTCTGATTTCATTACGAGTGAAAATAACTATAGAACAAAGAGTTTGCATTAAATTTTGCCACAAACTTGGAAAAACGGCTACTGAAACATACCAAATGTTGTTCTTAGCTTATGGACATGAAACCATGTCCCTTGCTCGCGTATTTGAATGGTTTAAATCAACGGTCGGCAACTGGCGGACCGCGGTCCATATCCGGACCGCGGGAGTCAGTGATCTGGACCGTCTACACATCCTTCTTTGATACGAGTTTAATAAGTACGTTATTTCAAATTCCATCGTGATTATTAAAAAAGGCGTCGTTTTGTAAAACAATTTTTTTTCTAAACAAGTACAGAACAAAGTTAACGGATTCTCACCTTGAGCCTTGAGGACATATTATTTCGTATTAGATGTTCTACAAGAGTTCCCGATTTAAGTTACTAGCCAAAGACAATAAATGCGGTTTCTCATATAACATCACAAGGCATGTTTACTCTTCAAATAATTTTAACAATTTAGTAATAATTATTGAATAATGCAATAAAATTAGTTTCTTTTCTACGGACCCCGCTCACGTATTATTTTAGTTTTCCGGACTCCAGTAGAAATCACTTGCCGACCACTGGTTTAAATGATTTAAAAAGGGTGGAACAACCGTTGATAGTGATGAACGTGAAAGACGTCCGTCAACAAGCCGCAATGAGGAACTGGTCTAAAAAATACGAACAGCCGTACGAGGTATGCCCCAAAAGGACGGACAATAACAAAGGAGTACCTACTGCATCGATGTTCTTCGCCGATATGCTGTACGAAGAAAAAGACCCGAGTTTACTGCAGAGTCAGGCAGTTGTAAATCGCATCACGATAATGCTCCAGCCTGCATTCAGCCCATGTTGTGCAGTAGTTTTTGGCCAAACACGATATTCCTGCAGTTGTTTCTCAACCGCCCTATGCACCAGACCTGTGCTCCATGTGATTTTTTTGTGTATTCCCTAAGATAAAAATAGCACTTAAAGGTAAACGTTTTCGAGATGTAGATGAAATAAAACATAATGCGACGAAACGGTTACGAGCAATTATTTCTCAAAATGACATCCAGAGGTCTTTTCAAAAACGGCAGAAACGTCGAAGAACGTATATAGACTCAGAAGGAGCGTATTTTGAAGGCGATTGAATAAAGTAAATAACTTTATCTAATAAATATGTATATATTTTTTTTTTTTAACAGTCTCGATACTTTTTGATTAGACCTCGTACGCGAAAAACCGTTTACGAACGACGCGCTATCGGGCGTAAGGTCGTTACGTGCGTTCGTCCGTCGTTAGACCTAGTGTGTACGCAAACGCACGCACACTGCCCCTTTCCCTCTCTCGCGCTCTCTCCGTAGATCTTTTTCCCCGTCGATCCCGGCCTCCGATCGTCTCTCCGTCGATCTCCTTCCACGCGAGCGGCTCTCGCCTCGCTTTTACGCCGAGCCTATAAAATATATTATACACTGGTGTACGTACGTTGTATGATACACGCGGTACGTAACATCGTATTATGTCAATGTTGGTTATTTTAATTACCCGAATGAATTACGTTCCGTCGTACTCTCCATCCCCCCGGTCACCATCGGCGAGGTGAGTGGCACCACCGACAACAGACGTCACTGCGATATACAAGAGAAGTCCATGCCACCGCTCGGTGGTGGAGGCGATGGCGGTGGAGGTGGTGGTGGTGGTGGTGGTGGTGGTGGTTTACAACTGCCGGTGTGTATACCGACTCCTCGGAGGAATATCAAATGAACGTGACGATGGGGTGGTATTGAGGCATGGGTAGGAGAGGGTCAGAACAGGAAGAAGTGTGTGTGTGCGTGTGCGTACTATATTATACCCGTGATGGCAACTCGAGCCGAAAAGACGCGAAACGCGCGCGGGGACAAGGGCAAGGGTTGTATAATAATGGCCGATGGTGCGGTGGTCGTTTATAGAAAAAGAGAGAGAGAGAGAGAGAGAGAAAGTGGAGAAGTTTCGGCGTTTTAAGACCCCTCTTTTCCATTCCGCGATCGCACCCGCTCCGCGAATCGCGCGTGGCTCTCGCCCGAGTTAAATTAATCGAAAGACGTCGGCGGCGCGCATGGTGGCGCGGCGGTACGGGGTCGCGTTATTTTATAACAGCGACTTTTGAACGGAATAACTTTAGTTTATGCATTTATACGTAATGCGTACTCGTGGAAATGTCGAAAGAAAGAGAGAGAAAGAGAGACGGACACAGGGTAAGAGGGTGACGATCTTGGAGAGGTATTTCGTATAATTTTATAAAATATATACGTAAGACGAACAAGATTATTATCCAAGAGAATAAAACGTATACACGAATAGCGAGGGGCTTTAGTTTCCCTTCTCAATCCATCTCTTTCCGTTTTATTTATTAAATAATTATTATTATTTTGATTTTTTTTTTTCGTAAACAATTTCACTTAATAGCGCCCACCGATATCCGGCTTTTTTTTAGAACTTTAGTGAGTTGTATAACTACCAAAAGTTTTATTTGTTAATTTTTAATGGAGAATAATTTAAGACGATGATTTTATTCATTAATTGTTTTAGATTGTAAGTGAAACTAAGATTTATTGATATTAAAATGCAGTGTTTTTTTTTATAATTATTATTATTGAACTTATCATTAGTTGTTTTTCTTATCTTCAAAGTTTTCCAAATGTAAAGAGAAATAACCGAAAAATGAATGAAAATTTCATAAAAACTATTTTTGATATTTTTCCATCGACTCAAAAGTGACAGTAGTGAAAATTCGAAATTTCGATTTAATTTTATTAGCATTCTTAGACGGGTTGACAAAAGTTTCAATAAAATTTAACCACTTTTAGGCCAAGTATAGTACACTAGGGATTTCAATCAAACAAAATTTTTAAATTCTTTGAACGAAAGAATGAAAAAGTTAATATTATCTTAATCGTGTAATTTTCGTACACAAGAACACTAAAAAAATATCATAAATCATTATTTTCACGTAAAACAGATTTTTTTCATTTTCAACCTTAAACCTACATACCCTGCACTACACTAGTATAGTTCGCATAGTAATAAAATCATAAAAATGTCTAATACGTTTTTATATCTGCCGTCATTATCTCACCGGATTTTCAATTTAAAACCTAACCTGAGTGAAGCAAATATTAGTTTTACAATGATGTTATATATGTTTTTTTTCCGTATACATTTTTTCAAGTAGTGATCATACTCTTAAAGTCTCGTCAAGCCACTCTTTAAGTCAGAAATCGTCGGTAGTTGGTACTTTCAATAAGTCGTTTTCTCTATTCTCGATAATTTTTTTCAGACGTGTTTTGTCAGATGTTTTTAGTCTTATGGTGAAATAATTACTTCTTTGTCAAACGAAAAAACTTTAAACGGATTTCATAAAAAAACGCCTGCTTCGAATGGTAAAATTTATAAAAAGTATAATTTTATACCGAAACTTTACTCAGAATCGTTCAACTTTAGAAACGATCTATAGTTTCTTTAAAACTCGATACACCTATCCACGCCGTCTTGTCCGAGAAGCAAAGAATATTCCGTGGCGCCAAGTACGTCCTTTTTTATTATGATATTTATTTTCGTAACGGCACAGACCGTCAGGAACATGGTAAAAAGATTAATTTCATGCAATTCACAATAACACTACGCGCCGTGATACGCTCGTATTTGATCTTAAGTCACACTTCGTCAAACCACATTGGCGTATAATGTGGGTATATATGTAAACCGTACACGTACGAGAGTACTCGTCGAACACGAAAATAAATTCAACGGACTGTCGAAACAATAATAACCACCCGTATCGTATGTTTTATACCGCGGAAACGACGACGGTTATGTGTTAGTGGTTTTTAGTGGTCTATCACTAATGTACGACTATGTTATAATGTCGTCGCTGTTGCACATTAAATTATTATTGTTTCAGGTGACAGGTGTACCACTGTTCTTTTTCTCACCATTGTAATTCGACTTGATCTGTACAGACAGTATAATTCAACTCACGGCATTTATTATTACTATTTACCGGCCACACCATTACGCTTCGAGACAGACGTTGATATTAATTTTTTCACGTTTTCTCGCCAAAACGGTTTGCCGCACATTTATCGCTTACACATACAATAGTACCTACATAATATTATTACGTACACGTATGCGCGCGGTGTAATATAGGTACTCGTAGGTACTTTTTATACGCACGCGAAAACGCGGTACGCACTACCCGCGTCGTCGTAAATTTACTGCCGTGGAAACGACGGAAATGCGCTAGTGGTTTATGCAGTATATTCAAATATATACCAGTGGAAAACAGTTAAGTGCTCGTGTGTAATGTTATAATATAGTGTGGTTTGCTTGCAGTGCAACGTTAACAAGTTTACTGTCTTTTTTCCCCCGTTGGTTCGGTAATTCAATTCGTTTCAGTGTCTTAAGAGTTAAGTATAACAATAAATAATAATAATTGTTTATGACGAACGCGTACATTTTTTTACCGTGATTTTTTATTTGTTTAATATTTTTTTCATTCGTCGAGTAATTATTACACGATGTTTCACGTCCATGTATTACTCGACTTATACAGTAGAAACCGTTCATAATGACACCGGTTGTAGTGACATATTGGGTGTAATGACCTTAGATTAAATGTCCCGGCCAAACTCCTATATTGTATGTAAGTACTAATTTGTATCGGTTATTATGACTTCTATATAATCACTATATGGATGTTATGACGGTTATTTTTGGTTATATTGTATAAATATTTTATCTATAATGACTACTTTATCGAAGGTACGACTATTACAATCGATAATACCGATAATTTCATCGTTGTTTAGTCGTCGGTTAAATGTGTTTTGTGTTCTGTGTTAAATATTGTGAAATTATAAAAAGGAGCAAACGAAAGCAATTTTATTCACAATTGAAGGAAAAGCAAATGCCATTTTTCGTTTAAAAAAAAGGTGAAAAAAATTCCGACATAGCCAATGAATTAGGCGTAGGTCACTCTACAATTTCTAACATATGGAAAGCTCGAGATAAAATCGAACAAGAGTTTCAAAATGAAAAATTATCAATTAAAAAACTTAGAAATTGTACACATACGGATTTAGACACTGTTTTATTACGATGGCTTAAAAATCAAAGAAATTTTTTTTTCTGTCATTTTGGTTATAATGACAACCGGTTATTATTACCTATATTCTTTGGTCCCTTGAACGTCATTATAAACGGTTTCTACTGTATATAATATTATACATGTACAATGGTTTCCGTTTCACCGTATATGGTTTTTGGCCATACGTGTTCAAATCCGAGTACTAATAATTTAAAATCGACAAACACATATACGCCGCCTATATATTTTACTGCGCCGGTCTATCATTGAGAATTGATAGCACATTCACGCGTAACATCATGTCTACAATCGATTTAATATCACACGACTATTTCTACGCTATCATCCGAGATTATGACGCATGCCGTCATCACTGTTATATATTTATATATATAGTTGACATAGTTGATATGTTTTATTAGTCGTTTGATCGACTTAAAAAATATAATAAAATGCGCTCAAATAATAAACGTAATTTATTAATTATATGTATTTATAATATGATATGAGTGAATATTGAAAAAAAATTTAATTTATTACTAAATCATACCGCAGTAACTAGGTCAGTATCTGGATGGGTGGTTGGGTATTAATAAATTGACGTAGTACGCTTCAAAATTGTAACGACTAACGAGCGCCACTGCTTACTTGTATGTTACTACAAATAATAATGATAACAAAATTAGCACTCACTACGATTTGTACGCCAAAGAATCAGTGTGACGGAAGCATTATTATCGTTTTGAAAATAACGTTAATCATATCATTACATACTATATTTTATTTCGTTTGTATTTCTTTCGAATCGCGTGTATTTTCGTCTCGAGTTCAACTCAAATTATAACGGAAATATAACGCGAAATCAAGTGGCGAAATTTCAATTCATTATACCTTCTGTGCGTCGACATTCAAAATTTTGTCAACAGTGTTAAAAGAAAGATGTATCTGTACAAACAATTTTCTAACGAATAAAACAAAAAGTAACGAAATCGACTGTTTTTAATACGATCCGATCAAAATTGTGAAACTTAGCAATCACAAATCGATAAAATGAAAGTTTACCGGACGAAAATCAGTATACAATTATATCGTCAGGACTCGACACGTAAATTGCATTTGACTTTCCTGTGAAAAATGTATAAACGAATCAATACTCGGCCACGATCCTGAGTGCTTTTTAGCCCGTTAATGCGTCCGCCTCTGGCCTTCGCACACGATATAATGCAGTATGTACAATATGCAGGGTATACAATATGCTGTATAAATTATAATAAATAGGTTCCTGTATTATATATTCTATTCTCGACGAGTGAATAATATACGTCGGCCGTCTCGTGTAATAATTTTAATTTATTGCGGCGATCAATTGTCGTGTTTTTCAGAAGAAGAAAACAAACACGCTGCACCGTCGTCGACTTTACAAGAGTGAATATAAACATTACAAACGCGTAGATATACGAATTTATTGGATTGCGCGCCGCTCGTTTATATTATAATATATCATTATACACATTACCGCACCTAACCTATATTTCCGTTCCCCTCGTGATTCTCCTTCCCTCCGCTCCACACCCCTGGCCGACACCCGAATGAATGGCAGAGTGTATGTACGAAATATAACACAAACACTTCTGTACATAAATATACATATATATTATTTAATAGAAATCGGTCTCGAAAATAAAGTATATACAGAGGGACGTATTTATATGGGAAAAATATTGCCAACGGACGGCAATAAAAACGCCGCTGCGGTATTATTATTATTATTATCATTATTTTTTCTTCTTTTTTTTTCCTCCGTCTTCTTCTTCTATACTTCTATTAGTATTTTATATTTTTCCATCTATATTTATGTAGGGCACATCCGAAAGAGATGCCGGGATTAATGTTGCACAGAGGAGATTCTTTCCAGCAATAAAACTCGAATAACGTATGAAAATATTACGTAGTTATATATATATATATATACACACACTTCTTTATATGTATACCTTTTTGTGTGTAATACAGAATATATCGTACTGCAGTTGCGATAAAAATGAGGAAAACAAGGATCGATATTAACGGCGGCGCAATAACCACAAAAATGATTAAATGATTCGACAATAAATTTTCTATAACACAATTATCAGTTTCAATGTGTGTGTGTGAGTTTCCTATATCACTGTGAGCGAACACACGACGGAAGCATAAGGCGAGCGGTGGAGCACACGGCGTTTTTATCTGACGGCATAAAAATATTTTATTTTTTCCCCACAAACGAGTCTCTACGGTGTTTAAATTTTCACTCGTGCCACGAAGAAATCGCTCCGTAAAAACGAAAATAAATCGTCTCCCATCCAAATCGGCCGCTTTTGAGTCTAACATGAACGAATTATTTTCGAAACGTTCGATGTTACAGGACTCTAACGTATGAAAACCAATACAAGGCTAACCTGAGCTAGTAAGAGAAAAAAAAAGAGAGAGAGGAAAATCTGGTAACGACAGCACTTTGACGATGTGAATTAAAACAAAAGTCATTGAAAAAAAAACACTAACACTCGCACATACACACGCACTTAGACCTGGCCGTGTGCTGATATAACATGTGACATCATAGGCTAGTGGGCGTCCGGCCGCGGTGAATCGATCAATTTATTAATTTCCTGTTTATTTTCCACCAGGGAAATCAATAAAACCATAAAACAATATTTCACCACGGCGTCTCTGTAAACGCCCTCGATGACTTCGTGTGACTAAGCATTTATCTACAAGAGAGTGAGAGAGAACAAGGTGAAACGCAGTGCTGGGTTGATGGAAAACAGTGTTTTGTAGTGACAGTATCGATAATAATATTACATTGTTAATTAAAAAACGTAATAGGTTGCATATTATAGTTATCGCACGATTTATAAACCGAATGCTTTTATCGTCAAATAAATATGATATTGGTTTGGTTTTCCGTCGGACGCGGGCCGGGAATCATAACAAATTATTTGAGCCCTCGTACACATAGTAACATCTCTATTCACAAGAAAACACTTTCAAATATTGTATGATATAATATGTCAAATTTTATAGTAACGAAACGGAGTCACGAAACAAAATTCAATAAAATGAATTATAATTTCACCGAGTAAATGCCGTGTTTGATTTAATTCTCTCCACACGTAAATACTTTGCACGCTATGAACATTGAAATTATATAATTATTAATTATCTCGTGGTTTTGAGTGACAAATAAGGGGTTGCAGAGTTCACGTGAAACAATAAGTGTTTTGCTTTCGTTTCACCTCCCCCTTGCATAATTTAATCACACCATGCAGCCTACGCATGTGCATGCCTTCGAAGAAAGGGGTGACGAATGGCTCTATTTCCACCCTACTACCAAGGTAATATGCCTTTGGTAGGTTATTTTATAGTTACGTATGAATACAGTTGTATGCGAAACGGGTTTTGGCCAATCTTAACCGATCGCTCGTTTGCGAACGTATATAATAATATTATCTCTCTGCGGGCTATCTCGTGAATGTGTTTACAAACGAATGCCGAAACGGCGTCATCAATGACCAGCAAGTGCCGTAATATAAACGTGCGCACGCGCCAACTCACACATATTTTGCTAATGATATATTGTGTACACTGTACATTCGCTCTCTAGTATTTAAACATAAACTCGAATGTGTACGAGCATTAACTCGTACCGGCAAATGACGGTGTGTGCGTGTGCGCGTAAACGTAGCGTTTCGCTGGTTAAATAAGGGAAGAGACGTGTGGTCATTATCGGGGCCTATTCTAACCTGAGTCCGGGTGTACGGGACGCGGGATAGGGCACACAATAACTCGACGTTAATTAACATATACACACTCGAGCGCACGCGCATGCACGCACAAGCACCCACCCACACACACACACACACACACACACACACACACACGTGAATATACATACACTTACACGCGTGGACCGTAATTACGACGTTTTCGCGGAGGATAATAATCATTGTTTTCGGGCGGTGGTGCAGGTTATGACGGCGATTACATCTTGATGAATACTCGCTCGTTAAAACGAGGCGGTGACAAGTACGCGCGTAATTGATTGCGAGTGTCGGGTGCCGTGTACGTGTGTGAGTGTGTGTGTATGTTTAATACATACGAAATATACGTGCATAGACGACGTTGGAATCGTGGCTGGTACCGAATTGGTTCCCGAGCTCTAACCCCACATGCCGAATTGGTTCCCGTTTGAAAAAGGTATTTTATTAAGGTAAGCTGAATTGGTTCCCGTTTAAGAAAAGGTATTTTATTAAGTTGAGCCGAATTGGTTCCCGTTTAATTACGCACATTTTCTTTCTCAATTTTACGGGCTTAGGACTGTCAATTTAAAAGAAGCCTTGGTTAAAAATGTGCGTTTATGTGTGTTATAAAACAAAATGATATAATATATACAATTTTAAATCGTTGATTTGGAAGTCAACTATAGTCATCACTAGGTGTAGGTATAAAATACAAATAATAAAATATAATAAATACAATTATTTAAAACCGTTGATTTGCAAATTTAAAGCAAACTTCTATATATGTACATATATCTCAATCGTTATCTTAATTGATAGGGATATCACCGATAATTTGCTAAACTTCCAATATATAAATATATTGCCATCTTATTGTATATTATACTATTTATACTATAGATTATAGAGTGTAGCCGTGTAGGTACATTTATATTTTATACTGTCTAATTTATATTTTGTACCAAATTAAAGATTACCTGTACACAAACGGGAACCAATTCGGCTCAACCTAATAAAATACCTTTTTTAAACGGGAACCAATTCGGCCTAACTTAATAAAATACCTTTTTCGCACGGGAACCAATTCGGCCAAACGGGAACCAATTCGGTTACTCCCGGAATCGTGTGGCGTACAGCAGCAGGTATAGGCGAGAGCGAATGGGACGAGTGTTACGTGTAAAACTGGGTCACTGTTTTTAGTATAATAATAATAATAATAAGAAGAAGAAGAATAATACCACACGTACCCCCGAGGCGTTTGTGTAGCGGCAGCAGCGGCGGTCACGGGCAGGCACTATATGTAAATAGTCGTGTCTAAAACAATAATAATAACAGTCTCGGTCGCGGACCGTGTAATATGATAATGTGACGCACGCTCATATACTATCATTGTTATTATTATTATTATTATGTATCTTTCCCGCGCGATAACAACGACGATCGTACGTAATAAATAAACAAAGATAATAATAATAATAATATTATCATACCGTTTGTGTACGTTCTATAATAATAATAATAATAATAATAACAATAATATAACGATATAATGCGCGCGCTTTAGATTTCACGCGATAAGATTTTCGTTTCGTTTTGTTCCTGCGCTATCATAACGTTGTTTTAATTTATCGCCGTTATAATTGTTGTTGTCCGTGTGTATTTCATACGGATAATCGCCACCGCCGCCGCCGCCGCCGCCGCCGCGATATGACCGGAAACGTTTGCGTGTCTGGCGGCGGCGGCGGCGGCGGCGGCGCAGGCTTTCGCTCCGGAGCGCGCGCCAAGCGATCCGTGAAATTATTACTCGTTTCCTGCCCCGGCGCGCGAACGCGCACGGTGCGTGTGCGGGGCTCGCATACACGACGGACAAGGTATAGTATTATAATATACCCGTGTAATAATACGATATATACTCGACGTTATCTTATCGGTGACTTTTAATCTGCAGAGTCGTCGTCAACGCGTCCGTGAGTGCGTGCGTGCGTGCGTTCGTGTATTTGAATGTACCCGTGTGTGCGGGTGTGTGTACACTGAATTGATGTGTGTGTGTGTGTGTGTGTGTGTGTGTGTGTGTGTGTGTGTGTGTGTGTGTGTGTGTGTGTGTGTGTGTGTGTGTGTTTGTGTATGTGTGTGTTTTTGTGTAGGTATGTCTAGTTAGACGTTTAAATGCATAGTAATACACAATACAAAATATATGTGTACGTATTAACGCGTGCACACGATGATGACGATGATAATCGTATCGTTATAAATTTATAATGTTATTATTGTTATTATTATTATTATTATTATTATTTGTAGTCTCTCGCACACGAAGATACGATAATAATGATGTGTGTTTATTGTGCAATAAGACGAGACGACGACGGGCATGTACCAGTTGCCTCCAAAAGTACAGTTTTTATACCAAATCCCCCCAAACTACTTAGAGGAAAAAGTACTAGTTGCCTTAACCAAATGTACCAGTTGCCCTCATATGTTAACATATTATACACAAGTACAATATATAGCTCGTAAAATGGACGAGATACAAAATCAAAATATAATAATTTATGTACTATTTTATGTGTTGACAAATTATTATGATTTTGAATTTTATATTTTATTTATGATTTGTATATTTACCTTCCCTATTTTGCGAGCTATATATTGTATTTGTGTATATATGAACATGTGAGGGAAACTGGTACATTCAATCGGGGGAAACTGGTACATTTGATTGGGGGCAACTGGTATATTTTTAAAATCGCGAAAATAGCCGTGGGGGGGCAACTGCAGAGGCGTACCGAGGGTTTAGATCTGTGGGTGTGCCTCACTTATGAGAGGCCACAGAAGCTTCAACCAACAATGTATTACAAAGTTAAGAAGATTTACTTCATTTATATTACATTCGATACCAAAATTCAATATAAATCATGTTTTCATAGAAATATGTTCGAGCCTTAGCGCATCTTATAAATAATTATTATTTAACACCTATTATTTTTTATTAATTATTTTAGTATTACACATATTAAAAAAAAAAAAAAATGTTCCGTAGTCTGTCATTTTGAGGGGGCCACATTTAATCGAGAAAAAAACTGTGGGTCAGCTGACCTCCTAAAACCCTCCTAAGTCCGCCCCCGGGCAACTTGTAAAGACCCACGACGACGGCCTGCGTAGGTGTGTTACCCTGGCACCCCAAGGTTAAAATTTTGACTTGAAAACTGTTTGGTATTATGTTATTTTTTATGTAACAATTTGTAACCACAAAAAAAAATTTTGTAACCGCATCGGTGACCCGGAAAACGGCGTTCAAGTTCCGGGTGCCAGGGTAACGTTACCCCAGCACCCAAAACGTTAAATAATAAATATTTTGATTTGAAAACTGTTTGGTATTATGTTATTTATTATGTAACAATTTGTAACCACAAAAAAAAATTTTGTAACCGCATCGGTGACCCGGAAAACGGCGTTACAAGTTCCGGGTGCCAGGGTAACGTTACCCCAGCACCCCAAACATTAAATAATAAATATTTTGATTTGAAAACTGTTTGGTATTAGGTTATTTATTATGTAACAATTTGTAACCACAAAAAAAAATTTTGTAACCGCATCGGTGACCCGGAAAACGGCGTTACAAGTTCCGGGTGCCAGGGTAACGTTACCCCAGCACCCCAAACATTAAATAATAAATATTTCGATTTGAAAACTGTTTGGTATTATGTTATTTATTATGTAACAATTTGTAACCACAAAAAAAAATTTTGTAACCGCATCGGTGACCCGGAAAACGGCGTTACAAGTTCCGGGTGCCAGGGTAACGTTACCCCAGCACCCCAAACATTAAATAATAAATATTTCGATTTGAAAACTGTTTGGTATTATGTTATTTATTATGTAACAATTTGTAACCACAAAAAAAAATTTTGTAACCGCATCGGTGACCCGGAAAACGGCGTTCAAGTTCCGGGTGCCAGGGTAACGTTACCCCAGCACCCAAAACATTAAATAATAAATATTTCGATTTGAAAACTGTTTGGTATTATGTTATTTATTATGTAACAATTTGTAACCACAAAAAAAAATTGTGTAAACACATCGGTGACTCGGAAAACGGCGTTGCAAGTTCCGGGTGCCAGGGTAACGTTACCCCAGCACCCCAAACATTACATAATAAATATTTCGATTTGAAAACTGTTTGGTATTATGTTATTTATTATGTAACAATTTGTAACCACAAAAAAAAATTTTGTAACCACATCCATGATCCGGAAAACGGCGTTACAAGTTCCGGGTGCCAGGGTAAAGTTACCCCAGCACCCCAAACATTAAATAATAAATATTTCGATTTGAAAACTGTTTGGTATTATGTTATTTATTATGTAACAATTTGTAACCACAAAAAGAAATTGTGTAAACACATCAGTGACCCGGAAAACGGCGTTACGAGTTCCGGGTGCCAGGGTAACGTTACCCCAGCACCCCAAACATTAAATAATAAATATTTCGATTTGAAAACTGTTTGGTATTATGTTATTTATTATGTAACAATTTGTAACCACAAAAAAATTTTGTAACTGCATTCGGAAAATTGTGATTTAATTAATTAAAATATTTAAGTATACAAATCAATCATGGCTTATTATCGTTTATATTATTTATTATTATTTTTTTTTAATACGTCCCAAATTAAACTTCAAATAAACATAAAATTGTAATGAAGGTCTTATAAACAAATATTATTTGGCTAACTGGCTTACATGTATGAATCAAAAATAAATTTTAGCGAAGCACCGTGAAAGCTCCATGTGCTGTATCTATGCACACTGTGCACGTTTATGATATCGTTTAAAAATGATATACACTGTATATTATACAGTATACACTACAAACCATATGAATTGAAACACTTCGATAAATGACCTATGTTAATACATTTTTTTTTTTTTTTTCAAATTGTTCATTGTTAATTTATTTAAATAGTTATTATATTTTTTAGTTTTTTTGTTTAAATTATTCTTTACTTTTGTGACACATAATTTTTGTGAGAAGTGTATATTGAAGTTAATATATTATATTAAAAAGTAAGTACCTACCACTTTGTTTACTTTCAAGTACTATACGTAATACTGTTTTAATGTATTACTGTTTTAGTATTATAATATATAATACATAACATAATACCAAACAGTTTTCAAATCAAAATATTTATTATTTAATGTTTGGGGTGCTGGGGTAACGTTACCCTGGCACCCGGAACTTGTAACGCCGTTTTCCGGGTCACCGATGCGGTTACAAAATTTTTTTTTGTGGTTACAAATTGTTACATAATAAATAACATAATACCAAACAGTTTTCAAATCGAAATATTTATTATTTAATGTTTGGGGTGCTGGGGTAACGTTACCCTGGCACCCGGAACTTGTAACGCCGTTTTCCGGGTCACCGATGCGGTTACAAAATTTTTTTTTGTGGTTACAAATTGTTACATAATAAATAACATAATACCAAACAGTTTTCAAATCGAAATATTTATTATTTAATGTTTGGGGTGCTGGGGTAACGTTACCCTGGCACCCGGAACTTGTAACGCCGTTTTCCGGGTCACCGATGCGGTTACAAAATTTTTTTTTGTGGTTACAAATTGTTACATAATAAATAACATAATACCAAACAGTTTTCAAATCGAAATATTTATTATTTAATGTTTGGGGTGCTGGGGTAACGTTACCCTGGCACCCGGAACTTGTAACGCCGTTTTCCGGGTCACCGATGCGGTTACAAAATTTTTTTTTGTGGTTACAAATTGTTACATAATAAATAACATAATACCAAACAGTTTTCAAATCAAAATATTTATTATTTAATGTTTGGGGTGCTGGGGTAACGTTACCCTGGCACCCGGAACTTGTAACGCCGTTTTCCGGGTCACCGATGCGGTTACAAAATTTTTTTTTGTGGTTACAAATTGTTACATAATAAATAACATAATACCAAACAGTTTTCAAGTCAAAATTTTAACCTTGGGGTGCCAGGGTAACACACCTGGCCTGCGTGCGTATACTTGAACACCGGCCCCGGGATCGTTCCAACCGAATCGCGGGAACCAATTGGCTCTCGACGCCAGTTGACCATTTTTTTGACGATAAGTGGCTCCATAATAATTTAGGTGGGTGGGTGGGTGGGTGGGTGGTAAAAATGGTTGGTAACCCTTTTAATATGACAACACAATTATTACCGTGTTGGAATATTAATTAGTATTAATAAACAATAAGGAACATGGAGCATATAAATATGGTAGGTACTAGGATTTTTTAGGTATGGGCGGGTGGTATGTAAAAATTATGGATCCTAAGGTAAAACTAGATCAACACGCCGCTGCTCGACGCACGCCGTCGTAAAAGATTTTGAGTTTATTATCGATACGAAATAATTTTGCCGATAAAACGAGCCTCTGTTGATTTCAACACACGACCGTTACAGTACCTCTGCAGCACCGACGTCGTTAGCCGTCCATTAATTTTTTTGCAAATCTCAATTAGTTGATTGCACACACTTGCGACACGAGACACTTGAATAAAAAAAAAAAAAAAAAAAAACTACTCATTTATAGTTACGTACGTGCGCTGATGAGATCACGTGGTGCGGTGAAAACGTTTTTATTCAATCTTGAACCGAACATTAAAATCCAATATCCGCTATAATATTTACGCGCAGTAGCCACCGGCTATTTGGATATACATCGTTAACGCGTTAATCGACAGCAGTGTACGACCGTATACCTATTAGAACTTTCAGTGGCGTAAACGAAATAATCTATGGTAATTTGAAATGTTCAGTTTGAGCAGATTTAATCAAATATAGAATCCTGATAGTCTTATTTGAAAAATTCTTAAATCAATCTAGTCGGTTAAACTGATGTTTTAAACTGATCTTGAATGAAATAAATTTTTCTCATCTATAATTATACCATTAACAAAAAGATTGGCAATAAAAATTAATCAAGTATTTATTTATTTAAACTTTTTTTAAATACTATTATACCTCAGTTGTTGAAACTAGAAACGTATTTATTTTTAACCATCTAAAGATAGATATTTCTATGACATTTCATTTATAAAGAAATAATACAATAACAACTATAGTGAACAAATAATATCAAAAAATGTTACTCTTGTTTTACTCGAAAACAATGCCGTACCTGAGGGGGGGTTTTGGGGGTCCAAAAGGGATTAAAAAATCTGAACTTCTTTTAAAATCTATTGACGACGAAGAAAATATTAAAATTCCCCGAATAGTAGCTCATCAACAAAATCATGTGAATACTGTTACTAATTGTCCGAAAACATATTTTCGTATTGCGATTGCAATACCATTTTCGATGATTTTATAAGACAATAAAAAGAACGATTCATTAACCATAAAAAAATAATATCTTCACTATACTTTTAACTTCCCAATAAATTAATAAATCCAATTCTAAATTAGAAGCAAGTGATTTCGAATTATACTCAGTATTTTTAGATTCGGATGAACTTTCAAACGAGTTAAAACTTTGGAAAAAAAAATGGTGTGATAAACCAATATTAGAACGATTTCTTGAAATATTCAATGCATATTCAAACTGCAACCAAAATTTTTTTCCAAATATTTCATTTTTATTAAAAGTTCTAGCAACTTTACCAGTAACTACGGCAACACCGGAAAGAACTTTTTCGACGATGAAAAGAATAAAAAATGACCTAAGAAATGCAACTGGAGAAGACCGATTGACTGGCCTAGCATTACTCAGTGTACATAGGAATATTTTTGTAGACCCGGAAGAAGTAATTAATCGTTTTTCAAATGAAAAACAAAGAAATATTGAGTTTGTCATTTAAATTTTTTTTTCAAATTAAATGTTTATTATTAATTTATTGTTAAAAATTTAGCAATAAAAATGTTTAATTGTAAAAATTTCATTAATAAATATTAGTACTACAATATTATGAATTTTATATTATATTAAATTACCAATACAATATTATAATAAAACTAGAACCAACATTTTTAGCTTACGACCCCCCCTCCCCCCGAAAATAATTTTCAGTTACGGCCCTGCTCGAAAACACACGTTGATGAAATCACACAACTGTACATTATAATCCTAAAGTGACTTTTCCTTTGCTCAGAAAATAAAATAAAAAACTCCATATATTGTGCCACGTGTCTTGAGTACGCGTTTAGTAAAATCCTTTCGTGTGAAGCGAAAAAAACGTTGACTTTATGACAGTCTAGGCTTTGTCACTTTCGTGAAAAGGCGTACGTGGACTGTTTTTTTAGGCTAACGCATCGCTGTTAATATTGATATTGTTAACGCGCGCAAAATCGAATACGTACCTTCGTATTCATACTTATTTGCGCATCGACGGGTACACTCGCTGGCAGCCCCGTCGAAATCCGACTGCCGAGAAAAAATTAACAACAGGTAACGACCGTCGTTTATTATATACGTAACGGCTCTGTTGCGCTACGCATTCGACTGGTGTTTCTAGTTGACGCTGCGTGCAGTAGGTAAGTCGATATGAACGAGGTCTGTTCAAAAAGTTCTCGAACTATCTTTTTTTTAAACAGAAAAATTGTGTTATTGTAAATGTTATTAAATCAAAATAAAATAGAGATAAGCGGCTATCTATTTTCAATTTAATTCCAAATGTTTATTGCTATCTAACCTGCATTAACTGTGCGCGTTCGAAGTAGACAAGTCGTGTGTATTGTGCGATTTTTAAGATGAGTCATTTTCACGAACAACGTATTATTATTATAAATTTTGTGTTAAGCTTTGTAAATCTTTTACTGAGACTCACAAAATGATGCAAAATTCTTATGGTGATCAGTGTTTAGGACGTACTCAGTGTTACGACTGCAGGTTTAAACGCTTTAAAGACGGTCGGGAATCGGTTGATGACGACCCACGTTCAGGACGTCCGTCGACATCGACAGACGATGCTCATGTGACAAAAGTCAACGCAATTGTGCGGTCTAATAGACGTTTAACTGTTCGAGAAATTGCGGAAGATTGTAACATATCGATTGGTTCATGTCATGAAATCCTGGTCGAAAAACTTGCGATGCACCGCGTTGCAGCAAAATTTGTCCCTCGGTCACGACAATGCTCCGGCGCACACTTCCCTGTTAATTCGTGATTTTTGCGTGAAAAATCAAATGACCGTGCTTCCTCGTCCACCATATTCTTTCGACTCGGCCACAGCAGACTTTTTTTTATTTCCAAAACTAAAATATCCGTTAAAAGGACAAAGATTTTCTACCATAGACGAAATAAAAGAAAATTTGCTAACGGAGTTACGAGCAATTCCAGAAACTGCTTTCCAGGATTGCTTTCAACAAATGGAAACGTCTTTGGCAAAAGTGTATAAACCAAGAGGGAGAATACTTCGAGGGTGATAAGTAGGGAACGGATTTATATGTAAATGCATATTTTTACTAAAACAAGATATTTAAGATTCGATAAGATATGTTCATGATTTAAATCATTCCTATTAAAATGATGCTACTTTTATTTTACATATTTTTACATATTTTGGTATGATTACATATTTTTACATATTTGGTAAATAAGTACATATGTTGTACATATTTTAATAATTTTTGATTTTTTCATCAATTTTTGACGACCAAACATTATCTTATCAAAATCATTCTGAAAACTTTTCGAAAATACAAGAAATTATTTCAAAATCATATCCAGAAACTTCTATCGCTATTGGTAAAGCTCAAAATATTATGCGAAATGAAAAATTGAAAAATAATTTAATTTTCATCTCAGTGAATTTTAGTATTATTGCACATACAATTACAAAATTAGAAACAAAAAATATGTCCTTAAACGAAAGTATGTAAATTGTTGAGTCAGCGGTTGAAAAATTAAAACTCGTAAGCGGACCAATAGGAGATGTTGTAAAAAAGAAAATTGATGATGTTACAGAAAAAAAATCCAGGCTTTTAAAACAATCAATGACATATTGAGTGGCAGACACCCTTCTAAAAATTTGGAATTATCGCCTACTGATATTATGCGCTTCAAATATGCTTTAATTACATTGGTTGATGTGGAACGATCATTTAGCATTTTAAAAATATTTTAAGACCTAATAGCAAATTCAACGCAACAAATCATTTTAATAATTTAATAATTATCATTGTATTTTTTTTTATTATTATTACATTTTTTCTCTCATATTTTGATGCTTTTAGCACATATTTTATAAATTATACTTCCATATATATGTACATATTTCTGTATTTTTATTAAATATAAATCCGTTCCCTAGTGATAAGTCTCAATAGCTTGTAGGTAAGCACCATAAATAAAAAATTGAAAAATTCGGGAACTTTTTGAACAGACCTCGTAACTGCAGTCGACTGACGTTGCAGCTAGACGATTCAGGGTGTCGCGGCCGTTGAAAACGGCTGTCGAACGGCACTTGATGTCTACGATTATATTATTACATCACGTGATAATTCTGCGCCAGCAACGGGACGACGCGAACGATTCGTATAATATCGTTGCGTTTTGGGTTTATTAATAACAAGCTAGTTTCGTATACCCGCAAAAAAAAAATTATATTTATACATATAAAAGTCATCACGTTTTTTCTCGGACCCGGCACAGGTGTCCGGAACAAACAATTCCGTACTATAGTCGTAACTCGTGACTTTTTGTCTCCGCGCGTCATTCGCTCGCGAGTCTGTTCGTCAAATTCGTCAAAACGTTTACCCGCAGCCGGGGGATGCATTCAGACGTCTCTGAGAAATAATAAGTCACAGACAATAAAATATATAATGTGTATAGTGTGCAGTCGCCCGCAGTCTGCGATTGAAACGGAGGGTAAATCGGATTGGATTTTAATGACTTTTCCACTTTGTATAGGACACTGCTATGCATAATATAGTTCACTACCTACGGCGTATACGACAAAAAAAAAAAAAAAAAAACAAAATTTGATTAGGATGCGATCGGACCGGGAGGTATATATTGGACATTCTTAAATGATAATTTTAGATATTTTTATTAATTCACATACTATTGTGAAGAGTATACGTGAATAATAATAAAATACACGAAGGAACCCGTTCACGCTGGTACCTGCACAGTGCACACCTGCGTTTTGAACGACGTGCCGGGACGACCGGTGTTGGTGAGTTGCGGCCCAAACCCTAAATAACGTACGAGTTGCGGCCCGGGTTTTTGAGAGATACGTACGAGTTGCGGCCCGGGTTTCATAATACCGTATAGCTATTGTTTTGGTTAAAATACAATTTTAAAAAAATAATAATATTTTGCGTTTCTGGAATATAATATTTAATGATAATAATAAAAAAAAAAAATTTTAAAAATATTCGTAAATTTATAATACCGTATAGGTAGCTAGAATATAATTTATAATAATACAAATATTCTATTGATTTGGCAAAATCTTAAAACTTAACGATTTAACTAATTCAAAATTATCTATTTCTTTTAGCACGAGTTTTGTCATCTGTTCTCTAATGAAAGCTTCTTTTTCACACATTTTCTTTGTTCTTACAATTTTACTTCTGAATTTTATGTATGTTTCAGATTGAATTTCTAGTAACACATCAACGAAGTTATAAATGTTAGGATGGCTAGTGTAGAACAACATATTTAGTTTTGAATGAAAACTTTCACAGTTGTTAGTAGTGCGGTTGCAGCTAGCAGTAAATTGTGCCCAAATATTTGGGAGGAACATAGCGTCTGGAGAAATATGGTTTTCAAAAATGTAGTCTTTAAATTTCACAATTTTGTCATTTTCAGCAGGCTGTATTGCTAAAATGTCAGTAAAGCAGTTAATGATGTTTTCAGGCTCCAAAAATGGCTCCAACATCGGAAACGACATGCCGGGCCGCAACTCACCCACAGCCGGGACGACGGTAGTATGTTCGCTCTGTTTTTATTTCCATTCCGTATTCAGGCGTACCACAGTGCTGTGTATCAAAGACACGCGTAAAACGTCTCGTTCTCAAAAACCGTACACTCGGGCGGCGTGTATACACCGTGGATATATCGGCGTTTGACGCGAAATAATCACTAGTGAACTGGTGAATATTTATCGAACTCTTTCTAAACGAACATAAATATAATCGTTTTTCGCACGTATCTTACGCGTTTTTGTGATTGCGAGACCGATGCGTTTGTACCTCGCTGTGGTCCCGGAATCCGAAAATGCGTACGGAAAGTGTTATTATAATTAGGTACGTCAAAAGTGTGTCGAGCGCGAACCGCGGATTAGTTCTAATTATGTAACCGTCTAAACGCGCAGTCATTCCGATCGTTGTTTAGTCAACTCCGCGACATGACACGCGATTTCATATTTGTATACACATTAGTAAGGTTGTTTTACCGCAGCAGATTAACAAAGTAAAATTGCGAGTTTCGATGGGAAATATTTGAACTTTTTGTAGTAAAAAAAAAACACTGTTCAACGGTATATTCGTGTTGATCTATCGACACCCATATTCAAATAATGGGTTTACGTGGGTGGAAAAAATTTGAACAAATACGTGAATAACGGCTCTTGGTTGTCGCGATTTAAATGACATCAAAGGGTTTTACAAGTTACAACTTAACATTTCGCGGTAACCTAGTATTACGTTTCGATCGTTTTTATTTTTTTTTTTAGTAAACCGTACCAACTAATTTTATACACTATACGCACCCTAATAACTATAATATATAGATATATATATATATATATATATATATATATATATGTGTGTGTGTGTGTGTGTGTGTGTGTGTGTGTGTGTGTGTGTGTGTGTGTGTGTGTGTGTGTGTGTGTGTGTGTGTGTGTGTGCGTGTGCGTGTGTGTGTGTGGGTGTGTGCATATACGGCGAAACTTCCATTTTACAAAGACTTTTGGGCAACATAAAATTCAAAATTTCATACAATAGAACAATTTGATTAATAACTACATATTATAAAATGAAAATTCGACAATGATTTACAAAAATATTTCGTCGTGTAGAAAATTTCGTTAAATGGAAGTTTCACTGTATATTGCATGTATATTCATATTAAATATGTTTCGCCCGAAAATACGACATTTTTTTTCTGTAGAAATTTAACCCTAGCTTGAAAACATGTGAACGAGTAATGACTACGATTACACATCAAAATCGTAAGAGGTCGCAACAGTAAAAACGAAAACAATGTGACTCTAGAGATAGCAGATTGTTGCGATGTTCTCGACTATAAACTACATTGATTAGGAACGTTCATTCACGAATCATCTGCAGTTATTTCCTGACCTAAAATCATTCGAAATCGTTCAGTTATTACATAACCGTTATTTAAACATGATATTTCTGTACAGCACGGGCTGTTGCTTTTTAAATGTCCACAGCTCATTGACTTTGGTACGTACTGCAAATGAAAGAAAAGAACTTCATGCTTTATTAAAGGGTTTTTCCACGAACTACTTTACATTTTCTCTTCACTTTAATATGGAACTTAATCAGAGATCGACGATCATTTTAGCCGTTAGAACATGAGTATACATTCAATAGTGAAATTATGTTTTTATGACCCATTTTCATAGCACTTAAATTAAGTTGATATATTTTATAACATTTTTTTTTTTTTTTTTTTTAAAGGAGTTTCATCATAAATAAAAAAAAAGTGTAATATATGAATGCAGTCTATAAATAAAACACCCGGAAATATGGAAAACATGACGTTAGGATATCAATAATCCTACGACGCGTCGCGACGTGGCAGTTGTGTGGTTGGCTGGACGAATAAGATCTAAAAAGATACAAGACCAATAATACTTATATTTCATTCGATAGAAAAAATTATCGACGAAAAGAATCGTTTTTTTTTTTTTTTATTGTTATTATTTCTTGAGGGAAATATTCGGGTGATTTGAAGCTGATAAAAAACATGCGTTTCGCCAAAGGAAAAGAAACAATTCGTAATACCTAAATCCGATAAGATTGTATATAATAATATATTATACGGTCTGGCGAAAAAATAGTACGGTCTATTGACGATGGCTATAAATTCAATATTTCCCGATACTACGATTTATATGTATATACTATATATATATCTATCCTATGGAGTTACGGTATCATTGCACATTTCGCAACGCTTTGACAGATGTCAAAATCGTTATAATGCTCGGTCGGGCTGCATTTAATATAATGTAATGTAAATAATAATTACTGTGACAGTAGTAATATGATTAGATAACGACAGTAGGTTATGAACGATACGAGATGTAAATTCAAACGTAATTGTATGCCAATTTACAAGTGGCAAATCATTTTTTTTTTTTATATAAGTTAGTCTGTCATCAAAAACCTTTTTTTTTTTTTAAAAATACCAACGTTAATTTCTTTTTCACTCGTCCAATGTACCTGGTACTCGTCGTCCATACATAAGTATAATATCGGCATGTACGTATATAACAGACAATAGTGGTGACGCCAGGTTATGATGAATTTCTTTTTCTATTCAACAGAGAACAAATCAAATGGCTCAGGTCGCATTAAGTTGTCGCCCATCTGTTACAACGGTCGGAGACTCGGAATGATGTGTCGTTCTGAAATTATTGTCCTAAGAGATCCCCGAGACTCTTATACTCGTCGCGAACGCTATTGCAGCGCATTTCGACTCGATATTTCGAGCTGGTGGACTGCGGGAGTACAAACGGAAGCGGTCGAAGAATGAACCGGTAGACGATGCAGACACGGCAGAGTCAAAAAACCACTACGATGTCATGGATACGTTATGATACGTGTATGATCATATATCTATAATCATTTGCGTGTAATAGTCATGATCTTACTGCAGACTATCAAGTGAATTTTTTTATTTTTTGAATAGAAATGTAGAATAATCCAGAATTGTATATTTGTACCTCACTTGTAATGAAATATGGTTTAGTATTCTGAGCAAGTTCCACCCTTTCTCTATTTGATATTCCTTACGGGTCGGTTTGTTCCGTTGGGGAAGGTTTTGGTAGGTTGATTCTCATTTCGAAAAGAATTTACAAACGCAATGTAGATATTTATTCATATAAGTATTAATTGTTGGTTTTGATACTTAAATACTTACAGAAGAGTTATAAAGAATTTGTCAATGGTGACGATCCAAAAGGGCATGAGCGCTGAATTCCATATTATACTCAGCTTTCATTTGGTAAAAATATTTAATCAAAAATATAGTTGAGTGATCATTTAAGATAGATTAAAATCAAACAGTTTTTTAATGACATATTTTTTTTTAATAAAAAATATTTAACGATAAGTTAAGTAATTGGTAAATATATTGATTTAAGCTCTCCTGAATAATTTTGAAAATTGCACTTATGCCCTTTTGGATTGTCAGCACCGATATATTTACTCCATAGGATGGTTACTCACGCAACTATGACTTGTATATCGGACGGATAACTGTAAGTGCTTATTCTGCATTAATTTCCGTTAATATCTGAATAATATACAATGTATTATTAATAATAATATTAACATGGCACTCGTAACATTGAAATGCATCTTTTCAATTTTAATGCTGATACGTGATGTCAATAAAAACAATAATTCATGAGTGTACTACTGAAGTTTTCTCGGAGTTTGAAGACTGTATCGAATTTATTTTTGAATAGAAGGAAAAGATTAATGCTAGACCGTCTTGGCGACAGTGTATGTGCGGATCGCATGCCCATGACGCATAAGAATGGACGAATTCATTCGTCAGCGACGGTCGGACATTCTGGATGGGAACGCGCATAATATAAACCAGCGTTTCTTAAACTTTTTTATTCATGGAACCCTTTTTGATATCCACTTTTATCGTGGAACCCCTACTTTTTTTTGCTTTTTAGATTTTTTTAGAATCATTTGTAAATAAATTATAATCATATAATAAAATTATATTAAAGGTATTCAATTCAAAAAAACATGTTAAAATAAAAATAAAAATAATAATTATTGCATACATATATAATACTAACGACATTTTTTCCCCACTAGCCACTACTAATCTTTAGTTAGATATTTTATAAGTAATTTTCTTGAAAATTTTGAAATAAATCACTAAAGCTTCGAGGAACCTTGAATTGATCTTCGCGGAACCCCAGGGTTCCGCGGAACACAGTTTAAGAAACGCTGATATAAACCGTGTCGGAAAGAAACGACGACCTGTCCTGTCGATGAAAACTACGGCCAGCGACGGTTCATGCGAATCTCGTGATGTTCACGGTTTCTAGTAGATACGCAGTGACCTGTGTGTATTACGCGTTATCACTACTATAATAAAATCCGTGAGTGTAGTGTAAATAGGCGGAGAAAAAATTGCGCGATTCCGTATAGTTCTACGTGATTTATGACATGTAATTTATTGCGCCACACGTGTACAATGATTGATATTCGAAGATATCGTAAACGATGTGTACCATAACAATTTCGAGAGATACCTATTTTTCATAAATCCCATCGCGTGTTTGTAAATACCGTTTATTTTTTATTTTTCCACGTCCTAACGACCGAATTTTTTTTTCTCGCGAGTAACGTCCACTCTCACTTCTGTTCTCGCTAAAACACCACGTGGGTCACATAGCCCATATCGGGTCCGGATACTAGCCCTTTTATGTATATAAGTGTAGTCTTTATGTATAGAAATTATGTCACCTATTGGTCACGGTACGGTGCGCAATGTGTTCTGCGCGCGTCAACAAAGCGTTGTTGTATCATCACATAAATGATACCTAACACCTAATTTGATTTAATTATTATTATAAACATAAAATTAATATATTGTCAGCAAACGCACACATACACATACGCATACACACACCACCTTCAAAAAATGATGACCAGATAGATGGCAACAGAATATAACGACCCCGCAAGACGTGATGATTGTTCGTTCTGCTGCCATCGTTGTAGAGGACGAAACGCCGCCCGATTTACCAGTGAGGTGATCGGCCATTTTTTTGTTTTTGTAATAATAATATTTTTGTCTTTAATTAAAAAGTGTTTATATTTAATAATTGTTCTATTTTATGTACTTGTGAAAAGTATATGAGAAAGTTGGTACATTTAACAAAAACGGTATTTAAAATATATTATATTTCAAACCTCAATCCAGTGCTAGATCATTTTCTTTGTCAGTTTGAGGAGAGAAGTACAATATCGTTTAGGTAAAGGTTACCTCAGGCTCGAAACATCCAGTGCTAGATCTTTTTCTTTGTCAGTTGTTTCGAGTGTAAAATAACTTTAGAGCTGTAAGGGAAAGTAAGCCTTTAAAAAAAACCTGTTTCGACTATCCTATTAAGTAGTGCTAGATCGTATTCTTTGTCACTTAAGAAGGTAATCGTCCGGGCCAATTAATAGGTTTTTCTTTACATGCTTGTTTAACGGTTAGAGTGTACAAAACCAACAAACACCTAGTGTTGTGTTGTTATACGTCAAGCCTTTGCGTGGCGTATACGACAGCGTATTTGAATGCTTACGATACAATAATTGAGAAACCACGCAGCCATAATAGGTCGGCGCTCTATTGATCTAGTGATCGTGATCTGTACGACGTACCTGCACACCCCAGTCCGTGTGCCAAATATGACAGCGGAAAAAATATTAATCTCGAAAGCGGTTTTCGCGACTCGCAGTACACGTCCGGGGATGCTGTGGCAAAACAAAATAACGCTGCGCGACGACGTGAGGCGGTGATATCGTGGTTATCCTTCTCGAGACGAGACGCAAACGTAGCAAAGTATAATAAACGATGTATTTAATTATATCGTTGCGTTTGTTGAACACTTTGTCTGTAGACTGCAGTCGTCTAGCGCGTGCGCGGGGTCGTCGGGTATGTGATATTTCAATTGTGAAAAAAAGCAAACGAGACACGAACGACGAGTTCAAAACGCGTTTTTATTTTTCAATATCAAAATAAGAAAAAAACAAAAACAAATAAACAAAACCGTCTCCTTTTCGACGCATATTATAACATGTCATTGGATGGCCGGCACGGCGTGGGCAAGTGGCAGGTAGTATTATAAATTATAATACGGGCGTATAATAATATGTAATAGGTAGGTACGTGCTTCTATTTCGAGAGGACGCGTCGTCGTCGGTGACGAAGCGGCGCCGTATTTTCGCCTCTCTCTGTTAGTTACATATTTTGCACACGCGAAACAGTAAAAACTCGTTTACCCACATCGACCGCGTGATTTCATTGTGTTAATAAACACATTATGTACGCACACGTGCGTATAACTGACCATATGAATCACTGTGCGGTGGCGCGCACGAAACGAACACATCGCGACCGCAAAACTCGCGGAAAAGAAAAAAAAAAAGATTAAAAAGGTAGGTGATCCAGTAATCGAGGGACGTTTCGTGGTGAACAAAACAAATAATATGCATCGATAAAACTTGGGTAATTGATATAAAAAATTTTTATTTTTTTTTTTTCAAACTATATTAATCATGCGTATTACAGGGTGCGGCATAATGGACTCCCACATTTCCGAGGTGAATTAAAAAAAAAAAAAACCATACAAGATATGGAATTTTTTTTTTCATTTATTTACTAAAACTACATTTAATAAGGTTTTTTTTTAAAGTTATTTTTTTTTAAATAATGTCGTCTAAATGATTGCCTTGACGAGCAACATGTGCATATTATGGAGCCGTTCTCGAAAGTTGTTCATCACTCTCGCCAGCATATCGAGTGGAATCGCGGAGATTTTTTGACGGATGGCCTCTTTTAGTTCTTCCATAGTTCTAGGTCGATGTTTGAAAACTTCAGCTTTGAGGCATCCCCATAAGAAATAGTCACATGGACTCAAATCAGGGAGGCGAGGAGGCCGTGTAATGTTTTGTCACACATTCGGCGTTTTTGAAAAACGCCTCGATAACGAAACCACGTTGTTCACCTGACCACGACATTGTGACGACTAAAAATCGTATTAATTACCTAACCCAGTGAAACAAACCGCTTTTATCTGATCGGTTTAATTACGTGCTAATGATGTTTTGAAATATTGTAGTCCATTACGGATTATTTTCTAGAACGGCTCCAAATGTGCGTCAATTATTGAAAAGGCAATCATTTGGACAATATTATTTTAAAACAAACAACTTTAAAAAAAAAACCTTATTTAATGTAGTTTTAATAAATAAAAAAGAAATGTTCTGTAATCTTGTATGGTTTTTTTTTTAATTCACCTCGAAAATGTGGGAGTCCATTACGCCGCACCCTGTATACGTCAGGTGCGATGCCCCCCCCCATCTTGTTTAACGATATAATATATTAAATTTATCTGCCAAGATGGTATTATAGTATTATTATTTTCGAACTAATCAATGTCCTCGATGAAAACAAACAAATATTTGATAACGTAACAGTCTTGCGTATTTTTGTTTTTGTTTTTTTTTTTGTTTGTCGCGTTTAAAACCTAACCTCACAATTCACTACACAATTTGTCAAGTTGCAAGACGTAATGTGCCATCAACGATTCGAGTGATTCGTTTTTCCACGTATACACGATTTTAAACATTGTAAATTAAAAAAAAAAAAAAAAACCGTCAAATTTCCGAACCTCTATTCGACCCCTTTCCTCGTGGTGGGCGAGTCACAAAAACCTACGTCTACATACCTCCATATTATACACAAATGAATCGTTATGATTAGGGAATATATATATATATATATGGAAGTATAATTTATAAAATATGTGCCTAAAGCATCCAAATATGTGGGAAAAAAATTTAATTAAAAAAAAAATACATTTTGCATAATATTTAGAGCTTTTCTAATAGCGATAGAAGTTTCTTGATCTAATTTTGAAATAATTTCTTGTATTTTCGAAAAGTGTTCAGAATAATATTGAACTGCTACCAACCATGTGCCCCACCTAGTATTTATAGGCTCCGGTGGTAGAGAAAGATCAGGGTATAATTCTTTAAAAATTGTGGTACGACTAGGAGCTTTCAAATTTATTATTTTTTTTTCATTAGCTATGAGATAATCGATGATAGGGTATTCTGCCCTGATTGTCTCTGCCAAACGATGAAAACCATGGGCTAAACATGTAAGACGTATGTCGAAAATCGATGAAATAAATAAAAAATTTACTAAAATATGTACTTATTTACCAAATATGTAAAAATATGTAATTATACCAAAATATGTAAAAATATGTGAAATAAAAGTAGCGTCATTTTTACAGGAATGATTCAGATCATGAACATTTCTTATCGAATCTTAAATATCTTGTTTTAATAAAAATATGTATTTACACATCAATCCGTTCCCTAGTTATGATTAAACGCTCGGTTCTAAACACGACGGTCTCGGGGCAGTGATTTCACGGATTCGACGGCCAGCAGTCTTTGGTCGCCGTCTTTGTGGCCCCGCAAACGAGCCAATGCTTGTGACATCGATCGTAAACCGCTGCGAACTTTGGAAGGCGGCGCGAGCGACGCGTCGTCTCCGGCATAACCCACTACACGACACGACTCGGCTGGTGCTCGGCGGCGGTGAATAATGTCCGCCGCGGTTAATCGTCTTACGTGCGCTCCTACGTACGTGTGTGCGTAATACGGGCCGCCGCAACAAATGTACTCGACGCGCGTATGTCTATGTATATACACACACAAATATACACACACACACACGTAACCGCGACCCACACGCGTTATTCGTGATGAATATATTATAACACGGCGGTCGCGTCGTGCGTATAAACAATTCATTTAAGTGCGTCAACGTAACATTATGTGTGTGTGTGTGTGTGTGTGTGTGTGTGTGTGTGTGTGTGTGTGTGTGTGTGTGTGTGTGTGTGTGTGTGCGTACGCTGTATGAGAAAGTTGGGGACGTGTCTCCGGGCACAGATCCACAGGAGGACGATGAGGGCAATCGCTCCTCCACCCTCCATGAATTTTAAAATTATTACTAAAAATACTTATGTGGACATTGAAATGTAATTTTTAAACTAATTGGTGTAGTTGCGACGTAATAATAAAACGAACAAGTTGTATACCTGTTGCATTCATACGAAACAGAGTAATAAAAAGTAAAAATTTGAATTCGGACATCTTTGTCGATTAGCCCTCTCCCGAATAAACTCTTAGATCCGCGACTGTGTGCCGCCCGCACATAGTCTTTTTTCTCGATTGAAAATATTGATTAAATATACACGCTACACGCAAAGTGTAAATTAAACACACAAGCGATTTTTATAGTAATACGTGTAGTCATTATTGCTATTATGGTTTTTAATTTGATTCATACGGCCGGTAAAAAAGGGACGACATTCTGCACGGTGTATCTTAAAATGATTTCACGGTACAACGAACAAAACTTATAGAGGGGCGTTCTAAGGGTTTCGACTCAGACATAAATCATCTGAATTAGTCCTACAGCGCCCCTTCTCGCTATTTCTATTAAAAATCTACACAATTGAGACGGTATTTTATTTTCCGTGTAAACGTATTTGATTTTATTATAAACATCGTACGCGACGAAAAAAATTACAGAAATTACACGACATCAATGTATCACGCTAAAATTTAGCTACGATAATGCGTGAATTCCACCGTGATTGATACATTCAACTTAAATAGGCCTACTTCAACTGTCTGTACGCGCGTTGCTGTGCTATAGGTATTTAAAGGATTTTATTGTAGACGGTATGTCAAAATAATATCTTTCAATGACATTGATCAGTCACTCATCACGCATTACATGCTGCTATGTCGAAATAGTCGACTTCACAGTGTACACGATCGTGTAAATTGGAAATATATCGGTGTAATCATTAAAAATTTAGAAACGGAGCTACTATAATTTTATGTAGGCAAACAGATATCAGTTTAAACGAGGCCGATAAATCATGATATAAAAATATAGAGGAACAGTATAATTGTACGAGGGCGGGCTGAAAAGTAATGCCTCCTAACGTGTAACTTAAAAACTAATAAAGATAGAATTATGAAATGGAAACACATGTTTAGAGAGTGGAATTATCTTTTATTACGTACTATTATTTTTCAACATAACTACCTTCTAGGGCGATACATTTTTGCCAACGCTTTACTAGTTGAGATATGCCGTCCAAATAAAATTCTTCAGATTGAGCATTGAACCATCGTTTAACTTCAGCTTTAACTTCTCCGTCAGAATTGAATTTTGAACCCTTGAGATGTTCTTTAAGCTTTGGAAATAAAAAAAAATCACATGGTGCCAAATCTGGGCTGTATGGTGGATGTGGAATGACTTGAAATGCCAGGGTTTCAATTGCTTCCATTGTGGCACGGCTGCAGTGAGGTCTCGCGTTGTCATGATGAAGCAAAAGTTGAGTAAAATTTGGCCTGACTCGCTTAATTCTTTTTTCAAGTCTTTTTAGTGTCTCTATATATCATATAGAGTTTATTGTGGATCCTTTTTCTAGGTATTCAGTGTGGATCACACCTTTTGAATCCCAAAACACAGTCAACATGACTTTTCCAGCAGAAGCTTGAACTTTTAACTTTTTGGGGCATGGTGAAGTTTTATGACGAAACTCCATTGACTGTCTTTTGTTTTCAGGGTCATAATGATGAACCCATGATTCATCTCCAGTAACAATAATGTTCAAAAAATTTCCCTTTTTACGATCATAACGAGAAAGATGTTTTGCGGCAAATTCAATAACAGCACGTTGTTTGAACCGCACAGACAAAGGCTCCGTCATAATAGATTATTTAAGTAATAAAATAATAACTTAATAATATCGCGTCTTCGCACACACTAAACTAATATCATAAACTAATAAATTCACAACAAATGAAAATTGTATCGTAAATCTAAAAATAGTTATGAGAAAAGAGGCATTACTTTTCAGCCCGCCCTCGTATTTATTTTATTTTATTTTCAATAATAAACGCACGTTGGGCATAATATTATATTGTTATCATTTCAATCGCGGTACACGTTAATTGTGATACGTATTCACCGTTTACATCACCAAAATACGGTCGATGTTACTGTTACAATTATACTTATGTAGTACGTAAATATCCCTATATCCAGGCGTTGTTGTTGTACCAATATAGGTACCGCAAATAGACGAGATCGAATCACAGTAATCGTATAACATCTCAAATGAAATAGGTAGGTACCTTCATAGTTTCACCACGAGTTGGTTGTAAATGAAAAATTAATACAGTATCATCATACTTTATTGTGATGACATTGACTACGGGAAACATTATGATCGCGACTGAGTTAGCGTGGCCAAACGGAAACGTCATGTGTCAACCACGTGTTGATAGTCCGCAATAACTCATATGTTTGTGTACGACTTAACTTTGTGACGCCGAGTACGTGATAAAATAAAAATAAAAATCAATTTTTTTACATTTTCACACTACCTACATACTTGTACGATTAATGTCATTACGTATAAGGATATAAACATACACATTTTTTGTGTGCGCAGTATGCCAAATTCGGTAAAATACCTATAGTTGAATTGTATTATTATATTAATATTTCATACGCCATTCGCCCTTCCATTTAATGGAAACCATTAAAAATCCAACGAATAACTATTGTGATACGATTATTATATAATGATATGAGCGAGTAGCGTGAACGACAGTTATCTATTTGACAACACGACGATTGTTAATAACAAACTCAGAAAACTCGATCCCTTTAGCATTTTTATGACGATTTGTACAAATATCTGTTTTGATCTAAGCGTAGGATGAATAATTCATAGTCAATAATGTGAAATTAATCGGAACGTAAACCAAAATTTCAGCACTATGCAGTACACCGCAGACGAACGTTTTAAATACGACTCTAATGCTCACTGTGGTCAGTGTTTTAGTCATAAAAAATATAGTCGCAAAAACAATAATTATTTATAGTCGATTGTTTACGTATACTTAAACTCGGCCCACGTCGAGCGAACGGACGATTTGCGGTCGCTCGAAATCACATCACGACGTGAACGATAATAATGAATAAAACATAACGTACAACACGATTACGTTCATAGCTACAACTTACAGTCCTACGGTAACAAAAATCGCACCGAGTCGCGAGGGGTAAAAACGCGCAGCATCGTCGCGCGCGCTCGCAGGTGAATTGAAACACGTTTTTACGCCCTCGCTGCTGCAGCACACCCCAGCTCGAAACGCTGTGTTCGCGGCGAAATCGACTCATTTAATTACGTCCGCGTACGGTCGTAATCGGTGCAGGCGCGGCCGTGATGGGGTTGCAGACGATGATGAAGTGCTCCGAAGTGCGGAGAAGTTTTCACGGGCGATGGAAATATCACAATATCCGTCGACGTGCCGTCGCCTTCTAAAACACACACACGCACACACACATACGTGTGTATTTACGAACACAACTACTTTGCAGCAGATTTACAGATTTAAAGCTAACCCTCTCAATTATGCAAATGGTTTCGCCCGTTTAAAGCGGCACAGCCTTTGAATATCGTGCCGTCGTCGTGCGCTGCAGTGTGAGCGTGTGCGTTCGATTAAAGTTTCACGGCGGCGGCCGGGTAGGGAGGGAACGCGCGCGCGGCCTCCTCCGACGCCCGCCACTGGCCCCGCAGCACTCGCCGCCGACACTGCAGACAAACGTTAAATTTCTAATTATACCAGCAGCGTCGTTATACATAATATATATATGTGTGTGTGTGTGTGTGTGTGTGTGTGTGTGTGTGTGTGTGTGTGTGTGTGTGTGTGTGTGTGTGTGTGTGTGTGTGTGTGTGTGTGTGTGTGTGTGTGTGTGTGGCCAGGGAGAAGAAAGTCGTCGCAGGCGTTCATAAAATACGCGACGTGAACACGAGTAGACCAACATATATATATTATAATATGTACGTACGATATAGGTATACCTGTTGTCAGTGTTGGGAAATATCTAGATAAATTTATTTTCAGTTATCTTTATCTTTATCTAGATACAATTTTAGTTATCTATGAGTACCTATCTAGATAGGTAATTTATTTAAATGGCCTGAAAAAAAAGGAAATTTAAAATATATTATTTTATTAATTTTTTTTTTTTTTTTTTTTAAATTAATCGAAAAGATTACTGAGTGTGGAGGCCCAGGAAAGGAGATTATAATATTATGTGCTATCATGAAAGTGAAGTTATTATTTTAATTTTAAGTCAGAGAATGATTTGTCATCTTTTATGAAGTTTATTTAAAAAAGTACATGTATTTTTAAATGTTTTAAATTATGCATTTTTATTTTTTTACCTCATACCTCCTGAATATTTTCAAAATTAAACATAAAATTATCTCAAATTTATCTAGATAAAAATGTACTAATTTTTATCTTTATCAAGATAAAATTTATTATAATTATCTTTATCTGTATCTAGATAAAAATGTTTATAATCATCTTTATCTTTATCTAGATAAATTATTAGTTATCTATTCCCAACACTGCCTGTTGTACGTGTTATACCTGTGCGTCGATGTGTGTACGCCGATACGTGTACGGCACGGGTGCGCGTTTTGACACAATCGTTGAATAATGAAAATCTCCATCGGCTCTTCAAAATCTCATTTTCTCCGGCTTCGAACCACCCCTCCCCCTCGCAATCGACCGACCGTGTGCATTATGCATGGTATACGAGACGTGACGCTGCGCGGCGTGCGCGTGCCGTATGCGAACGTGTGCCGCCCCGCGCTTAGGAGCGAATTAATATGCACATGATTATAACACGCAGGGCGATTTTTCAAGCACGCTCGTCCCGTCGTCGAGTAAGCAGCGTCGAGCACCATTTTACGGTACGGTTTTAAACACTTACTAGACTGTATTTTGATTTTATGAAAAAAAGAAAATTAAAAAACGTTAATCTGCGAGATTTTTTTAGTTTTTAGTTTTATCACATGGTAGTCGCTATATTTTTATATCACGCTAAAATTGCTAGGAAAATGCCGACTCGAAATTTGTCCCCTGGTCAGCACCGCCCCTGCAGTCTGTAGGTACACGACGCATTGTAATCGCATATGCGTACGTGTGATCGTAGGAGGGCGTTCGCCAAAAATGGTTTCATAAAACCTTATTGAAATAATTTCTCAAAATCTAAATTGACACGATAAAGTGTATAAAATGACGTCCACAAAGAGGTGACAATTTTACATTGAAAATTTATGTATCATGTTATAGTATCTTCGGTACGCACCTATAAAATGTTCAATAGTATACAGTATGTTCAAAGTTAAAGGTGAGAAACATCGATAAATATTTTCACGGTAAGATCTTAATATTCATTAATCCACATTTACCAGACGAAAATTATCACTTAGAATTTTCAGAATACATTCGAGTAAGTGAAAATTTTGATTTTTACAAAACCCACGCTTTCGTTTAATTTAATTTTTATTTATTTAATTTTTATCTTTCTGTTTTTACAACTTTTATTTATTACGCGTGGTAATTAATTAATTTAGTTATAAAGCATTTTGTAGATCACACTAAAATTAATCAATAAATTGTTTTCATCCATTGATAAACCATTATTTACTGACTTGTGCAGTAATTTTTGTAATAATCGTTATTTTAATCGGTTAAGAAAAAAATTGCGTTGAAGCGCTAAAATTTATATTGTAGAAATCTAAAATGAAGGTTATACACATATAAATTGCGTATACGACGTAATAACATGTTAGTCTAAAACGCCATAAAAGCAGTAATACTCAAGTATGCGCCAAATTTGTGTTTACAATTAAAGTAAACTGTTGTGAAGTCAGTGCCAATAAATAACAATGAACTTTGGATATCAACGAAAAAATCAAAACGTGTCATTAATCTAAGAAATTAAATTTGTCTTAAATATCCATTGAATATTTATAAGTAAAAAATCGAGTAAAAATGTATACTTAAAACTACAAAAGCTATTTCGGTTGGATAAATAAATAAACATAACCTTACTTTCTCGAAAATAATAAAGCGCTTACAACGAAAAGCCTTTTAACCGACAAATTATTGTTGACCGTGCAAAAAAGTCCTTTCGTCGTCGGCGCGGTAGAACCGTTACCTGCAGCTTTACACGACTACTATACGTCTACGATGACTACGGTATAGCTGCATTTATTAGTTCGCGTTTTCTTGTCGAAAGTGCTCCACACATGTTTTTTTTTTTTACTTCGTCGATTCTCTCACATTATATTCTCGTATAGAGGTTAACGTCCATACCCTTTCAATGGTCAAATACACGAATAACACACGACAGATAGTCACAATCGGGCGTAGGTACACCAAAGAGTTATTATATTATAATACTATTATTGATATCAAAACGAAACACGTTGCGGAAATGGCTGACTGTTGATAATTTTTACTACCTAGCCATTATTGTTCCTGCGACGCGTATGAAAAAAAAAAAGAAGATAACATGATAATCTACATAGAGCTTCGGTGTAACGAAAGGTACGTTTTTTCTTTTCGCACTCCTATCGCATTACGCATTCACCTGTAATAAGTCTTTCTGGTCGGCCACCCATGGCTGTTATTGTGTTTTATCGTGCGACTCGTGTTATGGAAGCGAAAAATAAATAAAAAAAAATACGTCGTGAGGCCAGCACGAGCATCTTTACTAACTGTCGCACACGCATAAATAAAAGTGTACGTATATTTATGTATTATATTTAGCCGCGGTGCAGAGTGCGATTTTTGCGTGGAAAACACTAGCAAGGACGGAGGTTTTTTTTCGTCAATCTAACCTAACCGGTTCGCGGTTGGGCGCTTTCGACCCTAGTCATATACCATACAGTTTGTTTGGGTAAAATTTGTAAACTCGTTTTGATACCAGTAGTCTGCTCTAGAGGTCACAACAAAACGATCGGTTACGGTAATAAATAATTGTTCGCAAATTTTAATTATATAAAACTGTAAAAAAAAAAGAGAGAGAGAAAAAAAGAGATTTGAATAAATATTTATTCGATTTTGTCGTATTTTTACAAGTTTGTAACGACGATTTAAAGCCTACATTTTTTATTTGGACTTACCACTTGAGAATCACCTTCGGTGCAACAATTCAAATTGGATATTTTCAATAGAACCCTATCTGCAGTATATATACATCAGGAATCTGTCAGTACTGTCTGTTGACCACGCTAAAAAAAAAAAGTCGGCATGAGGTATACAAAATGTCTCTAATATCGTTTAAAAACTATTTTTGGACTTGATTTTATCGCGATTGCTATGAAGAATATAATAAAAGTATAAAACGACAATTTATAATGTTTAATAGCAACCTGCAGCAAGCAAGTGATTAATGAAAATACTATATGTGTGTGTTGTCGACCCTCGAAAGTCGGGAGATAAATTTTTGCGAGTTTTGCAGAGAATTCCATCACCGAGCTATTTAATTACTACTTAGACCAAAAGTTAACGCGACCTAAACTGTTAAAGCCGGCACACGAGTACATGTCGTCGGGTATTTCTAACACATCATATATTGGTAATAGCTATAAGAGCATTGAGGACAGTACACAGGAATTGAAATAAAACTGAAAATCAATATTACCGAACCGTTATCCGTGTGATTGTTCGACAACCAAACGACCTAAATATTATTAAGTGATTACATTTGTGTGACGAACAGTCATGACGTAATATTTACTTGGGTCATGATTTATTGCAGTAAACTCTCAATTCACGAGCAACCTATGTTGCTGTAACGGTACTTGTATTGTGACGACTTTGGATTTAGGGTTTCCGTGCATACAATCTAGAAAACCTTTATACGCCCCCGTCGACCGTCTGTCCCAACGGTTCGTAGCTAAGAGAAGTAATAAATATTAAATGTTTGTCATATTTCGTTTATCGGAGTCTTTATCGGTAATTCGTTGGAATGCGTATCGCGCGTTGTGTATAAGACAGACAATTTAATATACACGTCGGTTCAAATGAAATACAATAATGAGCAGCACCTAACACTAAGACAAAATTAAATACAGTGATTGGATTACCGTTTATAGTTTGCGTAACGATCCGGAAACGAATAATGAAGGGCTTCTACTAATTTTTTTCAAGTAACAACGTAAATCTGTGACACGTAAACGCTCATATTTCGCGTGAACGTAAAAATTATTTAACATTTTGTGCGTTGACGTACAAAAACGCAGACTCGATATTCGGGTGAGTAACGCTTTTTCACGTCTGCACCGATCTCAAAAATACCAAACTTCTGAACCAAACTGCGATTACGATGTATGGTCACGTAATAATCGCATAATGATACGTCGTGTTCTTCGGACGGTATTGTTTTCAATATTCATAAACTTTATACTATCTTAATAAATAATCGTGTGTATAGTTATTAGCAGGGCTCGTGACTTCATGCATTTCCACAACAATCTTGCTAAATCGTATTTAATGCTAGGCGACAGAGAAATCCATTTCAAGGTATTGTGGTTAAGTATGTGAAATTTGATGTTGCATATTTTTACCGAAATTTGATCAAAATGCAACGATATATATTTTTACACAGTATAAAATACATGGGAGTTTTCATTAAAAAAATTCTTATTGTGCAATGCAACTCCTTAAGTAAATATAAATTATTTAATTAAGTATTTTGTACTGTTTAATAAATTAGATTTACAATTTTCAGATTTAAAATGCAGAGCGACTATTTTTAATTTATTTTTTTTAAATTGGGTACATTCATATAATAAAATATAACTTTTAATAAACTTTTAATGATATGAATGTACATTTCTTGTTATTCAAAAATTTACTTACAGTATTTTTATTTTTTAATCTACATAATTTCTGGTATATATTTTTAGATTTTTAATGCATATAAATGCATATTTCTGAACTTTTAGAGGCATATTTCAATGTATATTTTCCATGTTTTAAAACATAAGTGCATACTTATTTAGGCATTTTTTAGAGCATAAACTCACGAGCCCTGGTTATTAGTTTCCACCAACTATCGTTTTTGTTAAAATGAAAAAAGATTCGATTTTTATTTCTTATATAGATTATTGTAAATAGTTTGAGAACTATCTATGATTACTCAGGCATCACCATAATGAGAGGGTTTTCATTAGCTTCCAAAATGGTTTTGCTATTATTTATTACATTTGTTCATATAAAAATCTACGTATTTATTTGTTAGTTTGATAGTGTAAATAACTTTGTTATCATAATCATAATTTACCATTGACGTCACTTTTTTTTTTATGTTCTATTTTGAAAATTATCGAAACATTTATTTTGAATAACTTAAATTCTCGCGCGTAAGTTTCACATCTTTTAATCTTCGGTGAACAGAATAATGGAGGTACGAAAAAGGAATGATTTGTCATAGATTTGTATCAGAATTATTATAAATATTGTTTCTCAAACAATTATTTAGTGAAATATAATATCTTAGACATAACAGATTTGGTAGAATCAAAAATCGAACCTTTTTTTTCATTTCGACGGAACGATATAATTCGATGCACAGTGTTTACTTTATTCCGATTTCGTTTTTTGACGACGGGGACGTTTCGTTTTTCCTTAATCGGCATTCCCCCTCCTCCCACAACCATGATAAGTATACGTGGTTTTTATACAATACGACAGAGTACGTATTTTTACATTTTCCAGATACACACGTGGAGCGTACGTTGGCACGTACGAAACGGGTGTGCAAAATGACAACGGTGCCCGCGAAACGACACACGGAAAATAGAATAAATCGCCGTCGACCGATATTATATTACGCGCTCGCGCACACGACTATTGCCCTCTTTAAAAACACACACATACACATACACACGTGAGTTTTATACGAAAATATTGAGTGACGGATATCAATAGTGTGTAAGTAAGTTATACTCACGCAAAGAGGGAAGCAGTATGATATATACATATATATATCCCGTCGGTCCCTCGGGACGCCGTGTATATAAGAGCTACTTTGTCGACGCGCTCGCGGGATTCACATCGCCAGTCAATATTTTTCTATACCTTTACAACCGATCTTGTGCCTTCACCGCGCCCTCACTGCCGACGGAACTGCCGCCGACGAGCTTTCTTTTTTATATATATACCTACGTATATACCGTATAGCCCTTAAGTAGTTTTATACACATACAATCACGCGACCGTGCCCGCGTACACGTCGGTTATAAAATCCAAGTTTGCGACCTCTTCCCTCTCTTTCTCTTCTTCTGCACACCCTCTCCCCTACCTCAATCGATGTTTTCTTTAATTTTGTTTTGTACGACGAAGACGACATTCTATTCTATTACGCGGTATATATATATTGTGTGTGTGTGTGTGTGTGTGTGTATTTATACGAGTATATGGGTTCACCAAAACATTTCCTTTTTTATTATTAATCCGCTATCCGATATGGCAAAAAAATAAAAATAGACGGCTACGTGTGTGTAGTCTCTACAATGTAGACGGTACTCACAATAATGTCGTGCTTATATTGTGTTATAATGTATATGCATTGCGGAATTATACGAAAATAACGTAATGTGACAAAAGCGTGTGCGTTGCATTATATATTTTACACTGTCAATTCACGTTGTGCTTTGAATCGTATATACGTTTATTCCGGTCAACTTAATTATACATCTCTAAAATGCTTTACAAACTCAAAATATAATGTGCAGTTATACGAACGCGTGTATAACTTTCCGGGTCAAACGTCAGAACTTTTAACTCGGGTACAACTCGTAGACTCGGCGTGGTATATGAGAATGAAGAGGAAAAGTGAGAGAGAGAGAGAGTGAGAGAGAGAGAGAAGACGAAGCAAATGAAATAGGAATAAAATACGGTCAAAAGTACTAAAATAAAAAGTAATCCTACGTGCGGATACACGTTTTATAAAATATATACATTACACACACACACACACACACACACACACACACACACACACGACGTGCGTATACCTTTATGTATAAAATGCGATGCCGTGTATATTGTGTAAGTACACATCTAGTGCACGACGAACAGGTGCGCCACCACTGATCTATATTGCCGATAACATACCGCGGCGGAGTAGATGTTTTATGTTTTATATGAGTAAGAGTGTATATTATTATAGATATGTATACATATAATAATATGTGTGTACACTTAAAAGCAAACCGAATTCGTCCACGGCAACGACGGCGCCGCGCTTCGATTTCACAAACCGATTGTCGTGCCGTAAATACAGAATATTCACGGTCGGACGACACGAGTGGGACGGGGGGAAAAAAATGTGCACCGTTTTATCACGAACATCGTTTTGTTATTATAACACGAGCAAACTGTACGTGCGGCGGACGATCACATATCACTAATATTTTGAAAGCGGACCCATGACCGCCCGGGCGCGATATAAGAATCGCTAGACGCTGCAGAGCGGGAATATTAATATAATCTAGTGATCTCATTGGCCGATCGTAGATAATATTAGATGATCCATAAATTATCATTATGTTAATACATTAATCAATAAATTGAGTAAATATATTTTTTGACGTATAAATAATAGAATGAGATAAAATAAAATATGTAAATTTTCATGAAAATAAATTTATAAAAATGACAAATTCGACGCTATAACCATATTGATGTGATATAATAGAAAACAGGTAGAAATGTAGTTAAAACACCATGTGTCACCTTTGAAATGTCTGAAGGTAGGTAATTACAAATTTAACTTTTATAGCATACCTATACATAGGTACTATAAACCATTAACACTTGATTTATATATTTTGAATACTCAATGAAACATATAGTGCGTGTTCTTGTTCATTCAGGAAACAAAAAAAATAGTTAAAAAATATCATTGCAATTGCAAGGCGAAAATGTAAGAAATCGCATTTGAATTGTATGTTTACATTATTAATACTAACATTTATATATTATTATAATAAGTATAATACATAAATTCGTTTGTTTCTGGGTCGTATGTTTTTGTATATATTTAAATGGGAAATAACTCGAATAATGAAATCATCTGCGTGAATAATAAAATCGATTTTGAATTTTGAAATAACTCTTCTGATTACAATTCGTTATGATAATTGATAACGATCGATCGGCCAATAAAAACACCAGATTATAATATAACCGCTCTGCACAACGTCTAGCGATTCTTATATCGCTGACCGGGCGCATTATAATAGTAGGTATCTATTATTTTCTACGCGTGATTCGTCACGTGCACGCGTGGGTATAGTAAGAGACTCGCGCGCGCGTGTTATTTGTTTGAATACGAACGGTGTGAAAAGGCCAGAAACAGTAATTAGGACAGTAATAAACCGGGCTGGATTAAAGGGAGGCAGAGGGGGCATCTGCCCCCGGGTGCAAGATTTTAAAGGCGTAAAGTTTTGAAATATTGTAGGTACCATTTAGAGCGTTTTTATAAAAATATTATAAATAACAAAAATAAAATATATTTTTATTTACTTACATAATTAATCCCAGTATTTTATATATCATTTTAATAAATTAATTAAAATTAAATTAAATCATGATTACAAAATTGTTATTTTAATAAATGTATTTACATTGTTTATTGTTCAAGTATATAGTAATATTAAAAAGATTGTTATCATATAATTTTAATATATTTCTAATATTATTTAATAAATGCCAAATTATAGTAAAACAATGTTATGTTTATGTATTATTAAAAAGAAGTTCTCAATTTTAGGTAGGTTGGCCCCGGGGCGCAAAATATCTTAATCCGGCCTTAGTAATAAGGTTAGTCCGACTTAACCGACTTGATATTTTCGGATTATCGATAACCGAATCTCGAGTACGCCATGACGGACGGCCACGGAACACTCGTCTGTTAGAAATTTCGAGTTTTTTCATATTTTATGCGCCCAACATCTGCAAGAGATACATCTCGAGTACCTACGGGTGGACGCGACTATTCGCGAGTGAATAGCGTGGACGTAACAGGGTGACGGACGACGGTACTTTATCTCGGGTGAGCGTCGTAAAGTCTTTTCGATTTAATTCGCGGCGTAAAGCGCGTCAATGGCGGTTGTGAAACCGGACTTTTCTGTATTTTGAAAATTAACAATAATTGTCGAATTCAACACAATCAAATCGATTCCCGCCCAAATCTGGAAACACATCACAATGCATAACGATTGTTATGCACTTATAATATAATATAAACGTAAGATATTATTATTATTATTTTTTTTTTACGTTTATTGTCGACCCAAGTTTTGCGTCAATATTTTTTTACTATGTGTTATGAGTAGAAAATTATAGTATTTATAGCCATATAATTTATTATATGTTCAATTTTTTTCAAATTGAGCGTTCATACTTGTTTTTGAATAACCTGCGAGATTTGTTAAACATATTTGCACATTTCACACAGTAGATAAATAACGTCTTTTCGATTCAGCTATTACAGTGGTTTTCAAACCGGGTGCCGTGGCACACTGGTGTGCCGCAGTGTTTTGAACATTTTTTTTTTTTTTTTTCATGAATTACCGATCAAATCGAACAATTTTATTATGATGTATGAAAAAGGATGCGTTCAACCGTTGTGAATATGCAATATTTAAGTTTATATTGATAAATCGAAGGTTTGCAGTAAGAAAGCGACTAAGATAAGTTATGTTAGATAATAAATGCACCCTAACGAAATGTATCGATAATGTAATTTTTTAGAATATTAAAATTAGAGGTCATAGTGTGCCGTGGAAATTTTGTGAACGGTGAAGTGTGCCGTGGTCAAAAAAAGTTTGAAAACCACTGAGCTATTAAAACGCGTATCTGCAAATGTCACGTATTCAAATATTGCACGATCGATGATAGTTTTTTTTTTTATTAAGTATCATATTTTAGTGCAAAAAAAACCTCTCGTGTCATTTTTTACGTGCCTTTTTTTTCCGTTAAATTTGAATTTGATGTATATACGTACGGTCTATACATGGAACTAAGCCAGTAAGTGGGTCTGCGAAATCATCTGACCGTACACACCCTTATAAATACATATGATATACAGCACATACGCACAAAGTCACTTCACGTTGTCCATGCAGCGAAATAAGTATATATGTGTTGTATCGCGCAAAAGTGTATAATAGTGTGCGCGTGTGCTTATACATATATTTGATGTGGTCGTGTGCGTGCGTGCGTGCGTACACTCGTTCGGCGTTCACTGTATACGCTATTTTCCGTGAAAGTGATTGATTATAAAAATGTGCGTGCGATTTTGGTGGCTGGCATATGCCGAGCTTCAATTTTATTAATGGCCATCCCCGAAACGCCGCGCGTATACGGCACACCAATAACTGCACTCTAACTTTTTGGTCATCTATTTTCCCGATGTGTTCGTGGTGTGGAATATATTTCTCATACACACTGCGCGCGCGTGTACATTCAGAATAATATATAACTGACACGTTTTAACTCTCGATAATATAAATTGTATAAACGAATATATCGTGTAAAACTCGCTCTCTGTCCAGACCGTTGTACCGTATGCGACGCACACACATATATTATATACATTATACACCCATATGTGTATGTTTTATATTGAACGCTTATTTTACACAAACACACGAGCACACACACATACACACATACAAATACGTATCCGCGTACGAGTATAACGTTCTAGTATGATATTAATTCGTACAAACTACGTGAGTACCTATACATGTTAATTTCCGTTAGTTTTGTGCGTTAGTTATAACACCATCGTTTCATAGTTGTACAAAACAAGTATGCATGGAATTATAAATGATTGTATGTACAACGATGTGTTTATTATGTATACAACTTACCTACATAATATAGATCGCGATGCTTGCCAGTTTGGAAACGAACATACGCATACCTACATGTGTATACAATAACAATTTCCATAACAGTGACAGTGATTTCGACTCCTCCAAAGAAAAGGGAAGTAACTCGAATTTTATCATTTTTCACTTTTTGCTGAAATGTGATAAAGGAATATGTTCTGTACCTCCCGCGAAAACGGCAGTAACTTTACTACTCCAAAGAGGTTAGAAATCATAATGTTAAAATATATTTCTAATCTCTCGTGATAAAGTTTCCGGCGAAGAAAGACGTATCTTATGTTACTTTTATTCTTAAATCAACATTCCCCGAGATAAAGGAAGTAACTAATTTTTGTATTTTGAAATACAACAATAATTTATTGTTTATTTTAATTATTGTATTTATAGTGTTTAATGATAGCATGCATAATGATATACATACATAAACTCAATAAACTTGACTGTTTAGTGTCAGACGTCAGTAGGTAATAATATTATTAATGCAATTAATAATATTAATTAATATTATTATAGTGTTTTTTATTATCAATCATGGCCTACAAAAAAGTAAGTTATTCGATTTTATAATACATATTAATATTATTATTATTATTACCTATTTTATAAACACCGGACTGAAAAAATAGCATGAAATTCCAGTGCATAGTAGTAATAAATTATAACTGATGATATTTTAATTAAATTATTTGTTAATTATTATACTACTATTAAACAGGATTCGAATCCAGTTCATTTTTCATCAGAATCAGATGATGCAGATAGTATTTTAGACTGCTTTGAATATGGTCAAATTAAAATAAAAAAGTTTTATTTGAAAATATTTTATTTTTATTACTTATCTATATTTACCCAAGATTAAGGAAGTAACTCGAGTTACGTCTTTATAACAAATGATTTTTCCCAAGAAAAAAGAAGTAACTCGAGTTACTTCTCCGAATAACTTTTTTCCCCGTATACCCGTGGTCAACTTTATAGATTCGCCGTCCGTCTTTTTTTGACCCGAAATGGAAGTCGATTTCTAAAATAATGTTTTTTGGTCCTAAAAAACAGATGCTGAGGTGCATTTTTATTTGTATCGCTATTTCATTTAGATATGATCCGAGTTCTAGTGAACCGAAATAATACATAATAAAATTATCGTATACTTTTTAAACCGATTATGCGGTATCATCAATACGCGCTCGTATATATATATAAATATATATATATATATATATATATATATATATATATATATATATATATATATATATATATATATATATATATATATATAGCATAAACGAGCGGAGAAGGAAGAGGAACTGCCTTGTTCCGGCGCCTCGTCCAGCGCTCCGCCGAAAACCAGCACCGTCGTGTTTGAGTCTCGTGATATTCGTCTTGGTCGTGGATTTTCATTTAACTGGACCAATCGGTCTTTGTGCAGCATCCCTAATCCCTGGACTAGAATAATCGAACACGATGTCTCCCCATACGCGTGCCGTGGCCCACTCGACTGTGAAATGATCGGTAATTGTGAATGTATGAAAATAACCGTACGATATACCGTATAGTCTCGTGATAACGTCACATTTGGTAGCGCCGTAGAGAACAATGTTGTTCTATTAAATCGATCTCGCGATTCCGCGGCAACGTTCCGGCACCGTATAATATTTCACTATAACACTAAACGTGTGTACGTAATACGGTATACATATAGGTATGCATGATACGGGAATCATACCGAATAATGTCAAACACTCGTTCTCCTCCTCCTTTCACTCTTTCTTTATACTCTCTCCGAAAACGGTTTTTTTCTTATTTATCGTCTCAGCGGACAATACCCACAACCGTATTATCTATTTTATAACGCGTGTGTATATATAATAAAAAATAAAATAAAAAAATATATATATGTCAGTTCACATACGGCATAGCGAGATTTAAGGATTTTTTTCTTTTGATATTGTTTTTTGATTAAATATCGCTGGGATCGCGCGACCGGCGGCTTCCGGGTCGTTATAATAAAACAAAAATATCCCGTTGTCGTGTTATACATTATAGGTATATAATAGTATATTTATTAGCTATATACGAATGCGTATGGCAATATGTATACATATATATATATATATATATATATATATATATATATATATATATACATTGCACTGTTGATAAAAATCTATATAAGCCTCGGCGGGAAAAAAAGAAAATAATAATAATAATAAATAAAGGAGATATAAAAACGTCCGGTAATCCACGTCGAGAAGTCGGGAAATCGATAACAGTAAAATAATATTTTCCCCATATTTCGCGTCCCGAAATTGTTTAGTTACAGTTGCCGCACGCACGCTATTTCTCATCCTCCACGTGTACACATAGGGTCGTCTTGTGCAACGGATATGAGTGCGTGTGTGTGTGTGTGTGCGTGTGTGTGCGCGTGTGCGCGTGTGTGTGTGTGTGTGTGTGCACCTTTATCCCGGAGGATTGATAATAACGGATAGTTTATGACCGCGGTCCCGGGTATACGCAACAGTCGGAGAGTTTTACCGCCGCACACGCACGCGGGTACACGTGACTATAACGTACAAAACGTATACGGACGACTCGCTCCTCTGCCGCCGACTGTTCTTGCGAGATATCAAAAGAAAATATCTGCGCGCCCATTACTCAAACGGACGAACCGGCGGCGGAGAGGAAGAAAACGGTTGTGTGTGTGTGTGTGTGTGTGTGTGTGTGTACACCAGAGCAAGGGCAATATTTGACCTCTTCGCCACCGCCGCCGCCGATCAAACACTGCTGACCCATTTCTCCACTCACTCTGCTCTTTCATACCCTCTATCACAGTGGTTTTCAAACCGGGTGCCGTGGCAAAAGAGGATGCGTTCAACCGTTGTGAATATGCAACATTTAAGTTTATATTGCTAAATCGAAGGTTTGCAGTAAGAAAGAGACTAAGATAAGTTATGTTTTAGATAATAAATGCACCCTAACGAAATGTATCGATAATGTAATTTTTTAGAATATTAAAATTAGAGGTCATAGTGTGCCGTGGAAATTTTGTGAACGGTGAAGTGTGCCGTGGTCAAAAAAAGTTTGAAACCACTGCTCTATCGTCTACACACCACCAAAACGCTTCGTCTAGGTGTATACGCACGTGACTACGAATAGCAGTATATGTGTGTGCGTGTGTGTGTGTGTGTGTGTGTGTGTGTGTGTGTGTGTGTGTGTGTGTGTGTGTGTGTGTGTGTGTGTGTGTGTGTGTGTGTGTGTGTGTGTGTGTGTGTGTGTGTGTGTGTGTGTGTGTGTGTGTGTGTGTGTGTGTGTGTGTGTGTGCAGAGCCTGATTAACATAGGTGCAAAAGGAGCTTTTGCTCTAGGGCGGCATGTAATTTTTGTAATATAAATATTAAATATCGTGTATTTGTTTAGTTATTCAAATTTATACATAATTAAATCGAGTAATATTAGGTTGGCTATTGAAAAATTACATATTTTCATTATGATAATATATTTTCTTATTTTTAAAATATAAAATTATAAGCTATAGCACTGTATAATGTATCTACGAAATTATAAGGATGGACCAGCGGCATGGTATAACCATAAATATAGTGGTATTAATCACAGTTTACAAACAATTTTGTGAAACTCTGTTATAAATAAACGACTTCTGTAGTTTTGTCTAATCGATTTAAATAATATAAAGTACCAAATGAATTTTTTTTAAACGGTTTAACTTATTCATACAAAATTACATGAAATACATATTATACTGTTTTAAGTTTTTAACTACTTCTTGATAAGAAATTTCCTATAAAATATGTATTGCTCCAGGGCGACTCTGACCCTTAATCCGGCACTGTATGTGTGTGTGTGTGTGTGGGTGTGTGTGTGTGTGTGTGTGTGTGTGTGTGTGTGTGTGTGTGTGTGTGTGTGTGTGTGTGTGTGTGTGTGTGTGTGTGTGTGTGTGTGTGTGTGTGTGTGTGTGTGTGTTGCGTATCTTAAGTTTAGGTCCTCTACACATTTGATGGCGAAGAGTTCTAGCGGTAATGATGAAGGAAATAATGTCAGTACCTATGTAGGTTTTTAGATATCGTAAAAGTAACGACTCGTGTACAGTTGTCGTTATTTTCACGTTTCACGTCCATGGTATCGGCATAGCGGCGGGTGACGATAAAAGGGTATTTTTTGCTGGCGGGAATCGACCCGTGTGTCGTGTTATGAAAAAATATCACGAGTATATCACATATTATCATATCATATTCACTATAAAACTCTCATACATCTAACTTTCATTTAACAAAACTGTTTTTCGCACTACATCGTCGTTTTCTGTTCGATGTTTACGACGTGTGAGTTTATGTTTCGATCCGTACCACAAACATATAATCTGTACAGTTATTTCAATAGCGTACCTGCAGACGAATAATGTTATGTTCCATGAAAAATTCAGTTTATTTACATATTCATGTGCATATTTCAACTATATAAATTACAATCTCTAGAATTAGTCTACAACACAGTCGGTGAAAAATCCTCAGACATGATTTTTCCGTCAGTTATGAATTGTATAGTAATAATTTGCTTTTACAAAACACAAATCGTATTTTCAACTTAATAAATACTTATAAAATAACAACTGTATGAGCCGAATAATGTCAGAGTGGTGTCAGCAAATTAATACCAATCTGTTTGAAAACAGTATATAAATCAATAATGAAAATCAAGGAACACTTTATAAATTATTATTGTTCCTCTCTAGACTCCATCAAACTAAAATGATTATATTGTATATAAAATAATATTTAGTGAAGCGAAGCGAAAGCGCATGTATGCGTTTTGATTTACGCACGATCAAAATAATAAATTCACGACACGTTAAATACGAAGTTTTACCTATGTATAAAAAAAATGTTACTCGCTGAAAACATGATATACTCTATTGGTTTAAAAAAAATCAAGTTTTACAATTAAAATTTTCTTTTTACAGCGTTTTTCTGTTATTGATTAAATATGAACTCTGACTAGTAATATGATCATCAGGCATAGATAGCTCTAGCAGAATATTGTAGACTATGCATGAATACAGAAAATTTTAATTCGTTTTCATTAAGGCCGATGTCCTTTGCGAAAACATGATATGCTTCATACACACTACGTGTTTTAATTGTATAAATCAACTGGCCAAACGTTTTTTGTTTCTTCTTTTTTTCACCAGATGTGGCTTGTTTTTCTTTTTTAATTCAAAACTCACTCTGCATGTTCGACAATACACGTATACAATTAAAAACTATTTTATAACTAATTAAAGGATTTGTCTTTTGTAGCCGCAATGGGTTGTAGGAAACGTGTATCCGTACAAATTACAGACTAGTTGCCGTGGTAACCAGTCGATGATAAGAAAATTATATCTTTAATTTTAAATTGTTGATAAATTCGCTTCCAAACAAATTAACAATAATTTATGCAAAACAAAATGCATTCGATTTTAATTTGTACTACTTATGTATACCGTATACAAATCGGAAAATTTTAAGATTATTAGACTCCGATTTTTAGTCGATGAGAAGCTTTTCATTTTTTTTTTTCGAATATGATTAACTATTTTACTAAATAGTTTGTATTTTACATGATTCGTGAAAAACAGTATTTTTCCAAAATCTTTAATACTTTCATTTTTATAACTAATATTATAAAAGTTTAAAAATGTAAAGTTAAAAAACTAAATTTAAACCCAATTAACATTCCGATAAAAAAAAATATAAATGTAAAAGTTGAAATGGTTTGTGTTCGTTTCGAATAAATAAAAAATTGTGATTATCATTTAAAAATGTATGTAGTCTAAAAAATCAAGAAAGTTTTATTACTATTTTAAATTTAAAAAAAATTAGAAAATTCAAAATATACTTAGATGTGTGCTTCGTGTTAATAAATGATCTCACTAAAGTGCCTGTACAGTGTATCGATGACTTTTCTTTACTTTTCTTCTTTGACAACATTTTTCCAATATTTTCACACCAATGAAAGTGAGTATTTATCAGCCGGGCTTGCATAAAAGGACATCGTGTGTTCGTTTGATAAGTTTTCGATTTTTCAGGTCATTTTGCATACATTTGGCCACATGAATTAAAGTATCATTGTTAAAAAATTTTTATACGATAGTGTATTAGATAATTTTGTTCATACATCCAATGATGTAAAATAATTTAAACAACTTAAATTTGGAAGATTTTATTTTGCTTTTCAAGAACGTCAATTTTTTTTTTGTTCATCAAGTCAATATTATGTTCACATTATAATGTTTTTTTCTTTTTTTTGTTTGTGCAACCTAATCAATTTCATGGAATAATAAATAATCTTGAAACACGACTAAGAAGCACCGGCAATTTTTCTAAACTTATGTGTCAACAATCAACAGAATTGTTTTCCATTTAATACTTGCCATAAAACTATGAAAATATTTTTGAAAAAATAAAAATATTGCCATTTAGAAAATTTGTATAAATTCGGTAAAAAATTTAACGATTTCAAATAATTAGTGTTATTTATGTTCGTTATTTGTCCAAGCATTCATATTGTGTTGTTCTAATAAATCTCGCAATGTCTTATAATATAGAATAGATATATTATATATTGTTTTATTAATTATTTTTTAATGTTATTAATTAGTTTATACATTATGTTAAGCAAAAAACAATAAATAAAAAGGACGATTTCCAAATGCAATTACCTATTATTTATTTCGATAATTTCTGACAAATATTTAAATTTTTTTCACATATTTCGCGAGCCATGGATTTGACGTGCTGGTTGTTGTTATCAAGGTGTACAACACTTTTGTTCGGTGTGGTAAATAATGGACAACACAATTAACTGTTATTAGCAGTCGCCATAAAAGTCATCGCAACGAATTCGACAACGGCGGTCGTTGAAAATCAAAATAAAATTTAAACTCATCGGGATGATGAGGAAGTAGAATGGCGTGTTAAGAGATTTGAGCGTTCTCGCGGTCACGTAAAAGTTTACACCACCGTCTAAAGTTTATTCTGCAAATCAAACACACACACACACACACACACACACACACACACACACACACACACACTGTTCTCGTTAGCCTGCAAAATTCCACAAGTCATCGTGGAACGTTTTTGAAGAAAGTCGATTTTTTTTTTTTTTGCCACGCATTTTCTTCAAATCATATACCACCTCGTAAATCGTACTCCTCAGAGGATTGCACTGTCCATACAACTCTAAAGCTCGTCGAGAACTTTCTAAGCACTTATCTATAGGATAGTTACAACTGTAATTAAATTTATAAGTATACGCCAGCTATACTGTTGTTATTGAGCTGTAACAGAAATGAAAAGAAAATACAGCCAGACACTGGTACATTCAGTCGGTAATTAGTCCGCATCTTTTATTCTATACACTAAGTTCCTATGCACAATATAGCTCCTATATGGCCTGTTTTCATAGTAAAAAAATGAATAGTATATTGACATACTTTTCTTGATTATGATGAAATGCTTTACATAATTCGTTTTTGGTGTGAAATTGGATTTTTTTTTTTATATGAATAATCTAAGGCTTCGGCATTTTATTGGATTTGTTTTCGTATTTATACTAGTTTCTGATGAAATTAAGTCCATTTGTTACGTAATGAGTATTCAACGATCATATAAAATAGTATCATAAGAAATACATTAAAAAAAAAAAAACGAATAATTATCAAACGGCACTATTGTTTAATAGTGTGCATTATTAATTGGTATTTTTTCGTTCATATCAAATTCATAAGTTATTGAGACAGTTTATTTCTCTTTATTTACTGATCCTAGAAGTATTAAAATTGCATTATTCTATGCATCGTTTTTTCGAACAAAATGTTGGTGATTATTCTTCAAGTCTTAAAGCAAGAGTTTTATAATTATGCTAGATTTTTTGTGTTTTGGACGATACCAAAGTTGAAAAAGTCGTCTTTGCCGTCTTTATTTATAGCTTTAAGTTCATAGAAGTTAACTTAACTAACTAAAAAACGAATGACGAGGTCGTTGCTAATGAGCTTCAATAATGTTACTCACGTCAATTATATTCATTTTAATATTTTATTGTCATATTTAATCATTCTTATGCTATGAATAGATTCTAAATTTATCTTTAATATAAAAAAAAATCCATTGAAGTAATCTTATAACTTGAGTTATTTTATTACGACAGACAGACTGAAAATATTAACATAATATCAATAAAAAAATATTTTCTTCGTTTTATTCATAAGCTAAAATCAATTGTTGAAAAAACATCGACCGAAAAATTAGACTCAAATCTTATTCTTGACTAATGTTAACACTATTCTTGCTTGCGTTTCTCAAACCACCGAATAACTTCGTACAATATATGCGAAACGGTGTGATCTGCTTCGTATTACGTATATTCGACCTCCGCCGGTGCAATTGTTTGAAACGTAACGAACAGCAATAATAATTGTTATAGGTATCTTTGTCATATCGACACATTATTAAATCGTGCTGTGAGTATTATCACTATTAATTGTTATTATACTTCATCGTCGTATTCCTATTGTCTATTTACGAGCCGGTCACATATTAGTCTTAATCGAAAAACAAACATTGTTGTCCGTCAACGGTTCTCGTCCGTATTCTATTTACTTTTGACTTCGAACTCCATTCCAATTTAATTTAAAATAAAATAATTACATCGTCGCAGTACATTGGGAAGGTAATATAGCAACGCAGATAGTTTTTTATTTTTTCTTCTATGTATTTTATTAGACGGAGATAAAAATAATTTCAACGGTACAATAATTAATTGGTGCGATGTCAAAAAAACCTCATCTTCTTTCAAATGATACCAACTCGACAATTTTATGATTTTTTTTTAATCGGCATTTTGTGCTCACAGCTTTTGTAATTCATGTAAAACAATAAAATGTGCCTGTATATATTATTATAATACAAATGATTATGAAATTTCCTACATTATTGACAAATGCGTTAACAATGCGAAAAAGTTATGTCATTAGGTATACGATTTCATCGTACGTGTATGCTGAATACGAAATGACATCGTAATATGTCATTCGACCCGCGTGAAAAACAAATTGTTATAATAATATTAATTCTTATTTCGTATGTTCCTATAACACGTTCATATAAAAAATGTATGTATTGAAATTTTATCGAAACTCGTATTTTAAATAATTATGCCGTTGTAACATATGATTTTTTTCTTATTTATGATCAAAGTTCATAACACAACATTGATCTACGAAATGTAATTATATAAATATTTTAAATGTAATTTACGAAATGTAATGTATTCGTGTGTTTTCTTTAAAGATACTTCGGAAATATTATAGGACGCCAGTAGTACACTCTCGTCTAACAACTTTCACTCTGACAAAAAAATGACACAATATTTATTTGACTCAATGCCTGACGTCAATATTAAATCGATGTGTTCGATAAATGATTTTGAATTAAGTTTTATTACCCATAATATTAATAAATTATACACGGGCATTGTCGGAAATCTAGACTACTCGTAAAAATAATCTATAGTTGTAATTTATACAAAAATAAAGTTTTCTAATAAATGCTAATTAACGAATGATGTGATACGAATCCCCGTCGTCGTGAATTTTTAAAATATAAAATACTCGTACCGAGTTACACATCATACAATTTTAATTCCGTCAATGACTTTTGAAATTCATAAAAGCAGATAGAAGAAAGAAAATATATGTATATCATTAATATTAAACTATTATTGAATTGTCAACACTTAAAGGTGAGTTTAATTAAATTATATACCTATGTATTATATTTGTGCTGGTATGTATGTCTATGTTTTGGATCATTCGAATCATTGAATTACACTACGGCCGGTCAAAAACGTTTCGGCCTGGTTTTATTTCGTCCCCCTGACAAACTATCGGGTTTACAACCGAAAATTCACGATTATATAGCACGGGAGGTACAAAGAGGTCTAAGGGCGCAAGGAAACTTTTTCTTCGCGTCGTATCTATATAGAAAAAGTTGACGATATAAAAAAGGACTTGTCGCGTGCACTATATACCACATATATACTACACACTACGTATACGTACACATATATACGTTTATATATACGTATGCATCAATGTTGCTGTACTGTTTTACGGTGTGTGTGTGTGTGTGTGTGTGTGTGTGTGTGCACGCGCGTACGATATAACGAATGGCCATTGGAAAAGTAGCAAGCAAAAGGAAGTTTAAGGAGAGATGGAATGAAAAAGTGTGGAAAAAAATAAAAAATACTGGGTGTCATACATCATGTTTGGACTATGTGCGTCGTGCGTCATATACACGTACACGGAGGGAAACGCTGAGAGCGGGGACCGGCTGCTGCAGCGCGCAGGGGTCACCTCCGTGCCGCGTGCCGACGTGTATTATACCGCAGCCGCCGCCGCGCCTCAGGAGGGATTCCGGCAAATAGGTCATACGTTTCAATTTTACTTGTCACCTGCCGAGGTCCTCGGGGGACTCTGTGGTTCGTGTGTGCACGCAGTGTGTACGAGTAAAAAAAATTATGAACTTTATATAATATATATACATATATATATGTAAGAAGAGGAAAAAAATAAGGTACATCTATACGTGTATATATATACATTATATAAATATTAAGTTCGGAGATTTCGAAACTGTGCTCCACGGAGCCTTAGAGTTCCGTAAGATTAACTATTTTTATGAATTAATTATTAATAATTCATTTTTAATTGCCTATACGACATATTCGTATGTTAGGAATTTATTTCCACAAATTATTTAATTTTACAATCGGAATGTTTTCATGTATGTGTTTTGTTATGTACTATGAACATGTGTTATATATATATATATATATATATATATATATATATATATATATATATATATATATATATTTATTTATTATTTACCAACGTTTTTAGGTATTGTATTTTTAATTAGGTATATATTTTATTCAAATTAGCGCGGTACCACGGATGACTACGTGATACAGTCAGCATATAATTATACTCGACAATGGTAATTTATGTAAAACGCGGAGTTTTGTGTGAAAAATTCATATTTTTTCATAACGTGGTTCGTTCAGGACAAATTGATTTTTATGGAAAACGGTCACGACTCACGCGTGACACCCGTGACAACAGGAACAAATGAACGTATATTTATTTATTATACATACGTGTGCAGTACATATTTGCGTGTTTTGAAACATTACGAAGTGATCATTGGAACTAATTGAATATTTCACTGGCTAATACGATTTCTGTGCGTCAGCAACACCATGATTATAATATTATACGGGTAGTACAATAATACCGTTTTTACTGTGGATTAATAATTACTGTGCCTGTACTAATATATTCGTGTATATTATTTTTGGAGGTACTTATAAAACACCTCGTCACCGTTTTGGTGTTTTACTCGCAAAAAGAAGCGTTGTCAATACACACGAACAGAGTGATTTTTCAAGCATGCTCACCCCATTTCCAACCCTATATAATGCTTAAATTCGAGTACCATTTCATGTTCAGTTCAAAACACTTTTGGAACTTTGTTTTGATGAAAAAAATTATTTTTTCACTATTGTTTGCCTGAATAATTTTTAAGTTTTAGTTTTCTTAAATGGCATTGGTATTTTTAAAATAATATTGTGAATGAGGATAATTAAATAAAATCGATTGTACCACTTAACAATCAGCCTAAAAATTAAAATTAAAAGAAAAAAATGTTAATACTTTCATAATATTACGTTATAAATATTGGTAACCTTAAAAAAAAATATATCATGTAGTTAAAAAATAGTAAAAATTATATTTTTCATTAAAGTGTAGTTTGATAATCCTTTTTAGATTCTGAACGGAGTGAAGAATGTATTGATTTTACAATGATGTGTGTTTTTTTTTTTTTTTTATTTTATTTTTGTGTCTGTCGACACGATTTGGGGCAGTAAAAATGCTTCGATTGCCTTATATAGCAACTTTTCTGAAAGGAAAGTGAATCTAGTTGGTACTTTGGGGGGTCAAAAGTTAAAAATTTTCAATATTTTTTTAACGCGCCGGGAAAAACCCTTAAAAAATGAGGGAAAAACGGTATATTTTACGCAAAACCAGTTTTCGACAAAATCAAATTTTTTATTTTGCTATAACTCAAAAACTAATCGATGTAAATACTTGAAATTTTCACCAAATGTTCAGATTAGCGTTCTCTATACACCGTTAAATTTTCAAAGTATTTTGACTTTTATTGAGCTAATTATAGACAATTGAAATTTTCAATTTTTTTAAGTATTTTTTTTTAAAATAACGATAAAATTTTTTTTTTTTGCCAGAAAATCTTGAAAATTTAATACAAGGTTTCTTATAAGTTGTTCCATAACTGATAAAAAAAAATCCAAAATCGTAAGTCACAATTTTTTTTATAAGTGCTCAAAGTTCCAATTTATACGAAATATGTAAAAATTACGAAAATTTGCAAATAATTTTGTTGTTGAAAAATCGTAAAATTTTTTTCTTTTATAACTAAGTTTTGAAAATTTGGTACAAGGTTTTTCATTAGTTTTTCTTCAATTATCTGCAAAAAAAACTCTACCGGATTCAGACAAAAAAATTTTATGAGTGTTTGAAATTTAAATTTTTACAAAAACACGTTAAACAACGGTTTAACAACGATTTTTGCTATTTGTTTTTTTTTCAAAAAGTATAAGTTGTAGAAACTTGAAAATTTTATCAGTTGTTTATATTGGCATTTTCTTTATATAATTTTATTTTCAAAAGATTTCACTCATTTTTAATCAATTTATAGGCATTTGAAATATTCGATTTTTTTTATTTTTTTTTTTAAAAATGTTGATAAAAAAAATGTAGCTCGGACGAAATACTTGAAAATTTAATAGAAGGGTCCACATAAGTTGTTCTAACTCCCATTCAAAAATTATAAAAATACATAGGCACAATTTTTTTTTATAAGCAGTTGAAGTTCAAAAATCGACAAAATTTGTCGAAATCACAAATTATGTCGTAGTTGAAAATGTATAAAAAATGTTCTACTCAAAGTTAAGAAATGAAAATGTATTGCAAGGTTGTTCATAAGTTTTGCTTGCAAAAAGTATAAAAAATCTCACGATCGGTTCAATGACAAAATTTTAACGGGCGTCTGAAACTGTAATTTTTACAAAAATTCAAGCGATTTACTATGAAAATATTATTCACTGACAATTCATCTTCGTTCAGAATCGTTTTTTTTTTTATAATATAAAATAATGTCCTAATATATCCTATAATGCCTAATCTATCAATACATCTCGTGTATCCCACCCAACTCCTGTATCTCTACTCATCACCATAATCTTGTCCGAGGAGCGGAGCGACGATGGACGAACTTCCACCACCATTGTCTTACCGGCTTTTTTAAGTTGAAATAAAAAAATCAAATTTATGCATTAATTAACATTAAAAATTGTGTGATGTAAAAATCTTTGTGTATATATGTATATGTGTGTGTGTGTGTTTTAGTTAACGGGTCACAAAAGAAAGAAGGCTAAAATTCAAAACAAAACGAAAATTAGTTTATTTAGCGAATTCTTTAGACGGACAAATTTGCATGCATATGCCATTATATACCTTTTGACATGAAAATGTTGTACTAATTCTCCTGGGGTGAATTGAAAATAAACCACTAATTATATACATATAATATTATACTTATAGATATATACATATATATGTCTATATATAAGTAGTACGACTAGTACGTAAAATATATATATATATATATATATATATATATATATATATATATATTTATATTTATATAATATATACACACTCGCGTCGTTTACATGCAATATGCCTGGATATTAAATTAGAAATAAATTCAGTTTTTATGAAAAATGCACCGTCGATCTGCCTTTTACCAAAACAGAAAGGAGTAGAGAAAGAGAGAGAGAGAATAAAAAATATCGATACTAAGAATGATTCACCGACAGTCGGTATGTACCAAAAAACCAAAAAACGTAACTTTCTTATTTTATTTCGTCAGCATAACTAACTATGAATATCATTAAACCCTTAGTGACGTTCGTCAATGATTCTATGTGAACGATTTCAGCATGATGACTCATTATTTTCGTCATTTACATTCTAAAACGTGTGCCACGTAAAGGTTGAAGTACGGCTAGGGTTGTAAAATTTCATGAAATTTATTTTCACGAAATATATAATTTGAGTGAAAAATAAAAATTTTGTTTCATTTTGATAAAAAAAAAAAAAAAATTCGTTTCATTTCAGTAAAAAATATAATGCTTTATGTTTTATTTATTATGGAATACTATTTGTATTATTAATTGTACTAAATAGAAATAAAAACTAATTTATATAAATTAACAATTAACACCATAATAGTTTATAGTTATTATAATTTATAAACAATTGATTAAGGAGGTAACAGACCAATAGTCATTGAAACACCTGAAGAAATTTTACAAAATATACATGAATTTATAAATAAGTGGCCAGTAGTTCCATTACTCAACAGCTATCACATTATTGCAGAAGTTTATCTCATCAAACAAATATATTGGTACTTAGTGAGTTTAAAAGTTAAGCACATATTTATAGAATTTATTGTAAATATGGTGAAACACGCAATATTATACCAGCATCTGGAAATGTTAAATGCTTAAAAATAAAATCACTGAATTCATATTATATAAATATATTATTCGAAGACTAGTAAAATGTAAATAAATAACAGACGACCTATTACTTATTAGAAGAATATTATCATAAAATTACCTATTTATAGGCATCTGATGGACTATACCACGTTAAATAGGAAACTTCAAACATTGTACCAAAACGATATCATACAATATCAACTGATTAAATGACATTTAACAGTCACTATTTCAAAAGTTAAAAAAAAATATATTTTTCAATATTTCATAAAGCGGGAAATTTTCAATAATGAAATATTTCACGTGAAATATTTCAAATTTACAACTCTAAATACGGCTAAAAGGTTAGATTTAAACTATTCCATCGAAAATCATTACACTATGCTCGGTGAAAATTTATAAAAACGTTAATCGTGCTCTCGTGTAAAGTACATTCCCAGTATCATGATGGTAATTGTATTCTTTTTGACAGTCAAGAGAAATCGTCCCGCGCAAACGCAAAATATTAAAACTCGATACTCGTACAAATATATAATATATTTTATGACGTTGGGACAGCATCTCGTGGAAGGACGAGTACACCCCTCCCCACAACGGGTGAATCTACCGCCTTATTAGTTATCGCGGCCTCGCAAACCCGCCCACGCACGCTTTGCATATATGATATACTAATATCATAACGCGCATGCACCTTGAAGTGTTCACCGCGTCTTTGCAGTCGTCCGGTGCGATGAGCGCGTGCCAGGCGTGGATGTCATGTCGGTATTAAAAACACAGAATTTTTATTTATTTATTTTTTTTTTTTATTAATCTATTTGATTATACAGACTAAAGTTAAAACGGCCACCGTTATTGCATACGTGGCCCGTGACAGATTGAAAATTATAACAACGCGCGATAACTGTAGTTTAACAACGTAAAAGTTTGTCAAGCGACTTACGATCAGAAATAAACGTTCACGTAGGACTCGGTCACCGTCGATGGATTCTTTGACACGGCGGCGGCGTAAGGTACGAAAAACCGTACGGCCCGGTTCACGTTCCGGACACTTCTTAAAAGATAATAATACGTTTTATTGGAATTATTCGTGTTTGACGTGTGCATCGTATATTTGACGCGTATATCGCATATTGGCACGGAGGACGTTTGCTGATTAGAAACGAATGTGTATTGGATTTATTTATATTTTATTATTTATTATTTCGCGTCACTGTGGTACGACGTGTTAGTACTACGGTCGGTATACCAACATAAATATATAGTAACATAGATATACTTCATATAAATATATATATAACGAGGCGTACATGCCGCCGACCGGACCGATTCGGGAACTGACACGATAACGATTATTGATGACCTCGATACATTCCGCGCGTGCATTGATAAAGATATAGCTTGGCGGTCATACGTGGCAGAAGAATTATTACCGACCCCTCGGAGACGGGGCAGGGTGTATAATATACGTATGTATATATTTAAACATAATATATTATATTGATGATTTAACTCTCAGGTTGAGGTTTACGTCAGGACATAAAATATTTAAAATATCGTACTAAACACTGATTACTCGGAACTCCACTAGTGGGGTACTGTCCCCCCTCCCGAAAACATTCGAATAACCATAAATTATATTTAATTCAAATTCGTAGACTTTAAAATCCATAGGTCGAGTGATGAAATTTTTTATTTTCAATATGTAAATAATCGTATAGTATTATATCATTCAAAATAAAGTTTCAGTTTTTAAATAAGCATTAATTAGCGTTAAGTCCGATAGCCAAGGAATAATCCACAAGGAGTTTGTATCTCAAGGCCAAACAGCCAATCAACAATTTCATAACATGTTCTTGAAAGATTTCGAAAAAGGGTGATTTTGGTGGAACCAAACATCAAAAACACCTGGGTGCTTCATAATGAAAATGCACCTTGTCACACAGCCATTTCAATTAATCAATTTTTGGCAACCAAAAATATTCCCGTGGACCCTCAACCCCTCTATTCACCTGACTTAAGTCCTTGTGACTTTTTTCTCTTTTCAAAAATAAAAATTCACCTCAAAGTACTCCTTTTTGGACACATGGAAAAATTAAAATGTCTGTGACTGACCAACTGAAAGCAATTCCAGTAATTGAGTTCCAGAACTGTTACGGACAATGGAAACATCAACTCCAGCGTTGTGTGGACTCCCAGGGTAATTACTTTGAAGGAGATAGTGTAAAATAGTAATTTTAGTTCAATAAAAATATCATAAAAAATCAATCTCATCACTTTATTTACACACCTCGTACATTGCTAACTGTTTAAATACAGGTACTGCGAAATGGCGAAAGGCTTGACACAAGTTTATGACAATAGTGTATTTCTAAACGTGATATCACGGCTGATCACGGTTGTGACACGCCAACGTGATTTCACGTGACGTGACAGTAGTGTGTTTCTACCTCAAGACGGCATTCCCCGGCCCCGTGTCTTGCGTGACACTGAAAATAACGCGCACGAACCGACGTGGATTCACGAACGATTTTCAGTAAAATGCGTAATACTCCACATGCCATGGACCGCTTTACCGATGTTTTCTGGCCTACGGATCGAGAAATTTTCGTCGACGAGCCGTGAGCGGAATTATAACGAAAGGAATCTTCGACACAGTTCAAAACATCGACTGATGTTGCTCGAATAAGTAATCGCATATTATTATACCTGATATAATCCAACAAAAACAGAAAAAAAAACCACGGAACATGAGTCGTTGAGTAATCACGGTCGCGTTTTCTTATTTGACGAACCAACTATTTGTGTCCTGCTAATGAGCTCGTCGGTGAATTCGGAAATTTTCAACGACGACGTGCTATCGCTAATTAGGTAGTTTCATAATGTATGTTGTATTGATTGTCACACAACTTCAAACTATACTCCCGCCAACACAACAGTACGAGACACGAGTGCAATAGTAAATAAATAATAAGTAGGTACACAATTAATAGTCAAAAGTAAAAATTTCGAAACTCAATTAACACTTATCAAAGATTGTATTGAAAATTAATTATATTATTGCATGTATCAAAAGTAATTTGTTTTTTTTTTTTCAAAGAAAAATATCGCCTAGCCAAAGATATAGGTAAAACAGTAGTTTTAAGCCAAATCAAAATAGTTGGAAAAACGGTGCTTTACGAGCATACGTGTTACACGCCATCACTTGAGTGTATACACAGCGGATAAAAAAACTCGAGAAACTGATAACATACGTGGAAATGTTGAGACTCAGTCGCACGCACTGTCTACTGCCATTCGGTGTATTTGTCGCAATATTCCGAGCACTGTTAAACTAAAGAATTTGAGTAAACATTTTTTTTTCTTTTTATCTCCGTGATTTTTTTGAAATTTTAGATTCGACTCATATTAGCAACCTGCATTGTTCTTAATCACATAATATATTCCGAGAGAAATAAAAAATACTTTTTTACAAAAACTTAATTTCCAAATGTTATAAGTAGAGTCCGGATTTGTATGCACTCAAAAAGCCTAAAATAGTATGTATTTATGCATCTAAAAACTTTTAAATATGCACTTGATAAGCTCTTATTTTTTTTAATTTTATGCAAAAATATACTCTTGCCCAAAATATATGGATTTATTTGCATAATTTTTTATGCACTTAATTATGTTTTTTTTTATTATTATTTTTTTTTTTTCATAAATAATAATTCAACTAAATTAGATACCTTGGTAACTTAATTTTTTGATTGCAGACATCAATTTACAATATTAGCTGAGGAATAGCAAATATTTAAAAATGTATTCAACAAATAAAACAAATATTTTAATTAGGAATAGTAAAAAATAATTAATGAAATCATATTAAATCCGTTTATACCATTTCTTTGGTAAATATTTTTGAATAAAATACAAAATAAAGAAATTTAAAAAAAACACTGTTTTATAAAATTTAATACTTAAATAGCTACCAAATATGCTTGAATATGTAAACATTTTTAAATATGTCGTCATCCCTGAAATATGCATTTATATGCAAAATAAACTTTTTTCTATGCATTACCTTTTACACAAATCGTCCACATTTCTTACTATCATCGAACTGCATACACTCATTACACATATGTAAATGCATACAAATCCGGACTCTAGTTATAAGCATTTTGTAAAAATATTTGAAAAACTTTATATAATAATGAATATATGAGTAGATGAGGTACGCAACGCATATTGATAATACTTTTATAACAATATGTTCTCAACCGTTTATTTAATTTACTACATGCAGTCATTGATAATTTATTTTAAACTATTTAGTAGAATTTTTCGAGTAAGAGTTTAGAAAAAAAAAGATATAAATTGTACTAATAGTTTAAACTCATTAGGAAATTGTTTTGCCATTTCTCAGAATTGTTTACGGTACACCTACATTTTTTATCTTCTTTCCTAGTCCATTATAATTTACTTCCGATAATTTACATTTTAAATACAATTTTATCAATTTAATATGATAATTTATTGCATAAACTAATTAACGCCATTAATCGTCGTGAAACGTAACGGCTCTATGGATTTTTCATAATTGCATGCACCTACAGCATACGTGCTCGAATACAAATAAAAATAAAAATTATCTCTTTTTCCGTATGAATGATTATGAACTAAATCATTTAATTTTTTCAAATAAAATTTGTATAATTTTCCAGATTAACTAGAGCTGATTATTTCAAAACACGTGTATAGTTCCAAAGACTCCAAACACTAGTTGGACTTTCAACGCAATAAATGGAAAACTAATTTTATCGATTCCTTATAATTTATAAGTTATAATAAAAAAAAAAAATTTTTTTAATATATATCACATGAATCGTGAAACATTTTTTGATGACATTTTTTGCAATGCAATATTTAAAAGAAAAATAATGTCATAATCATTTCAAACAGTACCTCATACATCGACTTATAACTCACTAACTCAGTCAATAACAGTATTATAGTAAAGATTTTTGGTATATTTTTTTTTTTTTTACAAAATAACGATACTTATTCTAAGATCCAAAATATAGATAATGACACAAATATTGTACCGTTTACGTTTGTATTAATCTAAATAACGATACACATAAACGATAGAATGAAAATTCTATCATGTGTCGTGAATATAGGGACAGGGTTAGAAATGTGTTGGCACATGTTTCTATGCAGTTTTAACTTTAAGACCGTCTTCTGACGCAGACATTGAAAAAACTCGTGAATTTGAACAAGGAGAGAAAAAAGAAGACAAAAAGTCTTCATGTTGTGTAACACGTAATACCGAGTTCTATATAGCCATGTTACGCGTAACGAATTATTCGATTTCCGCGTATTCATATCAAATACTCTGGTTTTTAATCTTCGGTACCGATGTCTTGTTGAAACAAATATCTTCTGTAAACGTGTAGATATGTGCACCATCAATAATTATCGTCAACGACACATAGCACTCGGTAACAATATATCAGCAGGCAGCGCTTGTACAAGGTGTCTCGCGAGAATTTATGCAATATCTCTTGAATTCATCGAATTCTGTTTTTTTTTTTCATAGAGACAAATACTACGAATATTCATATTTTAAATGAAATGTTTTATGTTTGTGAGGAGATTTTTAAAAACGTCTTCTTATTATAAAACTTTTGAAAAATTTAAAGATTTTCAATTAAAATAATTATGTTTTTAAGTTTTATTATCATTGACGAAACAGTGTTTATACATTTTTTTGATAAAAATCTAAAAGTCGATAAAAATAAAACCATAATATTCGAAACGTTTAAAAAAAAAAAAACTCAACCAAAATTTTATTTTTTTTATTTTTACTGAAACATACACGTGCCTATGGGCTATTATGATTAAAATTAAAAACTATTTAACCATGTGCGTCATATCAAATAAGAAACAAAATATGATTACCCTTTATTAACACAGGATATATTTCAAGAAGACGAAACTCCGTAGGACAATCTGTATACTAAATATCGACGTCTAACGCGTCGTACTCGTGAATATCATTAATTATTCCATATCACAACCATGCATACTAAAATATAATGCCATAGTAGTCATAGGCACGCGCACAAGGTATTCCAAGTGAGCCGTGACACAACTCGTGGCTAGTGGATTATTATGCGACTTTGATTGATTTAAGGGTTTAGTTACTAGTTTTTATGGAAAAAAGTTTTTTACTATACCAGTCACCAGTTGTAACTTCGAGCAGACCTTCTGCAAATCATCTATAGTTAAATATAAACTGTTTTCTTGAAACACAAGTACTGCCAAATCAATACGATTTATTTAGAAATCGATACTTTTTATTCGATGATTTTTTTTCGAGGAAAAAGGGGTACGAAGCTATGTAAAGGAGAGTAATCTATTTTTTCTGGGCACACCTCATACACAATGTCTGTGCACACCGATCGTGCATGGCTGACGATTTTTTTTCTACGTTAATTTTGTTTAATCGATAATTCGCCTATCGATGCAAGAGTTCGCGAGATCGATCGCGGGTCGAAACCGAACACACCAAACCGTCGTCGGTGAATAAAAAACGTGACGCGTGTTTGCACGCGAAAAATACGTGTCTTGACCCTTACACCTTACCGGGTCCGCGGTAACGCGTGTAAATCGCCATTTGTCCGGGTACGAATAACACCAAAATAAATTAGCGTCGAGTGTATTTCTACGACGGCGACGGCGGCTCGTGTAATACGAAATCGTAGTCTCGACTCGAGAGAGAGAAAAAAAACACGGTGTTCATTATATTTTGTTTGTTTAGACAAACGTGATTATTATTTCGCATACCTACACTACGACGGCAAACGACGACGTTGATCCACGCGAGCGTCGCACAGTAGGAGGAATCAAACTTTTAGCCGGACAAAAATAGAAAATTTTGATGTCAGAATCCGTGACTTTTAGTACAAATATTTGTTGCTACTTATCTATTGGAGACAAATATATCGCAATATGTGATAATAATCAACTATTGAGTCGACAAATGTAGGTATTGTTAAATTAAGATTAGTGAATTGAATGCAATCACATGATATTAACGTATACCATTCATTTTAGTTTATCGTTATTTTATACGAACAATTAAAATTGTATTCCTTGTAAATCGAAAATGGATCAAAATATACTACCAAGTAAGTTTGTTAATTTGCATTTATACTGTTAATTAAAATATGCATAATGAATTAGGTGTATACAATGAAAATAAAGAAACTACTTATTTTCGATAAAATTGTATAGAACAATTTCTCGGGGGCTCTTAGAGGTTACCCTTATTATTGTTTTGATACATAATCATATTTTCTTTATAATACTGTATAGAAAATTTGCTCAAATTCGCCCTTTTCTGAGTTACATTTAAACTACAATCATTTTTATACATAGATGAAACTAACTTCGAAAAAAAGTTAATAATCGTTGCTTATATTTTGAAGTATTGAAAAATTCAGAAACTGCTTTATATAGGCTAAATTTATATTACACATTGAAAACTCTGAAGATAACGACTCTAATGAAGAAGAAACTCAAACTAGTAGCGATTCGTCTTGATTTTAATGTTCATTAGTTATAACTTATTACAGTTAAATATGTTATACAATTTTTTTTTTTTAAGAATATTAGTATTATATTATCTTAAAAATGTATTTTCTCTTGTATTCTTAAAAATATAAATCAAATGTACTAAATATCATTATTTTATAATTTTGTCCGGCTAAAAGTTTAATTCCTCCCACTGTGCGTCGCGCGTATACGTAACACGCGATTATTCGCTAGCAATACGGCGGCCGGCGTGGGTCTGTGTCGCGGCGTAACGCATGCATAATATCGTGATTATAATAATATGATAATGTCATATCGTTATTTATGCGCGCGTCGACGTCGATCGGGCCGGTGAAAAACTGGCCGTCGCTGCTGCCGCAGGTGCACTGCTGCTGCACGGTTCGTACGTGTTTTTTATAATCCGAATGGTCATAATATTATATGAGCCGCACGGTCGCCTGGACGCACAAAGTCGTACGAAATATTATTTTGAACACTGCGTCACAATATAGACCGGGGGTCGGCAACTTATTTCTGTGACGGTCCAGATAATTCGAAAACAAATTTTCGAGGGCCAGAAAAAACTTAAATATCAGTAAGACAGTAATCAGCAGGGTTCGGATTTTATAGCATTTGCTTATTATTACAGAATACAGATAAAAATATAGCAGGGTGGGCTATATTGCTATAATTTTTTTTTATACACCAGGGACTCTTAATATGAAATTTTATTTTGCTATTTTTCGCATATTTGATGCATTTTAGATTTTATTGCTATTTTTGAAGTGTTGGTACTATTTCTCTTACATAATGCTTTATTTAGTAGTTTTCATAAATATCGTTTATATCGAGGAAAAATTATAATTCATTTATGTAAATTCATAAGAAAAATTACCACATTTTTCTTTCGTAATTAATTTATAAATAATACATATTATAGTTGTAGGTATATAATATTAAACATGTTAGTCTATTTTTAAGAAGCTCGGAAATACTGAATGTTATATATTTTATGCCCTTTAATCTGTTTTATTAATATATATTTCATTGTTGTTTAGATTTTATAATTTTCTTTAAGTAATACGTATGAATTCAAAAGATAAAAATATAAACCCCCAGTAATAGATGATAATTAAAAAAAAAAATTGTTTTTTTGTTGCTATTTTTGATATTTTTAGGACATATTATAGCGCATATTTTAGTTCTTTTTGGTGCTATAAAATCCGAACCCTAGTAATCAGTGTATGTATTTTCGTATTAAATCACAGTTTAAGACAATTAATGTAATCGGTATCGTCATCTCCAATTACGTCATAACAAATGGATCAAATATCTAAATTGTTCTTTACGGAATTTTAAAATGTGCGGAAAACCGACTTCTAAAAAAAATATTTTAGGCGGTCCAGATATTTCCTCCCCGTGGATCCAAATTGGCCCGCGGGCCGCCTATTGCCGACCCATGATTTAGACCATGCTATAATCATGATTCGTTTTTTTCCAAAAACGGCCCGAGTGTCACGCGCACATATGACTGCATATCCGAGTCGGTCGATGTTCATGAAAATGTAAAGATTTACATGTATTTGAATATATCAAAGGCAATACTTTAAATTGACCAAATCTGTCGTCGCTTGACGCCGCTCTTCGATATCACACGTATTTCAAGAATCGAGGACTCAACCATAGTAAAATGTCTTTACTGACTCTTTTATACGGAACTCGTCTCAGAAACTCCACGTGCGCAGAACCATCAGGAAGAGCGATCGAGAAAATCTCGAAAAGGTCGCTCAGAACTTAACTGCTCTGTATAATAGCTGTGGAAATATTCATTTTTGACGCATTTAAAATTTTATAAAAACCTATGGCTAACCTAACCGTGTAAATCAATATTGCATCACGATGGGCCGTTTCGAGTGTATATAATCCCCCAAGCAGACCGATACTTTATAGTCCAATGTGTATACTCATATTATGTACACAACAATAGTGTACAGAACGGTTGTACATTAGACGCCTGCTGCGGTGTATACGGTATAAAAAGTGTGTGCTTCGAATTTCACGTGACTCGTGAAATTATAATGTTTAAAAAACTGTTATTTTCTATCCTTCACACGGGAAAACACTGGATCGTGGGTTTGTTTTAGAGATCGATGTACATAATCGTATTTTTAATGTATCCAGTGTATCGATAATCATATAATGTGTATAATATACACTGTATATTTATGGAACAAGGAAATATGTTTTTATTATATTAATTAATATTATTTGTATATTTATTCACGTTCGCAACATAAAGTTTTTCCGATATCTAATTTTCAAAGTTAAAGTAATAATAAAAAAATACATGTTTGTATATACTTTTAATTATTATTATTATTATTATTACCATGTGTTGGTAAATCAAATATTGGTGTTGGTCTCTCAAAAATCTGCGTATACTCATAACTAACACATGTCCAGCATTTTAGAGCAAATTCGCTGTCGCTCGTTCTCGCTATATACCTTAATCCAGAATTCGGGAAGAGGGACGATATCACGGTGTGGATCACGTTGTAACATGATGGACAGATATTGAAACGCGAACAATATCGCGGGTTAACGACATCGCGTAAAAGGTTGGGTGAATACTGTGACGAAAATTGCATGAAAACTATAAGCTATTATAGCCACGAACCCGATCATGAAATATTCAAATAAACGTTCAGTGAAAATGTCACGTCCCCCCTCACAAGGGTTTCCCGGTGGTTGGTGATTATTATTTTCCGGAATATCCCACGTGCAGAAAACAATAACACCGAAAAAGGTTTTGTCCAAAACGACCGTGCCATAAATTGCATCTGTTTAAATTACCATCTGTGTCCGGTGTCCAATCTGCATGGCCTACACGAAACTACATTGTTAGCAACGTCCGTCCACCCGAAAAAGTGTCAACGGACGGGACTAAAATACAGAGAGAGAAAAAAGAGAGAGATAAAGAGAGAAAACATATATATATATATATATATATATATATATATATATATATATATATATATATATATATATATATATATACAGAGATGTTCACGAACATTTTCAAAGTGTAATCTCATAAACTTTTCGTCCTTTTTTTAACTACAGCCTGCTGGTCAAACGAGTTTGGGCCGAATGCGTTCGAACTCGACGTCCCGAATAATACCATATAATATAATATACATTTTTGTATATTCGTACAGAATTAACTTTTTCATATTAAAATTAACTCATTTGCAGCATTAATAATAGATGATAAATGCTGCAAACAAGTTAATTTTAATATGAAAAAGTTAATTCTGTACGAATCTATCTATTATTATTTGATTCATTATACAATATATAATATATATATATATATATAATGCATAATATTTTATTGTTATTGTTGTTATTATTATTATTATTATTATTATTATTATTATTTTCACTTTTTTTGTTTTCATGTGTATACAGGGTGTTTCACGAAGATCTCACATGTTGAATAACTTTTGTTCTATTTAATATTTTTAATTTTTTTTTATTTTTTTGAAATGAATACTATAGCCTAGCGCTACAATAAAATTACATAAAGTTTTTATTTTTATTTTTAAAACTCAAATTTCAAAATTTTAAATTTTATTTTAGAGATTGAAAAAAAAAATCAAAATAGCCATTTTGTAAACATGATTTTTAGAAAAATTTTGGTGTTTGAAATTCTTATAAAGGTTGATCCGTTAATTTTCTATGATTTTTTTAAGTATACGAAAAATGTAATAATATGAATCGTTTATCAGTCATCAGATAATATCTAGATAACTGTTAATCAATTTTTTCGATTTTTCGTTTGTAAATCTTTTCAATCATAACGGCGAATCAGACAAAACTACTCAGCATGTGTGACGTCAAAATTACTTCATGCAATGGATTCAAAATTATACAATGCATTAATTAAAGCAAGTGTGCGCCATATCCAGATACGTTCCTGAGTAATATTTTATAGATCAGAACGAAAACATAATAAAACTGTGCAGTGGTGCGGACGGTGCATACGAAGACGGAGTTTTTTGGTTGACCAGATTTCCAACGATTTCATTCTCTTGTTATTATCATATTTTGTTGTTTTTTTCTCGTTATCAATTATCGCATAAGCACACTTCACGGCCACAGCGAGCACAACCGCAATACTATTCCTCTCTGTATAGTGGTCAGCGGCGAATCGTCCGAAATCCTGTTATCTGCATACCAGAATGGCCATCGTCTGAGTTTACCCCCACGGGTGATTATATTACGCGCAGGCCATAACACACACACACACACACACACACACACACACACACACACACTTAAGAGTATAGAACACCTCTATGCGATAGCGGCTCGTCGTCGTCATCGCGGGCGGCGCAAAGCACTTTTCGAATTTTCCAAATTACACGAGTACACCATATAATAAAATATTGTATAAGCCCGCTGACCACCAGTGACCAACGCCACCCCGCCACGCTGCAGCGATAGAGGCGATTCACAACGACATAATAGGGTATATAACACAATATATTATATTACGTTCGCTCCACCACGCCGCAAGTCTGCTAAATTATTATCACTTATTTTTATGAGCCTATATATGTATATATATATTTATATACGAACACCAGCATCGACACATATTGTATAGGGTCCGACGTTGTTGCAATCTTAGTGGACAGCTGATGAATACCTATGACTCACTCCCGGCGACGCTCTCTTATATTATTCTCTTCCCTCTCACTTCACTTTTTCCCTCAAATTATATACATATATATAATATAAATGAGTGTATATCTTCCTATAAACACATTACGTACACACACACACTCATACACACACAGACACACACACACACACACACACACACACACACACACATACACACACATACACACACATACACATACACATACACACATACACATGCACATACACACACAGTCGTGTGTATAGGCTGTCACGGACAGATTTATCGCGTTAGTTTTATTGTTATACATGTTTATATATATATACCTAATGCACAAGAGAGAGAGTGTGTGTGTGTGTGTGTGTGAGTACAGTTTGCAAAAGTAATTACAGCAATATAATAATGCACGTTTGTGTGTACCGCTCGAATAATATACAAGATAACGAGCGACGTAATTGTAATAAATTACATATATATATATATATATATATATATATATATATATATATATATATATATATATATATATATATATGTATAGGTTTACACGTGAATATATTGTATACACCTAATGCTCGCCGTTTCAGTTTATTATAATTAGGACGCGGATATCGATGCCTTCAATTGCCCGGGATACAGTTTACGCCACAAAGTCACTTTTTTATAAGTCTCGGTAAGACAAAATTAAATAAAAATATAAATTTTATCGAAAGCTCAAAAGAGAAATAATATACGAAGAAATTCGAATGTAATGTCAGTATAATAACTGTATTTGACTACAAATGTCTGTAGTATCAATGAAAAATAATTTATTTAAAATCAGTAAACTTAAATCGATATTTAGTGTACTTGGCAGAACGTTTAGAATTAAATATAATAAATAGAATTAAATTATTTATTTATTTGTTTATTTATTAACATTAACATATACCAAAACTATTAATTATTGGTTTCATTAATTATATTTCACTGTAATAAAATTATTATGAATACATTTAATAGGTTTAAACTGCCTGTCGAGTAAGGTAAATATTGACTTGAGTTTAATTTTAGAAATTAAATTGATTAGATGTTAAAGATATTTTTTAGTTACATGAAATGTCACTTTATTTTCCATTTCATATCATGTCTTTTATGTCTTCAGCGTGAGACTTCTATTTTTATTTTTATTTTTTAAGCTTCTAACATGGAATTATAACTAGAGTATTTTCGGTATGTCGTTGATTATTTTTTATTCACTATTAGCATTCTAGTTTATTTTTACTATCTTAATACAATCCACATGTGTAATCAATGCACATAAAATACTTTAAATTATTTATAATTCATTATGAAATGAACTCGTACTAACAGTTTGAACAATTTATAGATATAACATAAATAATTTGTTCTGAAATCGTCGAGAAGATATCATTCATTCATAGACACAATGATATTTTTATTTTTAGATTATTTCTACAGTAAAAATGATTTAACCAATAATCTGCTTGTATTTTACCAGTATCTTATATATTTAATATTTCTATTCTACAGATACTGTACCCAATAATGTACCAGTACAATATGTTCAATCGATAACTTTGTAGACTAAAGATTATGATTAGAGTTCAGATTTTAATGTCCAAGAATCTCTATAAAAATTCTTTATAACATACATTTTTGAATAAAAATGCCCAACATAATTATGTAATGACAAACTGAATATTTATAACACGCTCATAAAATTGTTAGTCATTAAAATGATTTATTGATTTTTAAATTAATAATTACAATTCATAAAAATGTATTTAATTGAAAACTGGATTTTATATAGAAAAAAATTTAAAAAAAATTGTTTCAATAGTATTTTTGTTATTTTTCTAAATTTTTAAAAATGTATGGATTAGAAAACTGTGACTTCTACAGTTCGTTGAAATATATATATTATAAACACACTATAGTGACCACTGCGCTTTTTTATTTAGTTAAGCTTCCACTACCGTGGCACTGTGTTTTCTCGAAAAAAGCGCTTTTATACAGACGAAATTAACGAAAAAATCAAGTTTAAATACAAAAAAAAAAAAAAAAATCACTCCATTTAAAGTTTTCATTTTGATAAACCGAAAATAATAATTATTTTGAAAATTAAATTTACTGCAAATTAGTATAGTTCAAAGTTCAGAGTCGGATTATGTTTCAAAGAACCATTAAATTCGTAGATTTTTACTTTAGGATCGTTTTAGAAGCATAAATAGTAAACGACAAATAATCATGAATTTTTTTTCTCTCTGTTTATGCTAAATGTATACAAATCAAATCTTGCCCTAATAGGCATATAAGCATAACATATAACATATACAACCGTAATATCAAAATATGTAAAATTTAAAATCATCATTTATTTATTTAGATTCGTACGGAAACAAATTAGAGCTAGTTAAAAAAAAAAATGTTATTTAAAAAAAATATGTAAATAAGTCATCGACATCCGGACCTTAATTATAATATACTACGTTATGTATATATTTCTAGTATATTTATACTTTCTCAGTTGAAATCGTATAGTTTATAAATAAGCCATAGTAATACGTATACATTAATATGATTACTAACTATTATACATGTACATCACATACATGCCTCGATGCTAATGAATCAACACGTTTTTTTACAGAATAGAAATAACGGCAAAAACAAATATACACCGAAAATATTTCGAACCACTATTTACTGCACCGTCTTCTTTACACGTATTTATAAAAATGTGTGCATCATGTGTACACGCTTTAAGGGTATTATATTCAGCGATTCAACTATAGGCGTCTAGTCATTTTTTTTTTTCACTTGCGACATTCATGTTTCACGTGTGTATTAATGACCACCAGTAATCTAAAATTCCAACAGCGATCTATTTAGATTCTAATGTTTGTATATTATTAAATGGAAATAATCAATTGTAACTTTATATACCTGCGCATTATCTATGATATATTGTGTTTACCACTAATAAAGGTTTTATTTTTCGTGACGACGGTAGATGCAAAAGGATGTTTGCAATTAAAACAAATTAAATTACCACTCATAAAACCGCAGTTCTATTGTTAGTCCACAGTGCTCATAATTCTCCCGAGCCTCGTAGATAACTCACATTAACTACTATCCATTAATGTTTATGCATTTATACAGAGTAAAAACGATGTACAGCGACGACGTCAGTAATCAGTAGTAGAGTAATTATAATGTAACATATTCGCTGAGTGTAATAACAGAGTTTCGAAAAAAATATCCAATACTCTAATGGTATTTTTATTGGTTGTCATAACTAACATATTTTACTGCATAGTGACCATGAACCGACATGATGATTAAAACGCATTTTCACTTAAGTTTTGGAGCTACTAATCTTACTATAACAATGAATGTCGGTAATCTTTTTGGATCCACATCGGAAATAGCATGGAACGCTACGATATAATATCTGCTCGAAAAACAGACGTCAAATTTAATTATTATCAACAATAGCCAATCGGACGTTTTGTGACGTGTGTGTATTGCCTAGTGTGAATAGTTCGATATTTTTTGTTAATTATTCAATTCAAAGTGCCCTGCGGCGATGTTGTCAAACGCATTATCACGATGAATCTATCGTATTATTTTTATAAAATATTTACAGGTTTCAATGGCTATTGACTATTGTGCATTCCCCCTCCCCACTTCCATTCCCACATACGGCGACAGAAAATATTTTAACTGAAATCATATCGACTTTCGATGCCATTTGGTATACTACGTAGATATACCACCGCGTATGTACATTCGATTGTTTCATAATTATTTCACAACTTTCAAACATAACGTTGTGTGTCTTGTGTACCGATGTTTTGAAACGTGATTTTCATACTATACCTCCTCCTCTCTTGTCACGTCATTAGACATGTTTAAAAACATATTGGCCTCAGATGTTTCTCACATTGTAAAAAACATTTTAATATTTCACCAAAAGTTTAAAAACAATATGTTCGTTTTAAAATATGATATAACAGAAGTAAATCAATGAAATTCAAGAAAAGAAAAACAAACTAACGTTTATCATGACTGAGAAAATATTCACGGTGTATTAAAATTCACTTATTTTTCAATTTGGATAACAACGCAAAAAAAAAAAGGAAAAAGTAATTAGCCTATTTTTATTTTCCATATTTTTTACTGTAATTTTATTTTTTTTGATTAAAATTAATTTCTTATTACAAAATCATTTTGTATATGAATTATAAAAAAAATGTTTAAAGATTAATTTGCTGACTAAAACAGATTTTTAATAATTATTTAATTTCATGTTTGTCAATCGTGAATCGTAATCTATTTATATAAATTGCCTATTAACACTACGAACTACCTAAACGATACGTTATTAATAACAATAAGTTTAAAAATAATGAAAATAATGATATAAATATATTTCAATGTGCATCAAATTGCATAATTATTATTTTAATTCTTTCCTCTAAATGATGGATTCTACCGAGCTAAATCCCCGTGGGAAGGGAAGCGTATACAGTTGAAACAATTTCGATTTTAATCTTATGATATCTTAGTAAGTCTTAAGATAGTTTTAAAATAAAAAAAAAATGAAATATTCATAGTCTTGAACCGAAATTCAAAATACAGAATAATCTGTGCTCAGTATATAATCCAACACTATATGTGAGACATGATCATTGTCAAATTTATATTATTAATGAATACATTTTTACCGATGACAAAATTAAATATTTAAATAATTGATAATGATGCGTTATTCGGCATTATTAAACATCGCAAATATAATTGGGTATAAAATATACTTTTTTTTATCGATATGTATATTTTCCTGAGTAAAATCGATTATTTATTAAATATAACTATAAAGCACAAAATTTTCAATAAAACATAACTACCATTCCTTTTTTTTTTCAATTTTTTTTTGTTTTTTTTTTTGGCAATCACATGTGCACATGGACGTGTGTTGTGTATACTGTGTAGACTATCTACTATACTAAGTAATCTCAGATTACTGAGGAGATTACAGTGCAATAATAAATATTAAATAATTATTCATATTACAATAATTAGTCGTATAATGTTATAACATGACCAGAATGGGTATTTGCGATCAGGTTAAAAACAAATTGATTTTAATGCCACTCGATTTTCGAAACGCTCGTGGTAGTTCCCTACTATCTCTATACCTACGTACTTTCGCCTCGTAAACACAGTGCTGTGAGCCTGAGATTGTATAAATCGATCGATCGATCGATCGGACGCCGTAAACTCAAAGCTGTAACGGCGAGAGACAGGTAGAAAACGTAGCATTATAATACGAGTGCTATAATATTATAGTGTAGGGTAAATACGACGCTGTACGCGTGTACCTATATTCATTTAACTGTGACACAACTGGTGTTAACACTGTCGCGCGATACCGCGCGACTACTCCAAACGACTGCGTACGTAACAATAATAGTAATAGCAAAAATAATGACTTAACGCGACGAACGAACCACTGATCCTGTTTTACGGACGGACGTACGAGTTTTGAAGAACGACGACAACGATGTCGTTTAAACGCGGCCGGCGGCGGCGTCGTGGTAAAAAGAACAGAGGATTTAAAACGAACATTATAAATAATACTCATAATAATAATAAGTCACAATTTAGACTGGTATTATTGTGGTTTTTTATGAATATTATTCGTGCAAACTTATTAGCGTAACGGTGCAATTACCACGCTCGTAGCATTTTCCACCCTATGTTACGTATATAATACATATTTTCGTATTAGATAAGTATATCTTTATTTTGGATAGTTACAATCTATACAGTTAGTAAATATAAGGTGTAAATAAAATTAACAGTGAGATGTTAAGTTTGACATAATAGGAAGTGTCTCATTAGAAAGCCACCTGATTTAATAATATATAATTTAATTTTTTTTTTTAGGTTTTTTTCTATAATCATTCAAAACGATCGAGTAACTACATTTTTGTACAAAAAAAATAATTTTTATCTTCGTTATTATTAATTTCTTTGTTTCATTCAATAGTAACTAAATTCAAATTAAACTTTTTTCAATTTTTGATATATCAATATTTCTTTGGCCAATAGAAACATAAGTATTTCAAGTTAAATGTAGAAATAAGAACAATCCACAAATATTTATTTTCACTATTCTGTCACTATATATATTTTAAAATATAATTAAAACTCTTAAACTATTGATCCGTTATAAAATATTTAAATAGGTACCAAAACTTTTAGCAAAATATATTATAATTCAGAGCTTCAAGTTATAAGCTTAAGACAATTTAATTTTGAACCCAGAATATCAAAGACTTCAAAATACTGCATAGATAAACAAAAAAATATTTTTTTTTTTACCAAGTTAGGTCGGTAACAAGAATTCTCATTAAGATTAGGTGTTTAGGTACAATATGCGCAATATTATATTTAATACACATACACACACGCACATATCGTGTACATATATATAATATATATATATTATATATATATATATATAAGTATATACACAACATACCTCGAACCTACATATTTATATTGTATTATTATTTTTGAGGAAATACATTCCATCGAGAATCAAACAATAACACACTATATTTATGTATATAATACGACAGTCCGATAGAGTCGCACGGTGTAATGCATTAATCTTTTTGTTTTCGTTTTTCACCCTCGTCACTTTCTAACATCTAACACACACCTATTGCACGGATGTAGATTTATTAGTGTTTTAAATTCTACAAGAAAATTATGCACGAATACACGTCAAAGTATAAAAGAGAAAAGTTTCGATAATATTTTAAATACACAAGCCGATTAAAAAGAAAAAAAACGTTTTGTTTCAGTAACAGTTATAGTATAGCTGTTATACTCGTACCTTTTTGATATTGTAATAAATAACAACCATTATATGTGACACTTTAAACATTTTGTTTTTTCTGTACAGTATAAAATACATTTTTTTTAACGATATTTTTCTCGTAATCGTTTAAACTCATTTTAATTTTTACATTCATGCGGTCGGCGCGTTTTATATTTCGTTACATACATATATATATATATAATAATATATTTGCAGATGACGGTTCTTTGCAGCTGAATCCAACCACATTATTACATACGAATATCTGAATAATATAACAACCCTCGAGTCATTTGTCGGTTTTTTAATTTAATAACGTATTTATTCGTTTCATTTGTCCAAATTACATTGAGATGTTGTTATTGTACTCGTTGTACACACCTCGAGTATAACAGTTGCTATATTTTTACGTTCAATATAAGTGTGCAAAGATCATAATTTTAAATTAATTTTACGATCCTAACAGATAATATACGTAGTTACATTAATTTAATAGTGAAAACAACTCTTCAACATAAAAAAAAAAAATTCATTTTTTTAAAAATTTCCATAACATTCAATAATAATTGGGATATTGATTTAAAATTATTGTACCTGAGTAAATCAATCAAAATGTTTGAGAAATCAACAAAATGGTTAGTAGAATATTACCAATCGTGTGATGTTTATAAGTAGGTTTGTAAAATGTGCAGTACAAATATTTTGATATTTTAGTCACTCAGTAGATTTTTCAGATCGAAAAGAATATAACTACATTCGTTGTCCGGTAATTTCAGTTTCTTAAAAACTAAGAAAAGTTTACCGTGCAACATTTAAAAAAACTGTAGGGTGAGTTTGATGACAAACGTATATGTACGTATGCGTGACATAAATTAATGGGAACCAGATATAAAATTCTAAAAAAATGTGCATTTAAAATTTTAGCTCCTCTAAAATAAAAAAAATATAGTGTAATTTGTTAATTTGTTGATTGTTTATAAATATGTGACGTAAGTACGAATAAATAAGTGATTCGATCATGTTATATAGGGGGAAAAAAATATGGGATACAATAGTGTTCAACTGCAGTGTGAATACGAATCCATAAAATCGAAAACGGATCCATTTTGATGAAATGTAAATGAATATAATTGAATTATGCATGACAATAATAGTATTAACTTCAGATATAAGAAGAAAAAAAAGAGTACAATTTCATATAGTCAACACAGTTATTGTAATAAACTCTAGAACAGTGTAATAAAAAAGGTATTGCCCTATGAAAAAACAAGTACGTCTATAGTCGCCGTGAGTCCATAATAGTATACCCGGATGATATTTACGTATATATATATATATATAAGTACTGCAACGTGCGGGTCTACGGCGACGTTATAAACATTATTAGATCCGCGGCCAATTAATGCGGCGATGAAATTATATTTATAGTGGATTACGATTTGTTTCTTACGTCATAACACACGTAGCGTGGTGTTGCCAAGGTTTGTAATAATAATTATAAAAGCAATATATTATACGGAAACGCATAAAAAAAAAAAAAAAAAAAAAAAAACTAAAAACTAAAAAAATATATAACCTCCTGAGAAGTCCCTCTCGAGCGCGCGCGTTCTCCGTCGCGGGTATGAATTATTATGCGAGCGTCGACTTTTCTCTTTTCACATCGCACGCGTAAAATTAATTAATATCGTAATACGACGGCGAAAAAAGAAGAAAAAAAATGTCAAAAATGAATGGAAAAAAACCACAGGCCGCTTGATTTATGAACGTGTGTAATTTTCGGTTTTCGAGTATAATTTTAAGCATTTTTCCACGCGCGATATCTGATATTTTCCCGTACATTATAATACACGCTGACCATCAGTCCGCACGCGCTCGTATTCTGTACCGCAGCAAGATGCGAAGACGGCGATAATAATAAGTTCTCGCGCGCTCAAAGTGGACACGAACAGAGCGTTTTGGTTGACTTTCTAAAACACCATTCTTTGAAATAGCGTTTATGAAAATTTTTCTTGTAGACGTTTTGTTCTTATTTTTAGATGTTCGCAATTTTATCTACGTTTTTTGATACAAAAACTATTAGTTTTCGTTCATATATACGACTGTTATAGGTGTATTATAATACATTCTTTGACGGGTACAATTTTTTTTTTTTTTTTGCAGTTTAAATAATATCGTTATTTTAAGACACTTAATGAGTTTAACACTGAAATATATAGTGGTTAATTTACCTTGTAGGGGGTATATTTCAACAAAAATTAAGTAATACGATATTAAATAAACTAATACAATCTAAATAGACTGCAATGATCATATCTAATTAAAATTTTAGCCCATTCGTTTACTCTGTCTGCTGTTATTTTGCGTCATTTTTATGATTAGAAGGAAAAAATCTAAACAAATTATGTAAAAGAGTAAGAAGTTTATTCAATATGTATATATATATATATATGTGTGTGTATGTGTGTATGTGTGTTGTGTGTGTGTGTGTGTGTGTGTGTGTGTGTGTGTGTGTGTGTGTGTGTGTGTGTGTGTGTGTATTTAATTAAATTTAAGAACATAACATATATCATGTGATCAATTTAATTAAGTACAAATATTTTTATGATTAGAAATTCTACTCCTTAGATATTGTAATTTGTTTAAACCGTAATAAATTTACAAAAATCATAGTTGGCAATTCGTGATTTGGTTTTTTTTTTTATTTATTAAGTTTATTTGAGCTATTTTTATAATTTTCTTATTTTGGCCTAGATTAATGATCCTCTAAGCATGTGTGATTATATATTGATAAGAAAAACTTAATTCGAAAAAATTAAGTTAAACTTACCATCAGGTAAAAGTCAATAGCAACGAAAATAATGAGTGTTTGACCTTTGTAAAACTGCACCAGATAATGAATCCGTATCGATTGGAAGACGAAGAAAAAAATTCAAATACCGTACAATTTTTCAAATTTATATGACTCGTACTCCATAATTGGAAAAGTTAGTAGTTAACATACCGCAGTGAAGATATGATATTGTTCTAAGTGGTAAAGATATGATATTGTGATCGACTGCGATTTTTCTCTGAAACAGAAATATTATTTTTCACTTTCACACACGTTGTTTTGGCGAATGTGTTTCAAACATTTTATCTCCAATTTCAATGTCAGGATCATATTGAATAATTAAAAATTTGATTTTTTTTTGTAATTCGTTTCACGTTAATTCGACATATTTCAAAGATTATTATTTTTTTTTTTTTTAATATAACCTTCTTGCTATGCGGTGCCGTTTTGTCACGTTATACCCACGTCAGTTTATACCCATCTGTACCTTTGAAATATTATGATTACAACTATAGTTCTGTATATTCAACGTTTTCGCCAATAAAATATAACTCGATCAGCAAAGAAATAAAACAATTCACTTGACATTTATATTCTGTGTATTTTATGTCAGCTAGTTACAAAGGCGAGTTGCATAATTATTTATCATATAATATGAGTATACAGAGTGAGTCAGATCTATATGACAAATGGAAAAATGTTCTATTCATTATTTTCAATTATTATTGATTTTTTTTTTTATATATATACAAATTCTCAAAAACTTGAACCATGAGCTACGATAAAATTGCATTTATAGATTTTTAAACTTAAGAAAGAAATTTAATTTATTCCGAAATTTTTGTTATAATAATAAATGCTTAACAATAAAATGATAGAATATTATCATATTGATGTCTCAATATGTGCACAGAATAATATTTTTTAATTACGTATATGATTTCATGAAATAAAGATTATTTAAATACACTCACTTAATCTTGATAGACGAACAATAAATTTGTACAATAAGTTTTTTAACTTTTAAATTCGCATTTTTTATAAGTTTGAAAAATTGTGATAAATTAATGATCAAATTTCAATAAGATGTTTTAATTATATAAATTTTCTGAAAATCCGGTTTATAAAATGGCTATTTTGATTTTTTTTTTCAAATGGTAAAATTAAATTTTAAATTATAAAATTTGAGTTCCAAAAATCAAAAAATTATTTCAATACGATTTTGTTGTTGATCAATATCTACTTTAATATTTATCAAAAAATAAAAAAAAAATTAAAATTAAAAATAATGATTAAAAAAAAAAAATTACATTTGTCAAATAGCTGATTAGACTCACCCTGTATACATTAAACATGTTTATTATTAACGTACGTATTAAATTATTTATAATGTACATCTAATATATATATATAAATATATATATATATATATATATATATATATATATATATATATATATATATATATATATATATAAATATATATAATATTATGTATGTCTTTACATGCGGATTAATCTGAAATTATGTGGGTGAATAAAAAAATAAAAAAAGTCGATTTAACACGTTTTTTTTTATGTGTATACATAACACGAGATGTCATCGATCAGTCGGATTTTTTGATCGAGCACCCGATGCCCTTGTTAAAATTTTCTTGATCCACACCTGTTCGGTATGATAACATAATGTTACGCCGGCGCACAGCGTAAACATGACGTTTTATTTTTCGATTTTCCATCGAATCCTCTTTTACACGTCGATATTACACATTACAATAATGCGCGCATAATCAGAAACTGAAATCACGTACACACATAATATTATAATATACTTAGGCGGACACGGCCGAGCGTAAATATATTATATATTTATACGTGCACATGCCTACCGGTAGTGTTTATAGAACACATTGTTTGATTGTGAAACGACGACGGCGATTAGCTCGTTATTAAAATCGCATTACGCTCCGCGGGAACGGAAAATGACAAAAAACGTGTGCGGTTATCGTCGGCTGCTGTCGCGTATATTATATTGTAATGGTATATCGCGACTATCTGCAGCGCATATGCCCAAACCGATTTGTAGGTAGTTACAAACTAAACTCATCGAGCATACAAAGTGATATTATTCGATTATGTGTGTACTTGCCTATTCTGAATATACATTAATATAATATGTGTATATATATATTATATATTATTCGAAAGAGAACCGCGCGAATCCCGCAGCGGGCATTCGGACGAATTATTTTATGACGAACAACATTAAAATGGTAATTTAAAACATCGAAACTTCCTGTTCCCGAGGTCCGGCGGCAACAGTAACGCCTAATAATATCCGTTTGTAATTAAATATTACCGGAATTTGTGCAATATGAATAATACCGTGTAGAGGTGTACGTATATACATATATATATTATATATATATATATATATATATATATATATATATATATATATATATTATACATATTATATATAGTGATGCGGGCATATATGATATGTAAAAAGGAACGGGAATAAATGAAAAAAAAATGTACACAACGCGGAAGCTTAATTTCCTGTCTCTTAATAGAGCATTGTGTACATATAATATAATATCACGTATATTATTATATCGATACGCATTGATATGCTAATTTGTGCGTTTCGCTCAGTCAATAAACTGATTCCGATATTATTAAAAAAAAAAAAAAAAAAAAAAAAAAAAAATGATAATAAAAAAAATATGTTGTCTCGAGCGATAATGTTGGTGTATCTATATACGTAGTTGTTCGTTGCGCACCGACCGTGCTGTATTTCGCGAATAACAAACGTGCGTAATATTCGGATACTGTCGCGGTCATCCGCACTGTCCGCGACGACCGACATGTAATTTATATTGTAATAATAATAATAATAATAATAATAGTAATAAAAGTATACACGTTTGTACAAAAACATTATGATATTTAAATGAGCACGAAAACGACAACGGGCCAAACAGTGTATACTTATACCTAATTATAATAATCGTAGACTACAGTTTATAATACGTGTACACTATTTAAATATTTAATACAAATTAAATGCCATATTAATAATTATTTCAATGTATAAACTTTGGAATAAAATTTATTCGTGAGCATATTTGTGTATAGTTATTTTATTCGTGCATTCCACTGCATAATCGTAATTCTTTTTTAAACTCATTTAATATATTGAATCGTTTTTTATATACACAAAATATTATATCGACGATACAAATATGAGCCTTAGAAAACGTGTTTTGTATAAAAAAAAAAAATGGTTTTTTCACTCGAAAAATGACAAACGTTTAAAATATTGATTTATAAGCAGGTACGATCCGTTATCAATAATAATTATATAATATTGTGCAAAACGTATTTCAATACGTTATTCAATTGCACGTCGCTATTAACTTCGAATTTACTCGACTCGGTCTAGATATCTAAAGGAGAGCTGTTTTAAAACGTTTTTCTGTTTTTCCGAAATAGTTCATTATTCGAAATAGATCATTTTTAAATTGAATACAAAATTACCGTTTTAAAACTGTATATCTGTTAAGAACTAAGATATTTGTACGCGTGCGCACATACTATCACGCCGCGTGAAGGTTCAACACGTGAAGAATGGCTACCTCGGACAGTTTTCCGGTGAAAACACGAAGTAAAAAAGGCGCGAAAAGTATGTTATGTGTGTTGATGTTTTTTTTTTTTCGTGTTGGAACTCGAGTGTGCATGGAACGTATAGGTGTTTTAACCAGCTAAATCTCGAGAGAGAATTTATATTGAGCCGTTATCGACTTGCAATTTTAACCCGTCGTACCATCGGAAAAAAGACTAATTGTTTAATAGTGATTTAGGAAATCATAAAATTGTTACTTATTTATAATTATAATTGTTTTATTCTTTAACATTCATTCATAAAACAATTAAATATTAATAATATCTTACGTATTGGTTTCATGGCGTGCCAAGCGCAACATTAAATATTAAATAGGACCGTTTCACAATACAAATACTATTAATTCTTAAACACGCCAATACCTTTTTACGAAGATACATGATGTATGACCTGCATACCGTATGCGTAAGTTATTATAAGAAGAAGATTCACATATGACTAAAGATTCCAACAACACATTTGAGTTCGGTGCGAGCGTAAGAAATTCTCATTTGTGTTCGTAGGCTAGTACAAGATCGAGCATATTTTATGATCAGTATCTAATAAAATTCTGTGAGTGATCGAATTATTAAATTATTATTTAATTATTTAATTCATCTAAAAAGTCACTGGATGCATAGTTGTATAAGAAATTATAAAGAAAATCCAAAAACGGTAAAATCTAACAAAGAGAATAGTTATTTTGCACGAACACTATACCTATGAGTATATTCTATAAATTTGAATCAAAACATATAATAAGCTGTAATTGTGTCGTTTGATTTGATTTACGTATAGGCTGTATAGCAAAGTGTACAAGTACATATATATATATAGCTAACGCAGCTTGCGTTTCCAAGTACATTTAGTTAAATAATTTATTTAAATTTTAAAGTCGAATCTACAATGTTCCTCTACATATGATATTTGCTTGAAACGTATCTTCCTTGTGAGGTAGTAATGTGGGTACCTATATGTATATATACTTGAGAATATATATATATATATATATATATATATATATATATATATATATATAGATAACTTCGTATATCAGTACATCGATACGTCAAACCCTTATACGTGTCGCGCGTGTATAAAACACACGTTTATAAAATCATAGAGTATCAGGTATGAAAATGTGTACCAACACACATACACATAATGCATACATCTTTTGTCGTATGTCAGTATGTTTATACGTTTATATAGACGCAAATGTATACGCATATCACGTGTGACTTTAATGTTTATAGTGTGTGTGTGTGTGTGTGTGTGTGTGTGTGTGTGTGTGTGTGTGCGTGTGATGCTCTGGAGAGAGTTTGACGGCGCGTAACAGATAATATTATCGATTATTGCAGTGGAGTAGTATATTATGTATGTCGTAACAGTTTTTCACTCCCCCGAGATTATCCGTCAATACTCAGACGGTATATAATATGAAATGCGTATTATAATAATACACGTTCGAAAAGCTCGTCTCTCATGTACATAGTAAATAACGACACGTATATAACCGTAGTAGGCATATGTACCGCGGTGACATACATATTATTACTAGATACTACCCGTGTGATGCGCGGTACTCGTATAGAAGCGTGCATACATATCGCACCTAGTATATTACATACGAATTAAAAAAACACCAAGGCCGTGGCTAGACGAAATTTCCAAAGAGATTTTGAATCGCATCATCGAAAAGTAAATTTGTTTGAAAATTATTTTAGAACATAATATACTTAGATTATTATAAACAATATTATGAGCCGTTTACAAATTAATCATCATTACGTTTACAACAGGAACTGATAAATAAATAGATAAAAAAAACACAATAAACTACGAGATGTTGCATTTCGTTACGGTAAACCGATAAAAAAAACTTCGTCAACAATATAAAACATACACACACACAGTGGCGGCGCCAGGGGTGGGCCAGGGTGGGCCGCGGCCCACCCTAAAATCTTCTCGGCCCCCGGCTGGCCCACCCTGTATGATTTTAAAGTATTTTTGCTTAAAATTATACCATAATATTTTAAAATTTATAAAATTAGTTTTTAAGTGCGGCGTGTCTATATCGGGTTTTGGAACAATCCGGTCTACTCACAGTGGGTGACTGGTGGTGGTAGCAACTAGCAATACTGGCGGAAAATCATACGGATACGGCACTGAGCCTTGTCTATATAACTATAATATATTTATGTTTATAATTTATATATGAAACCACGGCTACAGAATATAGATACTTTAGCCATGTATGAAGTAGATAAAATTTCGCTGCTATCAATGTGTTGCTATCGATGTGGGTAAAATATTTCTATTTTTAAATTTCTTTTCGAATATTTACCTATAGTTTATACAATTATATATACATGAAGATACGGATAACTTGGCTATTATAATCAATTTATCATCCGTCCTTCGGCTTTTGTAACGTTGTTTATTTTGGGTTAGTTTTTTTTTGTTTAAATCTTTTTTATTTTAACTAATACCGAGACTAATACCAATTGACAGTTGTACATTACTATTTAGTATTTCTGTTCTTGGTCTATTTATTAAAATATTTATTTGACATTATTAAAAACATGGAAGAATCAGTTATTAAACAAACTACAATTAAAACTAAACAATTTCGACCAATAACATCTTTTTTTTCTGCTCAGAAAAAAGTGTTGTTAGATGGAGATATGTCTGATTATTCTTGTAATAATGATTTTGATGGTAAGTTTAAATTATTAAATAATTTAAATGTTTATTGGAAATTAATTATAAATAATCAATTTTAGTATTTTACACATATAATTTATTTTAATGAGATATTTTTAAATTGTAGGTACAAAAACTCAAAATATCTATCCTATTTCAGATCAAAGAAATGATACACCATATACTACAAAGTAAGTTTAATAATTCAATTGAATAATAGGTTTAATTATGGTGACTAGATATAAAAATTTTAAAAAAAGTACATTTTAAAACTTAGCCTTTTTATCACAAAAAACCTCTACTCTTATGGCCGGTTTCACCACCTAGAGTTAAAGTGCGAGTAACCGGTAACTCGGAGTTAGCGAGAAAAACGTATTTCACGACCTCGAGTTAGATGGTAACTCCAAGTTAATGAAAATCTTTACTCCCAGATTTTAACCCCCAATATTTCTGAGTGTTAAGAGCTAACTCTTGGTTATAATCACGATTTACCGTGATACAAACAACCATTGATAGTGGTTGTTGACTGTTGTGTTTTATTTTCATTTTTCTTTTGCCTTATGTGCTTTGATCAAAATTAAAAAGTCTGTTCGTTTTTGTTTGAATTTATTGTGAAGTTTTTGACGTTTTAATTATGTACCGTAGAATATTATTTGATCACGAAAACGCGAATGATGACGAAGTTATTGCGTTGCAACGGCGACCAAAAATTTTTTACGAGAGGGTAAACTATCTCGAAATGTACGACGACCATGATTTTATTAATCGATTTCGCGTCTCTAAAGCAACGTTTAAATCAATATTGAGATCAATAGAAAATGAAATATCTCCTCCTTCTAAAAGGTAAGTAGACTTTTATTCCATACAAAATCTTTTGTTTTCTTTACCTACCTAATATTATTTTTTTTGTTTCAGAAACAGAGCAATATTACCTCCAAGTAAATTGTATATGGCGCTGAGGTACCTCGCAACAGGTTCATTTTTATTGTGTGTTGCTGACTTCGTTGGAGTCAGTGAATCCTCAGCGTGTCGATATGTACACCAAGTCTGCAGATCCATAGCGAGACAAAGGCCAAATTTCATTTCATTCCCATCTAATGAGATTGATAAAAATATAGTAGTCAATGGATTTTACAGCCGCAGTAGATTTCCTAGAGTAATAGGAGCTGTGGATTGCACCCACATAAAAATTCAATCACCAGGTATGCATAACATAGAAAACATATATGTACATATTATATAACATATATGCTCTGTTTTATTCAAACATGGTTTGTCGTAATTTGTATAGGAGGAGATAATGCAGAAATATTTAGAAACCGGAAAGGTTGGTTTTCCATCAATACCCAATGCATTTGCAATCCATGGCTCAAAATTATGGATATAGTGGCACGATGGCCAGGATCAAGCCATGATCAAATAATTTTTGACAACTCTAATGCCAAACACAAATTTGAAACAGGAGTCATAAAAGGCTACCTCTTAGGTGACGGTGGCTATGAAGTTAAGCCCTACCTTATGACTCCTCTGCTCAACCCTACCACCCGAAGCCAGCAATTATATAATGAGAGCCATATTAGGACAAGAAATGTAATTGAAAGGTAAATATTGCAAGATACTCAAAAATACTCTATGCTTAATTTGGAAAATACGTTTATTCATTGTGATGTTGTAGATGTTTTGGTGTTATGAAACGGAGATTCCCTGTTCTCAGTAAAGGGTTAACAGTAAACTTGAATAACACACAAGCCATAATAGTTGCATGTGCTGTTCTCCATAACATATGTGTTGATATGCATGATGAACTTCCAGATGATGAGCTGATAGAAAACAATTTTATTAATGATATTAATGAACATCACATTGATAATTTTGCAGGAACAAGAGGAAGGCAAGAAAGAGATAGACTGATCAATGATCACTTTGCCAATTTAATATAACATTAAACTTAAACTTTAAACGTTGCAGTGTAATAATAAAAATTAATTATGTACATATTATCTACAAAAACTGCAAAATAAACATTCATTATTATTATAATTATTATTATTTATATTTATTATTATAGTATTTAATTTCATGATTAACAAAATAAATTCAAATTCATATTGTAAAAAACATGAAAAAATTTACTTTTGCAAATTCTTTTTTAGAAGTTCTATTTCTAGTTTTAGTTTTTGCTCTTCCAAAATAACATTCCTCTTTTTCACTTCATTGATTTCAAACTCCTGCTCTAAACATTTAATCTGCAATTCGGTAAGCTGATCTTTATGCTGTAATAATTTTGTTGCCTCGACAGTACGACTTTTTTTTTGTCCTGAAAAAAAAATAGAAGTCATCATCAACATTCCCTAGCTATAGTTATTAATATTTTGGAAATCATATGTTATGTTAACTCACTGTGAGGAGTTCGGAGAGGAGTACTCAATTTTGATTTTAAGTTTTGAGGAGTACCTGAAATAAATATATATTAATAAATATTGATGCTATCGAAGTAGATACATCTTTGATATTTACTATTTTAATGAGTAACAGTTTGCTTTAACATACCAAAGTGGGTGATGCTACTTCCTGCCGCAGTAGTTTCACAAATGCTGGGAACAAATTCAACAATTGTTTCTTTCCTAGCTGGTCCTGGAAAAACAGCATTTTCATGTCAACATAAATAGTAAACTTAAATAAGTTTTTTAAACATTAGGTATGTTTGGTATTAGTATTAAACTATAAATTTTTAACTTGATGGTTTATAAATTGTTTGTTTTATGTATCTAAAATATTTTCAAAATTTATAATTATTGGTAGAATAATTTGAATTTCAATACTGAAAATTAAGAAAATAATTGCAATTAAATAGACATTTAAAGAAAATGGAATTGGTAATTTATTGAGTGGGTAAAATCCACTTAAATGGTGCTGATTTATTATAATACAATTTTATTTTTATATTTATGAACAATCATATTAGGTAACAATAAGATTATGATAATAATATATACAAAATTATTGTAAATTTGATTAGATAATCATCACATTTTGGCAGTGCAATAGTACATATATACAAACGCTTGTAGGTATAAAATGTTTAAAGTTAGCCTACTTTAAAAAAATGTTATCCATGGGTAGAATAGTGTGTGAAAAATCAAAGTAAACTTTAGTAAACATACCTGGTTCAGTAATGATGTTTGTGGAAGTCAATGATGAAAACTTATCACATTGAAATTCATCAGGCATAACTAGAAACAATTTATTTACCTTATATTAAAAAAATAAAAATACTAAACTAATAAAATTGTTACTACTCTATTATGTAAGTAACATGATCTTACCAGTCACAAAGTATGAATTGTCATCATCTATCATTTCAAAATCGTCTGAAAAATAAATGTAGGTACCTATATTTGAGGTTGAATGCAAAAACAGGACAAGCTTATTATGATTTTACCATCTACTTCATTGGCATCATCATGAACTGGAGGCATGGCATCAACTTCACCGTCACAGTCAAACTGTGAAGGCATGCCTTCAATAGATAATTGAATCATATCCTTCACTTTTTGTTCCACATCACTGAGAGCTATTGCTTCATTTTTGCCACCGCCTGTCTTTAGATGTTCCAATCTAAATGTTAGTCAAAATAAAATTACCAAAGATGGACATTAACTTGTAAAAAAGTTAAAGTTAACTTTTTTTAAACTTTTTAACTTAATTAGTTCATTATTTTTGTTAATACATTTCTGGTAATAATGTACCATAGTAAAAATGTTTGTTATGCCTACACAGTGTTAAAATTATCAATAATGAAGAGAGATATGAATCGTCAGAACTGAAACATTGATCACACTTACCTTATCGAAGCACTTTTTTTCCGCACAAGTTTTTTTATATTTTTGTACTTCAACTGAAGTTGAGGTACAGTGCGTGGAACTAATAGCGCTTGGCTATTAAATTTCAATGCCAGTTCCCTCCAGCAATCTTCCTTTTCCTTCCACATTACAGCGTCTGTCTTCTTATTTTCCAAAACATTTTTGTTGGAAATAACTAATTCAACGAGTAGTTCTTCTTCCCTCCGACTAAAATTGACATTCCTCTCCCTCTTCTTCGAGTTATTCATAATTTATTGTATTTTGTAATAAAATATTGTCAAGTATACGTGAACAAATTACAAAACACAATACACAAATAAATTTGAAAAACGAACAGTAATCTAACGACTTTATCAGGCTTATCAATGTTATCAGTGAAAAATAAATGTTATCATTAACAGGCCACTGGAAAAGGCCAATTTATGGGCCAATCGTAAGCTAACCTCAGGTTAACTAACTCTCACACATAAACCCGTGGTGAAACCGAAAAAATGGTAACTCTGAGTTACTGGGTAACTCAGAGTTAACTAATCTCAACTTTAACTCCTACGTGGTGAAACCGGCCATTATAGAATTGACTAATGTCTATACTATTATACCCATTTTGACTATAACCAATAGTCTCTAGCTATAAAATGTGTCTTTTATTTAATTAATTATTAATTATAGGTAATATATTTATATTTATTATCAATTACTTATATAAAGTATTTATTAAAAGTATCAATTTCATTAGAGTGTCAGCTTATGTGGTGTGTGTCTTTAAAAGAAAATAATTTGTAACTGAAAACATTGAAAGAATTAAAAATATGCATGTAAACATAATAAATTAAAAATTAAACTTTAAGTACTAAACTTTATTAAAATGTTTTCTACAAATTTAATTTTAATACAATTATGATATAAAAACAAATTATTAAAATTAAAAAATAAACATGTTTTCTACATGTTTAACTTTATAAACATTTAATATTGTATAAAGTATAATATAAAAAAACATAACATTTAAACAACAAATAATAACTTGTTTAACTTTATAAACATTTAACATTGTATAATAAAAAACAAAAATTTTAAATTTGATAAAAATAACATGTTCCTTACATGATTAAAATATAATTTTAATTTAATTTTAAAATAAAATTTTAATAAAAATGTTAAAGATATTTTTGAGAACCATAAATTGCCTTCAGCAACTTAGTATCTGATTTTAAAGTTTAAAACATTTCATTACAGTTTTCATCAGTTTTTAAAAACTAACATTAATGATTTCAATGTTGAAACATTTAATTGAGATTTTTCTGATGTCCAACATTTGTTAATTTGTGAAAATAATCATTCTATTGGTGCACTTGTACCTGGAAGACTTAGTACAAATTGGCACAATATTTCTAAGTGTTTTACTGGAATCTCTTTATTTATTATTTCTAAATGTGTTAACCCGTAATATTTTCTATAAAGAGTACATTTGTATGTACTTTACACCAGTATTAAGGACAATAGGACAGTGCATCAAAAAAGAGTAGGTTCTGTCCTACGAAAAAGAGTACGTCTGGTCACCATAGGTATAATAGCAATTTGATATACTTTAAAAATAAAATTTATTTTCTTCAATCTTTTATAATTTTTTATAGTATGACGAATGAAGAATTAGAAAAAGTTGATACCTCACTTAGCTCAATTGATAGTGATAATTTAAATAGGTAAATATTTTAAAAAATTACAATAATATTTATATAATATTAATTATATAATAAATAATTTTGTTTAGTATTTATTCAAGTGAGGATAGTACTGATGAAGTCATTATTACTGATCCATTATGTCATGATGCAGAATTTGTGAATTTGGACCAGCCTCAACGTTTTGGTAAAGTTCCTGGGCCTAATGACATATCCCAAACAATAGATGACGAACCATTTCAACCAAAATTAAAAAATTTTCCAAAGACAGTTTATGGTACTGGTCGAACAAAGAGGGCAAGGAGTTTTCAATCAAACTGGTATGAACATTTTAAGTGGGTTGAATACAGTCAAATAGAAAATTCAGTTTATTGTTTTCCGTGTAGACATTTTTCTCTAAAACTAAAAAATGATGGTGATAATATGTTTAAAATTACTGGTTATAATAATTGGAAAAATGCTATGTCCGTTAGAGGATTGTTAAGACATGAAAAGAGTGATGAACATAAAAATTGTACTTTATCGTGGGTTGAATATAAAAAAAATAAATTAAATAAAAGTTCTGTATTGTCACAATTAAGTAATCATCATGCAATTATAGTTAATGAAAACAGAAAGTATATGGAATCTATAGTAATTTCTTTAAGAATGTTGGCTATACAAGGAATTGCGTTTCGAGGACACTTCGAGAATGAATCTAGTTTGAACAGAGGCAACTTTTTAGAGCTAATGAATGTAATTTCTTGTTTTGATAAGGTAGTAAAAAAAAGAATAAGTGGTCCAAAAAATGCTAGGTACCTCCACCATTCAATACAAAATGAAATAATTCAGATAATGGCTAGTATGATATTAAATAACATTTCTTCAGAACTAAATGAGTCATCATATTTTGCAATAATGATTGATGAAACTAAAGATATCACAAAAATAGAACAACTATCAATTGTTGTAAGGTATTACTATAAGTGTGAAATTAAAGAAAGATTTTTAGGGTTCACGTCTCTAACAGATTTAAATGCAATTGCATTATTCAGTCACATAAAAGTTGTTTTAAGTAAATGTAAGATTGATATAAATAAATGTGTAGCCCAAACATATGATGGGGCTAATGTTATGAGAGGTTCAATAAATGGTGTTCAAGCATTATTTAAAAAAGATGTTCCTCAGGCAGTTTATATTCACTGCAATAATCACAGACTTAATTTAGTTCTTGTGGATGTTGTAAAAAATGTTGAAGTAGTTGATCACTTTTTTAACCTGTTACAAGCTATATATACTTTTATGTCTGGATCTTCAATCCACTCTAAATTTATTGAACTTCAAAAGCAAATTCTTAAAACTAAACCTATAGAACTTAAGAGATTGTGTCTAACTAGATGGTCCTCTCAGATCCATGCATGTAAAGCTATAAAAGCTACTTTAGAAGTTGTGTTGTTATTATTACATAAAATGTCATATGAAAAAAGTAAACATTCATCGGAAGCTATTGGTTTACTGAAAAGTATAGACTTTAAATTTATATATTTATTACTATTTTTCAATAACATACTTTCCCAAGTTAACTTAGTAACTAAATATTTACAAGACCTAAATGCTGATACTGCTAAAGCAATTGTATTAATTAATTCTCTTAAAGAACATTTTGGTGGTTTAAGAGATGATGGAGGCTATCAAACTACATTATACAATGAATCTAAAATGATTGCTAGTAGATTAAATATTAAACATCCTTCTTTACAAAATAAAGAAAAAAAAAGAAAAAAATTACCTAAACATTTAGAAAAATATTTAGTTGAAAGCAATTTAGAAAGTAATACAGTGTTAGATTCTGAAATTGATTTTAAAATTAATATTTATCTGCCTATTATAGATAAAATAAATGTAGAACTCAATAAAAGATTTTCTGATAATGAAAATTTATTAATGGGCATTAGTGCATTTGACCCTAAAAACAATAATTTTTTGAATGCAGAACTCATTCAACCATTTGCACTAGCTTATAGTTGTGATGTTGAAACATTAAATTCAGAATTAAAAATTATTAAAAAAGCAATAAAACATTTTGAAAATAAGTATAATTCTATAACAAATATTTTTCAATTGCATGCATTTTTATTACAATATGAACTAGCATTTTCTGAATTATATAAGCTTTGTACTATTGCAATTACTATACCAGTTTCTTCTGCAGTATGTGAAAGAACATTTTCTTGTATGAAAAGGATTAAGACATATCTTAGAAATTCCATGTTACAAATAAATCTTTCAAATTTAAGTATTATTTCTATTGAAAAGTCAGAAGCTAAACTTTTGAATATTGACAATATAATAGATAGATTTGCTGATTCTCATAATAATCGACGAATAATATTAAAATAAATATTGTTATCATTGTAAATTAAATAATATTTATTATTTGTAAGTTTGTAATTGTGTGATAATACTTATAAGATTTTAAATTTGTGTTTATTATTTTTTATCAGATTGTTTTTTTATAATAAACTTTGTATTATAATACTCTGAATTTAATATATTATGTAATATCTTTGTAAATATTTGTATTTAAATAAACTATTCAAAATAGTTCAAATAAAACATTCTAAATAAGGTTTGATATTTGTGTTAATTATTTATTTATTTTTATTTTATTCATTTTTCATATTAAATGTTATAACTTATAAGGCATTGTGATATTGTAATTTTGAAAATATGTGTTATATGTTTCTCATGAAGTGTTGCAAATCGGTGGATATATTATGGCTTTACTCAGTAACATATCAAAGAACCTAATTGTACATATATCTGTAAATGTCGAAATAAATTGTACATATACAAAGTTTCCTAATAAAAGAAATAAAAAAAAAAACATATCAAAAAAGAATAGGGTTATTGAAGTTTTAAAAATTGGCTGGTATTACACTCAATAGTGACTTTTATTTTTTTATGAACCTGTAATTGTTAGTTGGTACCAACCGATAAACCGATAGGTAAGGCAAATTTTGTAATGCCACTGGCCCTCCCTTTAAATCAGTGGCCCCAGCTTGGCCCACTCAGACAAAAAAATCTGGTGCCGCCACTGCACACACATGACGTTTAAATAAAAAGCAACAAAAATCATTGAGTTTGAGTAATAACAAGCATGATATAGTGACAAGTATAATAGTAGTATAGTATGATAGTATGATAGTAATATAGTATGCTTTAATACCGAAAAGAAACTTTCGCAAGCAAAGGTCGAAGAGAAAATTGTTAACAATGAAATCGCCAATTTTTCGATGGAATAAAAAATGATCTTATATCCTCTCAATACACGAACGCGATCTGATTATATAATAATATTAACGTGTCCACTAGGGTGTTCCTTAATTTTTGATTTTAAAATATGTTTGGTCTCACCCCCTAATTTTGTGCCTATATGTATAAAAACGAACTACAAAAAGTTTTGGTTCGATCAGATAAGGTTAACCCGTGCCGACTTGTGATTTAAGTTTGAACTTATTACATTTTTCAATATTTACGAAAATTTTCGACATTTTTGTAAATATTTCATTAACTTTTAGAAATATTGATATTTTTAATACTACATATTTTAAAGTAAATTAAATTTGCTATAACTTTTATTTTATTACATTTTTTCATATCTCTAATGGTTCGTGAATTATATTGATTTGACTCTAAAAAAACACGATATCTTTGGAAATACGAGCAACATAGTAACGATTAATTATAATAAACAATGTTATAGAATAATTAATAATTATGTTAATGTTTTATAATAAATATTAAAAAAATGAAATATTTTTATCATAAAAAAAAATTCTATAGAATAATGAAAATTAATATTGTTGTTTTAAGGTGCTTTTTTACAATCTGGATAAATTTTCCGATGTTCTTGTACACATTTTAGTATAAATTGTTTTTGTTCTTCATCTAATGTGAGTGTAGAATTATATTCTTCCATCAACTTCACGGCTCTCTCTGCAGTATCGTTAACTATTTTTAATGAATTAATAATTTTTTTACCATTTATGTAACTTTCACTAGATTCCCAAAAAGTCGGATCATGTTTTAAGAATCCGTCATCAATGTTAAATCAGGAAAATAGTTTTAAGCTTTCTTCTGTTATAAATGCGTCAATATTTTTTTCTGTAAAAATTATAATATTAAATATAATTAATTGCTTATTTTTTATTTTATGAATTATTAAACGTATTCAATATATTTTTTAAACTTAATGTTTATTTACTTACCAATAAATTTATCATCTATTTGGTTTGGTTTAATTATCAATCGTTTGGCCGGATATTTTGTCGCTTTTTTTTTTAAGGCTTTTACCATCTGACGCTTTACCTCTAGTGGTATAGAATCATCAAAGAAAGATAATGCAGCAGCCTCTTCAGTTAAATACCACAAATGGTTGCATAATTTTTGAATTGATACTCTAGATATTTCTCTATCAAATACTTCATATAATTTCATATCTTTTATAAATTGTAAGTCTTGATTTGGGGACTTATTTGGCAATGGACAAGTAAACCAAGCTTTGACGTAAAATTTAATAATAAAAACACAAATTTCACCGATTGCTTTTTTTGTTAAGTCGGAAATATTGTATTGGCTTCTAAACAAAAATATTTTTAAGCAATAAATTGCTCGTGCCATCCACCGGGCTTGATGCATGGCTCCGGGAGGATGCATTTTAATTTTATTTTCCAAATTACCGCCAATAAAAATAAATATTAACTCCAAAAATTCACGATAATCTCCACGAGGCTGTTTAGTTTCTAATTTACTTTTAACAAAATTCAGAATATCTTCTTTAACATTTTCTAAAGCCACGCCACATGCCTGATCTTCAATTCCGATGTTATATTTGTTAATATCTAATTTATACCCTAACAACAAGGTTAACAGTTCGCATATTGTAAAAGAATACTGAAAGCATTTGACCGTTTGATGGAAGCTTGGAACCGTGAATTTGTGTCTCTTCAGACCCGATTAAAAATATTTGTTAATCACTTCTCAGTTTTTTTGACATTTTTTTATTTATAATAATACAAAAACGGGATCAATTTGAAAGCATACAACGACAAACGACGGTAAATGTTAGATCTTCACTAAACAGCTATTACGATCAAACTAACATTAATAATAAGGTACAATTGTACCAAAATAAGAACCAGACTTATCTTGCTATTAAAACGTAATATCAAAATAATTAACCATACGAATAGGTACTATCTGATCTATTGATATTTAATTTTTATGTACGGAAATATAGAGAAATAATTAGGTGAAAGAGATTAGATTAATACATTATTATTGTGAACATTATACTTGTATTGTGATTGTTATATTACCAGCGATAATATGAAGGCAAAAATACATAAAATAACTTTATAGAAAATTTCATATGGGAGTTTTGTAACAATTATTTTAGCCCGCACAATAATTCATAATTATGAAAAAATACCTAAATTGTGTTTTTTTGGAGTCAAGTCGAAATACTTCACGAACCATTGGAGATATGAAAAAATGTGATAAAATAAAAGTTATAGCAAATTTAATTTACTTTAAAATATGTAATATTAAAAATATCGATATTTCTAAAGGTTAACGAAATATTTATGAAAATGTTAAAAATTTTCGTAAATATTGAAAAATGTAGTAAGTTCAAACTTAAATCACAAGTCGGCACGGGTTAACCTTATCTGATCGAACCAAAACTTTTTGTAGTTCATTTTTATACATATAGGCACAATATTAGGGGGTGAGACCAAACATTTTATGATATTTTTTTCCCATCATCTATAGCTAAGGACACTGTCCACACACTTCTAGTAATCTAGTGTCCCACTACTCCCACTATATATTATTGATATATATATTTATTGTTGTGATATATATATATATTATAAATAATATGTGCGATTTATTGTATATTACTTAAAAATCTATAAATATAATATATTATGGACAAATGAAAGTTTTTCGAGTGCCATCGAAAATCTCATGCGTGCCAACTCTGGCACGCGTGCCACTTATTTGCCATCCCTGTTATATACCATATTTCTTGCTATTAAATTGTTTGACTTTTAAAATAAGTATACGTTTGAGATTACCAAATTAATATTCCACAATATATATACTTAGATAAAATAATTTTAAAATACTCCACTGTTACGATCATCGGTGGGTATTGTGCGGGACAACGTTTTCATGTGTACACAGTACACGCATGTAAAATGTAGGCACGTATTTTTCTCCAGGTTTTTCTACACGCATATTCCCTAACGAATTTGTTGACTATATGCTTTACGCGAGCGGAAGATATTATCGGTATGAAAATTATTTTAAAATACCTTTCTTCCCAGAAGTCATAGAATAACAATTATTCAACACGAGTTTATGCGTGAAATATTACTTGATATGTAAGTAAAACTTAAATTCAAAAAGTTAATTAAATTCAAAGTAAAAACTGGTCTAATCAATATGAACGTAAATGTTTAAATTTCAAATATTATAATATTATATATTTTTAGATTTTTGAATGCGAATTATTTAAAAAAAATAGTCTATTAATTAAAACAAACGTTTATAAAAGATTAATATTCAAAAAAAACGATCGACCCACCTAATTATATTCAGAGTAAGCACTAATCAGAGTACCTAGACAAATATTTTTCTTTTCTTTCGCTCACATTACGTCCGCAAAACTTTTTTTTCAATATCATAATACCATTCGCTTATACGAGTACATATAACATAAGTACGCCCGCAGTTCCGACAAAACGATTATCGAAAAACCGTTTATGCGGTAACGTATACACAATAATTATACATAACATACACAAAATATTATACATACACCAATAATATACGTATAGTATATAAACATTATATTTCACTTTGCTCGAGTATCGTCCAAGTAGCCGGCGGCGCGTAAAATATTATGTCGCAAAGACACCGACGTGGCGTTGCGCTGCAGGAATCGCTGGAGCGTTTAACGAACACATATATAATATAAATTATAATATACGTATATGCATATATTATAAACGCATAATAATACCTGTACTAAGTATACACTGTACAGTTGTTCGATGCACATAGGTATGTGGGTATATACCTATTACACTGTAACACAGTCATTTTGTTCTCGTCAACGACCAATTTTCTGATTACACAGTATGTACATTAGTATAATATTCCGCCGACTCGGCTTTACACACGGTTGTGTTACGATTCTCCTTTAAACCGTGTCATGTGAATCGCATAAATTACGCGCGAGCTATAACTTTGATATGCTGCTCGTTTTTTTGTATTTCTTTGTTCTCGGTTTTCTTTTTTTTTTTTACACGACCGGAATTTATCTTTTAAACATTTACATGTTTGACACACACGCGTTTATCTACATGCTGAAATGAAATGATTTCGACTGTGCGTGTAATATTATATGATTTTTATGCATGGTTGTCCCCTTTTGTAATTCTGTATAATTCTTAAATTTGAGTACGTTTTTATGTACAATTTAAAACACTTACAGAAATACATTTTTAAGAAAAAAAAATTTTCTCGCGTTATTTTATTTACGGTATTTTCAAAAGTTTTTTGGATTTCTTTAAACGGTAATCTTTATTTATAATATGATATTGTACACAAGAATATTTTCTTTTAGGCATTTTTGATATCGGATCAATATTTTGGAGATATAAGTGTTTCAACTTAATTATTCTCTTAATTAATAATATACACGTACGTATAATGTAGTGAGTTATGATTTATGAATACAGATTATACCGTTCAAGAACTCTATAAAAAAAAAAAAAAAAGTTTAAAATAATCCCCAAAATAAAAAAAAAATTTACGAATTATTCTTTCCATAAAAATATGCTTGAATTATTTTTTGAATATTTACATAAAAAAATTCAAATGTATGAATAACTGTGTGATAAAAAATGGGGTGAGTATGCTTCAAAAATTATCCTTTATATAATATAGGTAGGTACGGTATACAAGTGCAGTATAATACTCATTGTGCGGGGTCTCAGTATACGACATTCTTTTTATAATATATTATATAGCATAATCACACACATTTATAATTTATATTTTGTACCTCTACTATCTATGAATGTATTTATGATATACAATATTAAATATATATTCAGTGGCGTCATTTCAGTTTTTTCTAGACTAGGGTGACCATTTACCGATAAGCCGACTGAAATGTTATTTTTGCCAACTAAAATGTATTATATAAAAATTCAATTATGTTCATAAGAGGTGAAAAAGTATTATTCATAATCGTCATTCGTATTCGTCATGATATGACGACTCCGATTATTCGGCTGCACTTAAATAGATTGAATAATATTTATTATTAATTAATCAATGTTTGTATACAAATTGATAATAATATGAAAATATCTTTTCTTATGGACGGCATTGTAACGACTATAATATTTATAGACTAAACTAGTCCACTAAGGTATTAGTCTAAAAATAATGACGTTTTGTACTAAGTACAGTGTACCGATTTAGTATTTGGGTATGTTAATATGTGCAGAGCTCCTGTCATCTCAATTTTATCATTTAAATATAGACAATAATATAGTCAATAATTTTATTCATAATTTATTTTCTACAGGTTTAATGGTTTTATTACTATTATTGTTGTTGTCAACGGGCTCCTAACTGGCGGTTGGCCCAGAATGACGGCGACACGGGGCCCAAACTACCCAGAGAAAAGATTTATAAATACGGGTGACCAATAATAATATGAACAATACGTATATAACAAATTTGGTTTGTCTGCCAATCGGTCAGAACTACTATTCAGACGAATAAATAATAATGTACAAAATTGAGACGAGCGCCCAGAGGGGGGGGGGATAAAATGCTAATATTAATAATGAAAAAAGGTGCATAAAGCCGTATGGGCAATTATAAATACATACAATAATAATAAAACCTGGACGGCGACAGCGGACTGCAGACGATGACGACAGCACGAAATCCAACGGCGGCGAGAACAAGCACACAACACCATCAACTCCCACGACAAATTATCGTTAAAATAAAAATAGGAACGCTCGGTAAACGGCACACGCCAAACACGCCAACGACGCGACGGACGGTGGCTGGAACAAAAACGCAAAAGCCGACTCGTCTTGGACCGTGGTACCGGTTGCGGCGATCGGCCGAGGTTTAAGGTCGTGGATGCCGAGGGAGGGGGCCGCTGAAACGTCTCGAAAGTTCGCGACGTTCATGGCAGAACCAATATCGGTGGCGCGAAGTTTTCTATTTAAAAGTCGCTAAGGCGGCATGTTTCGAACAATTATTATTATTATACTCTTTGTATATTTTATATTTTTCATGTGTACCAACTTGAGAGACTGCAGAGCAGCTAAACACTAGACTGTGGCAAATGCATGAGTTGCCCCACCCCAAATGACGCCACTGATCCCTGTTAGAACAACACATGTGTACCTACATTGTTTCCAAAGACGATCAATAATTATGTGAAACGATTCATATTACTGCCTATGGGTTTTCCCGAAAAATTATTTATAACTCGACTGTCGCCGCGCCGGTCGGGCGGTCGCGATTCGTCGGGCCGTTTTCCTTTGTCATTTTTCATACGTCCTACCTACTCCTTGTCGTTCTTACGGCATTCACGGTTTTTGCTCATCATTCACTTTTCGTCTTCCGGTCAAAGCTTTCAGCTGTCGTTCCGTCGTCATCAATTATTTTTACGAGGTACGTACGATATTAAAATGATTATTTAGAGCAGGGTTCGGCAACCTTTTTAGCATCGCGGGCCGTATTTTTCCGATTTCGCAATCGAGGGCTACATCAAAATAAACACCGTCAAAAGTAAAATAAATCGAGTTTAATTTTTGTGATTCGGTATTGTATTGTAACTATTAAGTATTTTGTTTGTTGCTACTTTAATTTAGTTCGTATGACATATAAATGACAAACACATATTACTTCATAAAAGAAATATCAATTTACAACAATTATGCATAAAAGATTGACAATAATAAAACTCATCATAATAATCTTACGATTAGTAAGCTAATATAAATATTCAAATAAAATAAAATCTCAATTTTAATTTTATTAATTTAATACCATGCGTATTAAAAATATGCAGGTAACGTATAGTTTTCGAACTACGAGGAAATATTTGAAATCGATTAGGTACCAATTGCATCAGTATAGTCTACAGAATTCAGGTAGTTCATATAAACAGCTATATATGTATTTAGTATATAAAACTACATGATGGCGTCATATTAAGACTACATGATACGAGATACTGACAGCAATTATTCGAGAGTGTAATCTTATTATTGCCGGTATTACAACTTAAGTATAGATTATAGACATACAATGTGTATGGTAAATTGTTTTAAAAATGAATATACATCAGACACCCACACTTTTTTGAAAACATAGGTACGTATTAATCATCTTGTTTGATTTGAAATTGTTGTGGAAAACGTAAATATAGTCACCATAGTATATCGTTTATACCTACATTGTATATATACACATATACATATATGTGCATATATATATATATATATATATATATACGTATATGTACATATTATTTTCCAACTTCATAAACACGTTTAATTTTGATATTATATAATGTAGATATAATATTATTGTGCACTTCAAATATTTTCAAAACAAATAATTCGCTGAAACGCGTAGGCGTAATTATGACTGGGAAATGTTTGGTTTTTTTTTTTTATTAGTATGTAATGTTTGCATAGATATAAAATACTACCTCTATCATATACTTATATAAAAGCTATTAGATGTTTAATAATTTGAAATGTTCATAGAATGGGTGATATTCGTCGAAAAATATTATTGATACTTGACACCTACATATATAACATCAAGTTTTCAAAAACCTGCTTGATGTATTATAATTATTCTTATAATTAGGGCGCGGATTTTTATGTAAATACATATTTTTATTGAATACAGATATCTTCATTCTGATTAAAAATAAGCACGTTTCATAACATTCCGAATAAAATGACACTTTTTTATGTTACATATTTTCACATAATATTTGGATGTAAATACATATTTTTAAATATCTTACTAATAAGCACATATTTTACAAATATTTCATCTTTTATAAATGTAGGTAATTATTAAATTTCCAGAAATGTTGGATTACAAAATATAAAAACTATTAGAAATATTCTTCTAAATACAAATGAAAACCCATCAATGGATATTGAATTAGCACTATTTGATACATCAAATATGAAATATGACCCATTAACCTCGGTCGACGTGGAACGCTCTTTCAGCCGATACAAATCAATTTTAGGACCTGACCGCCGCACATTTAAATCTGAAAATATTCAAATGTACGTTGTTTCAAACTGTTTCGAAGACGATTGCAATAACGATGAATAAATTAAATAGCAAAAAAAAAAAAAAAAATGTTATATAGCAGAATTCTATAGCTATATAATTTTTTTTAACCGATTCAAAATTAATTAAAAATACACATTTTTTGTTATTAAATATTTAATGATTTTTAATAAATATTTTGGCAAAAATAACAACATAAATATTTACATGAATTGACTTTTTTATAACATAAAAATCGGCGCCCTACTTATAATATTATAATGTCAAAGAATAAAAGGAACACGTGACTGAGTAAAAAAATAACATAAATCAATTAGAACATATTTTAAATAGTTTTTATTAAATGGAAAACATAATTACTTTTTAATGTATTATTTACGGTTGAAATTAATATCAAAAGTATATATAAATAAGTATATAATATACAATGTTTAAAAAAAGTGTACAATATAAATGTTTTGGAATTTTCCTTCAACGTACCCATCCAAAACTAAATTTAATATTCTGCATATTTGTGTTTTATTTTTTTATTTATAATGCATATTAAGAACTGAAGAACCGATAACTCATCAGTATAATTGCAACTAAAACTAAACATTAACACAGGCTATAGCTATTTTTCTATGAACAATTTCCCGTTTATTAGTATTATACGAGTTAACTCACATCGTTTTTATTCTCTCAAAAAATTCGATTCCTATTAATTTTTTGAATAAACAAATAAATAATTTTAACAAAACGAGTATCATGAACTTTTTTCCTAATTTAAAATGAATAACTTATTTGTTTTAAATTTTGAAAATATTGTTATTTATTATGAAAAAATTTTAAAAGATGCATTCATTTAAATCTAATTTATATACTATAACTATATGTAAGATCTACATCGAGAAAAATTTGGATTCAAAAATATTGATTTTCAGTCATATAACTTTATGAAGTTCCTATTAGGTGTACGATCAATGCATTTTGTGAGGTAAAATATAAGTATAGATTATAATATTATATCATGTATGCCTGTATACTGTACGTATACGTACATACTCGTATATATTGTAGAGATAATTCATGTAATTTGTACAATTTGTACTTAAGTATATGCGGTATTAACCTATACAATTAGAAAAACATTTTGAAACGGAGATTTCGATATAAAGTTCAAATAATTTAAATTCGGGTGGATTTCGAGTTACCCTGTAGAATCTCCTATAATATTTAAATTTAAAATGTAAAATGTATTGATTATATATAAATATATATAAATATATATATAGGTATCTATTAAAGCAGTGGTGGCCAAACTGTTTTTACCGCGGGCCATAAAAAAATAATTTTTTTTACCGCGGGCCATAAGGTGAAATTTTACTTTAAAGTCATCAGAATTTTTGATGCAGGTATGTAATTACACATTCAACGACGTTTTTATTGTACTCTCTAAGTTCAATGGCTTTAGTTAACACTTAACTTAATAATTATTACTACAGATGAAAAAAAAAACGATTTACGCTTCCGAAAAATATATTAAAACGTATTAATTTGTTAATGCGAATTACGAGCTTGTTTCTGTTGACAAAGGGCATTAATTTGAGGTTCTGATTTGGTAGAATTTACACGGAGAACGGCATGGAGATGTTCATTCGTAATGTGAGCTGATCGAGTTTTACTTTTATTGATTTTCATCGTTGAGAATACTTACTCACAAATATATTACGTTGAACAGTCATCGTGCTCGTACAAAAATAAGATAAGATACGGTAATGCGATATATATATACGTATATTATTAAATGACATTGTAACAACAAAAACGGTATGGTATGGCGATATGGAATTAAATATTATGAAAAATGTACACAGTATTTTTTAATTTTTCGATTTTTTTTTAACGTAAGTATCAAATATTATAGCTACGTAAACAAGTGTTGTGATGTAGAATACTTTCGCGGGCCAGATTTTAAATGATGGCGGGCCGGATTTGGCCCGCGGGCCGTAGTTTGGCCACCACTGTATTAAAGTATTGTGGAAGTAAATGTGTATATAATATGTATAATGTATAATATAATATATCTAGGGTTCTTAATTTGAAATATTCCAATGAAATTATGAAATATAAATTTGTTTTTAAATACATGACATGATTTTGGTAAATAATAATATGATATGTATTAGTGAAATGTTATCAATCAGATTCTATCATTCCTTGATTATAGACTTACAGTCTGATCATAATATAAACTAATAATTATTTTGTTACCTACGCACTGAATTTATAAAAATCTATGCGACACGGTGTATTATGAAGGCTCCATGTTTTATACCAGATACCAAATAATAAAACATATTGAGTTTTATAAATTTTAGGTTGTAACCACGGTCTTACAAGATATTCCCTAAGACCGTGGTTGTAACTATTTATGACTTTTGGAGCTAGAAGAATTTTATTTACTTGATAATAGTTCGTTATTTCGTAATGATTTTTTTTTCTTGTCTTGTGTTGTAAATTGCAATTTGCAAAAGAAATCTTAAGTGTCTAGTTACAAATTAGATACTTGTCTAATATTGTATTTTTTGTACTTATTTAGAGATAATATCATTTCATAAATAATTCTGAGAAAAAAAAAGTAAAATCTGTAATAGATAAATAATATTATTTTGTAAAAAATAAATGTATAGATAACATTCTCAAATGCAAGGGTTAAAAATGAATAGTAAGTATGTTTTATGTATAAGTATAACTGTATAAGTGTATATAATTTGGTTCAGGCTATATTTAGGTATCACCTTTATTTATACATTATAAATTTAGTAAAAAATTAAACACTATAGAACTAAAAGTAACATAAAAAAACATAGACATTGGGCACTTTGTGCTTAAAAATTATTTATGTTTTCAATGTTTTCATAGAATAGAATAGATATACTACCTAATTAAAACGTGTTTTCTCATCTTTATTACATAATATAGCTAAATAGCTCTAATATGTATTAATTGGAAAACAACCTTTTTTTTTATTTATTTTGGAAAAATTTTTATTTTTCGTGTAAATTTTTCATGAAATTTTAGAACCCTAAATATATCGTCGTCCTCGTGCAAAAAGTGACCAAGCGAATAAGTAATTATAATAAGTATATATAGGTATATAATAAGTAACCAAGTATACTATTGCGGTTTCATTGGTACCAAGTTCATAAATATCGGTTAAATTCTCGTTTTTTAAAGAAGTACTCAACTTTAAAACTGACATTACTCAAACCTTTAAAAAAACACTTGGTCACTTTTTGCACGAGGGTGACGATATATAGAATATTATACAATATACGCAGGTATGTGTGTGTGCATGTTTGTGTGTCTACCCACTCATATGTATACATATAAAGCTTAAATTGTAGTTAATACAATAGAGTATATAGGTAACTGAATAATATTGAACTTTAAGGGCAGAACTAAAAAAAACTCGTTTTATACTAATATACTATTCAAACAAACTTTTTAAACGAAACAATTTTCTTAACAAATTTCACTAAATTTAAATACAAAATAGATTAAAATGGGTCCTCCGTGTACAGAAAACGTAAACTTATATTCACGTAAGTATAAAGCATGAGAATATATTCATATATACGTATTTCAGATTATATTATGAATACACGTAATACTATACGTCATAATATAAAATATTCAAGACTAAGTACTAACATAAAGTGTATACAATGTAATAACAGTTAGACGGAATGCCTAAGGTTCTCGACTTAAACAACTCTAAATGGTATGAATACAACTTGTAATATACAAAACTAGTTAAAATGAAGAAATAATGTTTTATATAGATATATCATCGTGTAGATATCTTTATATATTATGCTCTATGTAGCTAGAGTGTCTATTGAGATTTTCCTACATAGTGTGGTATACTTGATATAATATCTTGAATTTATTTGAACAATTTGTTGAATTTTTATATCGTGATATATTTGAGCTGGCTCATTGATGTGGCTAAATAAAACTATAGTCTCAAATCGAAATAGGGACGTAAGTATTATTTATTGATACTTGAAAATTTTCTCAATGTCACAATAATAAAAACAATGTATTTATATGCACACACGTATTGTAAGTCCACGAAAACCACAGGGATTTCCAGTGTTGAAAATAAAATAATATATAGAGGTACGTACCACAAAAAAGATATACCTATATTTAATGTACAAAAATAAGTTCTATTAAACAACTCGTTATGTTCAATTGCAGAAGAATAGATTGTGAACATTGGTGATGTGTCGATTTTTGTTTTAAAGGTCCTTTGCATATTTTAGAACAAAAAAAAACCTACGTTTTCTTAAGCAAACACGTTTTGCGAGTTCCATTAGTACGTCCAATTTTATGGACCAAAATCAATTATGAAAACAGATTTGAACTCTCCCTAGATTCTTCTTTGTATCCTATAACATTACCCATATTTTTTTTCGATTTTATTTTTAATATTATTAAACAACATCTTTAAACACTAATTTTTTTTTTTACTTTTTATAATTTTATAAAATAATTTACAAACTAATTTTAAAAATAATTGAAAAAAAGACGATGTGGGGCAGACAGAAAAATGTATTATTAAAAATTCAAAACTGTTTTCATGTGCGATTTTGATCCACGCAATTTAACGTACTGACGGAACTCGCTAAGCAAGATTTACTATAAAAAATATTTAATTTTTTTTTTTTTTTTTCTAAAATACAGATGGATAAAAGACCCTCAATAACAACATATTTTTATTCATGTGAATGTATTCATTTTATGTACATGGAAAACTCTAAACTCATTTATATTAATAATCAGGAAATGGAAATATAGTTTAAGTTATATATCGATTATAATTATGAGTAATTTTTGGCTTCCACATTTTCAAAATGGAACGTAGGTATCTATGTAGTTATCTATGAAGTTTAATCTCTTAGCCATCGGTATAATATATCCGTATAATATGATGTTACGACACTTTATCACTTCATGTATCTACTCGTATCAAACGGCAGGGCAAATAGGGTGATCAAGAGGTGGTGACTTTTGAAATTTTTAAGGGATGATTAAAGATAAGAAATAATATAAGATTTTTTTAAATAATAAACATGAATGAGAGGAAATATATTTAACTAAAATAGATAATAATTTCATATGATATTGTAGGTAAATGGTATCACTATTAGTCAATGAATACGTATAGAGACCCTATAAAGATGAGTATCACAAAAAAATACTTGCCTCCGACAGTGTTTGTGCTAGTCATACCACTATGACTATTATTACATTTTAAAAAACGTCGGTTGTTTTATGAGACAATGAAGTTGACACAAAGAAATTGAAATCTTACATTGCATGCATAAATAGAGTGACATTTTTCCAGACGTTCTGTGAAAAGTGAATAAAACACAAGAAATAAAAATAAATAATAATACCTTAACGTTTCGTAAAATTTGAATGGCTTACAAAAAATAAAAAGAATATTCTAAATCATTCTTTAGAAAACTTGCTAAAGACTTCCGGTATATATAAATCAATGCCTATGATAACAATACCTTTACCTGACATTTGTTTATACATGATAGCTCATTTTGAGTGCAAAATAACATGAATGGATAGGTGTATATATATATATATATATATATCAAAAAAAAGAGTAAAATTTTATCAGAAAAAGCCCTTTACAACTGGTATTCAAATACATGAATATATATCTTAATTGTCAAATTCTAAACGGATTTGCAGGTAGATGCCTGCAATGCAGGCCCTGCATGTTACTGTTATTTTGCAATAACTACAATATAAATATATGTATGTGTATATAATATATACATGTATGTATATATATAATATAAAACGTGATCCAAAATTCATTTTAGTGATGGTTCTGGACGTGGACTCTTAAAATTCCTTAACACAAATATATAGACACTTTTATACATGTAAATATATATACACGAATAATATGTGCATTGTATTTGCGTGATACTGCTGCAGACGTAGGTATATATATATATATATATATATCTACTGGACACACGCAGAGTTTTAATTTTGTTATATTCAAACTTATCTTTATATATATACAATGTTTTGACTTCCTGTGAACGAAATGTTGGTTTTACGAGAACATTAAAATGCAATAAACGTTAAAAGTGTTTAGAAATCAAATCAATCCTATGGACAACAGCCTTAAAACATAATCTGTAAGTATATGTATATATATTGTATTCGAATAAGTATACAATTATCTACTTTTTTTTCTTTTTTGACATGATCAAGAAAATTGAAAAATGATAGGTACATATATATAGTCATATACTTTAAAATATGGAATCACATTAACTAATGATTTATAGTAGGTACCTAAAGCCTATAGGTACACACACACACACACACACACACACACACACACACACACATATATTGTATATGTATGTGTGTGTATATATGTGCGTGTATACACATGCATATACTTCTAAGTACATTGCTATATATAATCCATGTGGATTTTGGTGTATTAAAATCGAAATTTAAATGAGCTGTTAGTTTTTAAATTATTTTCATTTATAAGTATTAATTTAGATATGTATTAAAAAATTTCCCTGCATGTTATGTGGTTTTTACTTGATCATTATATTCTAAACTTATAAGCCTTGCTGTATAATATACATACATATAATTAATTGCTGCAGTTAGTAATTCATACATATACATTGCAGGAATTATACAATAATCAATATTGTATGTATATTTATATATAAATCAGAATTAATAAGTATATGAACCAATTATATAAATATGTATGTACCTATATATAAACTGATAAGAGACGTTGATATGAAAAGAGATGATGCATTAGAATCTACTATAATATAATATGTAGTGTAAAAAGTAATATTAGTACAATAAAAGGCAATAAGTATTTGTTTACAGTTGTTGACATGCATCGTATTCATGACAAAATGTTATTTTCTGGTTCAATTTATAGTAAATAACACAGATAATCCACTATTTACCAACATAAAAATACGTCGTGCTACGACGGTAATTAAAATTCGAAATTAGAGAAGAATGATGGTGACGCTCTATTCATCCGCAAATATTTTTGAATCATTCTTATCGTCCATGTCATTTGGTGACGTGTGATGAAAACGTCGAGGAAATAAGCTTTATATAAGCATCATTATTGTAACTAATGTTATTGTTAACACCTAATATTTTCATGAAGTGAGATAATTCCCTCATTCCAAACTATTTTCATTTTTTATCTTTATATATTCCGGTTATTTTACGTATGAACAGATCGTGAATATTAGTTAAATAAAAAACTATAAAATATGCTAAAGCCAAAATTCTTAATAAATTAAATATATCAATCAATTTAACATATCTACGTAATTAAAATCACAAAAATATTATAGTTGATATGATTTTAGGTCATAATCAAAAATAAAATATTGTTATTATTATAATATCTTTTAAATAAATGTGGTCTGGCATTAAATCACTATTGAACACATATCGATCGTAACTCGAAAATACTGAATGTGTATATCTGTTAATAGTGTTTTAAATTCACGTCAATGCATGGAAATGGTATTATATTAATGCTTTTAGCCCGTTAAGGACTAAAATTACTGTGTTATAATTATGTTATGCGCTATATTATAATATCTTGTCTTGTCTTGCTATAAAATTTAAAATGAAAAAATATCATATACGTATCAACAGACGACAGTCTTTTATCCATAGACTATTGATATACACTAAAATATATATACAGTATGATAATATAATGCACTGAACACATTATTATGTATGTACTTGGTAATAATACGTCCGTGGTGGTATTAAGGATAAATAAATATATATATAGGAAAGTTTATAAGTACACGTGAGCAGTGTTGGGAAATATCTAGATAAGTTATCTAGATAACAATGATTTATCTTTTATCTTATCTAGATAAATTTATTTTCATTTATCTTTATCTTTATCTAGATACAATTTTAGTTATCTATAAGTACCTATCTAGATGATTAATTAATTTAAATGGCCAGAAAAAAAAGGAAATTTAAAATATATTATTTTATTAATTTTTTTTTTTTTTAAATTAATCGAAAAGATTACTGAGAAAAACTCGTATGGAGGCCCAGGAAAGGAGATTATAATATGTACTATCATGAAAGTAAAATAGCCATACGCAATAATTTGTTAAAAAATGCAGAAATGTATTATTATTTTAATATTAAGTCAGAGAACGATTTGTCATCTTTTGTGAAGTTTATTTTAAAAAGTACATGTATTTTTAAATGTTTTAAATTATGTATTTTTATTTTTTTACCTTATATCTGTAGGATGTAGAATGTAGATCCTGAATATTTTCAAAATTAAACATGAAATTATCTCAAATTTATCTAGATTATAATGTACTAATTTTTATCTTTATCTAGATAAAATGTATTATAATTATCTTTATCTGTGTCTAGATAAAAAATGTTTATAATCATCTTTATCTTTTTCTAGATACATTATTAGTTATCTATTCCAACACTGCTCGTGAGGAGGTGCATGGGAGTCCACCGGGGGCGATCTCAACGACGCGACGCATAACAAATATTATACGAGCGCCGGCGTCATATAAGAGGGCGGCGTGGCGGCGGCCGGAAATTAATATTTTCTTTCATTTTCCGCGGCGACGACGGCGGCGGTGGGATTTTCTCTTTCCGCGACGGCGCGGCGGCGAAGCGCGCAGTCCCCACGGCTACCACCGCCGCCGCAGTCGTCGTCGTCGTCGTCGACCCCCTTCACCGCGACCACCGACGGTGGACGACGACGACGTACGGCCGAGCGGCGTCCGTCATTCATTGGACGCGGTCGCGGACACGCCCACCCCGTGAGCCACGTCCCCCACCCGACACCCGACCGCGCGGCGCCGACGACGGGGGGGCGAGGAAAAGGCGCGCGCGTCACCGCCGTCCCCCGTCCGTCAGTGTTGTACGGGCGTGCTTACCGGTCCGTCCGCCGAGTGCCGTCTCTCTCTCACTCGCACGCGCACTCCGTCTGACGCTCTCTCTCGCTCGCTCACTCTTTCTCGCTCTCCCTCGCTCAGGCGTGCGCGCGCGCGACGCCCGTTCCCACGTGTGTGTGTGTGTGTGTGTGTGTGTGTGTGTGTGTGTGTACAAACGCTCATGTGTGCGTGTTCGCGAGTCGCGTCGTCCTCGTCACTCCTCCTCGCTACGCGCGCGCTCTCTCGCTCGCCCCGTTTTGCTCCGACCGTGCGCGCGCACGCGCTCGCACGCGCAGCTCGGCGGCCGCACCGCCACGGCCGTACGCCGCACACGCACACACACTAGTCGTCGGCGGCCCGAGGTACGTGTACACCCGACGACGCGCCGCGCGCACTACGGACCGCGTCCCGGCAGACCGCAGCAGCACCGTCTCATCACTCGCCACTCCGCTGCCGACCGAGTCGCGTATCGCACAAACGCTATATTTTATTATTATCGTTGTTATTATTTTTTATTAATATTATAGATTTTATAATAATGCCCGTCCGTCGCGTTGTATAAGGTACAATATTCATATCGAATAATAATAAAAGTGATTTCGCCCGTGAGTTTTTTAAATTTTTTTTTTTTCGATTTTATTTGATAATTTTTTCTCGTCGACGAGACTGTTGAAACTTATTGAAAATAAGGTAATTTTTGTTTTTGGTTTTTTTTTTTTTTTTTGTCTCGTCCGTCTTTCTCCGTCGCCGTTCCGCGATCGACGGCGATAATTTTTTTCTGCACTACCGTCAGATATTTTTCCGTTTTTTACATCATCCACGGACGTCGATCACCGCGGCGACCGTAGCAGTATAGTGCGTGTATTTTGCCGTCCCGTCGCAAGAACACCATCCGGCGGCGCCCCGGCGGTGCAGGTGCCGCGGCCGTCGCAGACGCGCGCACCCCCCGATGGAGGACGGCTTCCGCGCCGAAGACGAGTCGGCTCGTCGCGTAACTGCCGCACTATATCTGATGATGATGAAGACGACGGGACGTCGACAACAATAAAGTCGTCGTCGAACGGTATCCGTGCACGCGAACCGCCCGCGAAACTTGGCAATTCCGCGATAAACAACATCATCGCATTCAAATCGCGTGTTTTCCGTGACGATTAATAAGACGAGAGCGGCCGGCCTCCGCACCGGCACCTGCGAGCGGCGTCGATCATCACCGCCGCCGCCGCCGCCGCCGCCACCACCGAATCGTGATCGTCACACCGTGCGCCGGCGATATCGCGATCCAACGCGTGATAAAAAATTTTAAAAAAACCCGCGTGCTGCAGACGCATCTGTCACCAGTCGCCGTCCCCTCCCGGCCGCCGTACGCGACACGCGGGTCACCTCGATCGCCGTCACCTGCAGCAGAGATCCGTGCGCTCACCGTCGTCCGCATGTCCCGCCGAAAGCAGTCCAGACCGGTCAAGGTCCTCGAGGACGGGTCCGACGAAGAGTGCTGCAGCACCGGCGGGTCTCGCGCGGAACCGGGCTCGGTGGTCGTCAACGGCCACCACGTATCCACGTCCACTCGTCATTTCGACGACGGTGAGTACCTGACCGTGTGAATAGTTTCTAACATAACATATAATATAGACTATTGTCGATCGGTTCACGACGAGATGAACAACACGTCGTGGAAATAATGCGCGTAGTCGCCAGATTTATCTCGTATATACATAATATTATAATAATTTGTAAATCGGTTGTGTGTATGTAACGAAATTGATATATTTTTGAAAACACACACATATACGCCTCTGCAGTACCTGTTTTTGTGTATGATAAAATTGTGTATGAAAAAAAAAAAAATAGTAATTTTATCGTCTTGCCGTCGTCGTTATAGCACTGCAGATAGGTACGGCTCGGATAGGTGTATAATAATATAGCTTTAAGTCATCGCCGCCGTGCCGTCCACGTTTTTGGACGGCGAAACGCGCGCACGACTGGGTACCGCGATTCGTGTCGTTTGCGGAAACGAATTTTGTTTTTTTTTTTTTTACTAATAATGCATGTGTGAAAATATATATAATTCGATAGTGTATTTACGATAACCGTGTTTTTTTTTTTTTTTTTTTATTAACGACGTGATCGATTTACGTCGACTGATCACTTATAAGACTTTTATGAGAAAATATGTGTAGGCAGGTAATTTTTAAATCCCGAAAAAGTGGAAGAATATTATTTTATATGTTTCTTAGATATCGGTGTAATAAAATATTTTACCACTCGAATTCCGACGAATTTTTTCTGTAAGTGTAGACATTATTTATTAATTAAAATAATTTCATACAATTTATTATAATTAAAATACAGGATTTTTGGTATACAATATTATCAAGACGTTAATTTTTAAGTATATCATAAAATGTAGGTGTAGCAAATTTTACAACTAGCACGTCGTACAATCTATACCTACTTTCATTATTTAAAAAAATTGAGTTTATTCAAATTTTATGTTCAAAAAATTATTATCGAATAGTGTAACTGTAAAAATATAATACAAATATTGTTACTTTTACTCTTTTATTATATTGTGATGTAATATTGTGCTGTTGAACCAATTATCATAAATTCATTATATTTAATTGTAATTATTTTCATTGCGGTTAACTAAACGTTTACTATATAAACTATAATATTTTTCATTGAACTCGTGGTTAATAAATACTCTAAACTTTATCATTATATTCGTGTGCATTAATAGAATAAAAACAATACCTACATATTAAATTAAACGTAGCCAAGTAAACGTTATACCTACCTTTATTTATATTATTATTTTAATTATTGATCAGTGATCACAATAAGTGTCTGCAGACAATGGGTATTAATAAAATATTTAAGAAATTCATTTTGCCGACAGATTTGTTTTAATTAATTTATACAAATAAAATAATTTTCATTGTATATTTAAATGAAAAAAAAAACCAAAATATTACTTAAATATTAATATTGAAGTATCATTTTTATAATATAAAATTGATAGTATAGATAGATATTATTAATAAATATTGAATATTAATAATATGAATTATACGTACTACTAGCTATTTTTCAGCTATTTACAATTTACAGTTATATAGAGTTTACTTTTGTAATAATTAAAAACTTTGTAAATCCACGATGAAATTCCTTTCAGTCATAAATATTTTCACAGAAAATAATTTCAACTATATAATGCAACAAATAACTTAACTTACATAAATAATATAAATGAATCGTTTTCATGTCGAACAAAAGGGACAGATGAAAACAAAAGTTTTATTATACTTGCATTAGGTATGCATTAATTTTATATTACGTACGCATAAGTACACATTTGAATTTTATCGTAGGTACTTAAATTTCATTATACAATTTTAATAGTCTAAAATATGATTCAAAAGTCACGCTTTTGTTAATATTAGTTTAAATAATAAGCGTTTTGATTTAAAAATATTTTCTCATAATACTAAAATTACGACCCGTAAATAATTATTTATATTAAATTTAACGTTTTAAACATGTATAATGTTTATCTATACGTAAAATAATATTTTAAATAATATGTTTAAAATATGATCATGCCTTAAATTCGTGTACACAGTATTACCTTTAGTATATATTATATGCTTGTATATTTCTGACAAACATCCGTATGAACTAGAATATTATATGCATGAGTATAATAAAATTGTTTTGAATATAAAATACACACACTGGACTCGACATACATATATACATTTTTATTATACAGGGTACATATATAATACTCACACACACACACACACATATATATATTTTTTTTATACATGTGAAAAATCGTTTTCGGTTTTTGTTTTATGTGTTATTTACACTCTCTCTGAGACAGACCTAGTGATGACACATAATAATAAACCAGAGGTTCGGAGTTATAATAATAATAAAAATCGTCATGACCACAACGAGCACTAGCTGTATATACACAAATCTCATAACATAACATAACATAGCATAACATATATCTTTTTGTGCGTGTGTGTGTGTGTGTGTGCACGGTGGAGAGAAAACCAAAATTACGACTCGGACCCGTTGAGTAAATCCATGAAAACTACACTACTACACTGCCCCGTTGTTACTATATACTATTACACCCGCGTATGGAGCACATAGTGTGTATAGGTCCTATTTGTGTTATTTGTCCCAAAGGACATGTGCCTCCGTCGTCGCGCGGCGATGACTTTATTCCGTTCGCCGCCCGCAATATACACACTCGCTAAGTCTGTGTGTATATATGTGTGTGTGTGTGTGTGTGTGTGTGTGTGTGTGTGTGTGTGTGTGTGTGTGTGTGTGTGTGTGTGTGTGTACGTACCCCGTATGTATTATTCTGATTTCACTATGTTCCGGCACATGGACTTGGTATATACTACGGGTAAGTCTACGGGGCTGCTACTGCTGCTGGATGATGTTGAGCTGTTTCTCTATTTCTCATCCTCTCATTCACTCTCTCTCTCTCTCATCTTTCTCTATCTTTCTTTCTCTTGCTATATATATTTATACTCGACTATAGGGGTGAGTGTTTTCCCACAGGGCTCGTTTTTTTGCGGACTTTTATGGATAACGCGCGACCGGTCACTACTATATGTGTGTATACACGATATATACGCTTCGTATACCATATATATATATATATATATATATATATATATTATGTAGGTTACCGGGGACCTGGTGCAGGAGAGGAATAGCCATCGGTCTTTATTACAAACTATATAATATACTGACGTTGTATCATATATATGTACTATACTTCTGTATGTCATATATATTTGAACATTTATAACACGTCTTCGTCTCGTATACTACTTACCTACGCGCACACGCACAAACACACACACACACACACACACACATATGCGAGAGCACAGTTTTTTGATTTTTTTTTCCTTTCTGTCGTTCTACTGCTGAGTACAGTCGAAATTTATTATATTTATCTATACGGCCCGGCCGATTTATATTATGCACGGTTAATTGGCTAACAATTTATCCCAGTTTTTGTTTTGCATGACGGCCGTGCAGTTTCGGGTTTAGAGTAAGTATATATAATATTATGTATGGGTATATATACAGGTAGCCGACGTATTATATTATAATATAATACATACTATGCCCATGAAATACACTTATACATATTATTATAATATTATATACTTGCACGTATATATAAACTAAACAAACCGACCTAACTGATAAAATTGTATAATAACACACACACACACACACACACACACACACACACACACATATATATATACATATACATATAACATATTATAATGATTGCGTATATAATATGTACAAAGAGAAAAAAATCGATTCGATTGTTACGGACGGGGCAACTGTGACATAAATTTACATGTCCAGCAGCGAGAGCAGACCCGGGAATTTGTGGAATTATAATAATATTCATAAATCAATCAATTTCGGCGACGACCGGAGACAACAATAGTACATATAAATAGTAGTGACAGAAGAATTCCCACCACGATATTTTTTAAATTTTAATACCAGTTTTATATAATAACAATAATAATAAACGTAAAATTCGATTCACCGACATTGTATTTTCTTTCCACAAGATTGTGTTCGTATTATTTTAACAGTGCTCAATTTCATTAAAAGAAGTGTTTAAAATCAAAATGCATTGATGCAAATAGTGTTATTCTGTTTTCGAGAGAGTGTGTGTGTGTGTGTGTGTGTGTGTGTGTGTGTGTGTGTGTGTAGGTGTATTTTGTTAAGCAGGATAATTTTCCACGTTTCCGGTGTTCCCGTAAAACAAAATAAACGACAAATTTTTTTCGCCTAAGACCGAACGCAACAATAGAATAATAATAAAAATATATATATATATGTATATACATATCATTTTTATGTATATACTACGTGTGTGTAGAGATATACGTGTATATAAAATAAATACATATATATTTATACATATATAAATGTTTAGCGTGATGACTTGACGATTTTCATTCATGAAACGTGGACGCCACCAGCACTATTATAATATCCAACGCGCGTGTGTATTACGCGACGTGAAACCAAGTAACAGCTCTCCGCAGAGGAAAACCGATTCATTTTCCTCTCCGACCCCTCGCCACCGCTCTCCGTGGTATGGGCACGATGTTTAAATTTTTTACCAATATAATGTATATTACAATAACTATAGGTAAATTATTTATACATATATAAAAGTGAGCGCGCGCGTCGTTTCATTCATAAAAGAATCGTGGGAGTTTTTTTTCCACCGCTCTCGATCGCTTATTGGAATTAAAACGTGTATACACCGGAAAAAGGAAAAGGAAGAAAAAACCATTTTTTTTTTCAATTATACCTGCCGCCGTCGAAAGACACTACGCTAGCTGGTACTACTCGACGGCGGCAATGGCTGTATATTACTATATTATGCACCTATATAAGTATGCATACATATATATATATATATATATATATATATATATATATATCACGTCATATCTCGGGTAGGTACTCACAGGCTACTACTATCACTCGGCCTACCGCGCGGCGCGTACGGTTTGTTTGACCACGGATACCTGCAGCCAGTGTATGATATTGTATTATAATGTGTAGACTCGACGGAAAAACGTCCGCTGGTCACGCACGGATCTCGTCGACTACGGCCAAAATCGATTATACGACGCGGCGGCAGCGATGGACTGTGCCGCAGCATTTGGGCTGATCCGTCTGCAGCCGTCGTGGTCTCAAATCCTCCGCAACATCTTGCCAGGTCCGACCGTGTGCTGAATGTTCTATAAATCATATCCGGTGTGTGTGTGTGTGTGTGTGTGTGTGTGTGTGTGTGTGTGTGTGTGTGTGTGTACAGGGTGTTTCTCATTGAGTTTTCATCATCTTACATTCATTTCCAATGGGAAGAGCCGTATCGTATTAAAGCGTCATGAAGAGATATTTCGCACACGTCTTTATGATTTTACATATGATTTAAACGGGCACGAGCGCGTGGTCGTCGTTCAAAAGTTTTATTCGAAAACACGGTTAGGCAAGGACAACTGCTTTATTTTACTACTAGGCATGTACGTCAATTATATCTTTAGATTGGAATATAATGTGTACCTGCAGTAACCGCGCGTAAATAACGCTTTTCTCGCGTCCCCTTATATTCTTCGCCGCGACAGCAGTCCGTCCACCGCACGCGCGCGTCTCGATTATTATTGTGCTTCGTCGTCGTCGTCATACACGTCGTTCTTTCCCCACGATATTGCCGTACGAATATATTTTATACGTACATATATACTTACAGTGTATGAACAATGGCACGGCCTATCGTGGGAACGACGACGACAACGTGTTATTATTTTTACCGATGCAATGTAAACGGATATAATATACATATTCGCGATTAAATTTTGTACATTATCTATGCACATATGTAAGGGTAACTGTCATACGTGTAAACCATTGCGGTTCTTTGTTTAACGATTTTCTGAACATATAACGCGTAATATACCTTGTATACTAATAATGTAACACTTAAGATTTAATTTAAATTGTACTTACTGTTTGAATATACATATTAATCTATGATCTGCGCGCAATTAAATATATAATATGTCACATCCACCTAGGTTTAATCACTTACTATTTTCCACCACTTATTTATCCATTTATTTATTTAATTAAAATCATTATCTTCATGAATTTGTAGCTTATATCATGACGTGTGTGTGTGTGTGTGTGTGTGTGTGTTGTATACTACATTATGATTGCGGAATAATAGCAGTTATCTTCTTTGTGTCAATCAAAACCGCGGCGATTCAAGAGTGATAGTAGCAAACTTATATAGTTGTTAGTTATTTCCTATAGTTGTAGATATATACCCCCTTAAGGAAGAAAAACATTATTGTAAACGTGGCGTTTGTAGGTATAGTTATATCGTAAAATCTACAACGGTCTACCGCGATAATATTGTCTGTTCAAATTATATATTATGTTTTGTATTGAAAAGGAAATCAAACGTTAAAAAAATTAAATATGTATACCCGTAACGTCGGCACGGTGTATATAGACATAGAAATAATAATACGGTAAATATTATGATCATCACACTTGAATGGAAATCGGTTTCAAGTCATCTCGTCGTTTATTAACGCAAAAAAAACAATATCGTAATATTATACTTATTATCAAAGTGTAAAATATATTTTGAACGGAAATACCGTTATGGTTTGAAGTGTTTGAACAATATGATTTTTCCCCGATCGGCAATATCAATTTCTAAGAATCCCGCTGTAGTAACTAGCCATGTTAATTTGTACGGTGCAAGTTTTGTTATAATTGTTGTACAAATGTATGCGTGTGAATAATCATTATAACACACATTGAATCACATTTCTGAATAAATAATAATATTATGTGTACCTATACCTTATTCGCTGTGCAATTAATTTATCAAATAGATACCCAATGTACACATAATTTTATATATCATTATACATTTATACCCATATAATATAATATAGTGTATTTACTTGTGTACATTTTATATGCTTATACAATGCCGTCGTCCAACCCAATTATGTGTAATTGAAACAGAAAATGAGCAAAAAAAAAACTGGCTCCCCATTGCCGTTGCTATTTATTCGTTTTATTTCTATACAGGATCATTCTCAATAATTTATCTTACTTATATATATATATATATATTTATATATATTTATATAAGGTATAAGAATCAATATAAAAATTGTTTTTACATGAAAAAACGCGCACACATTTATTAACGAGTAATACACATGTTTTATTTTACAAGAACAATGACAGTGTGTATCCATATTATAATAATAATAATAAGACCTTAGAACGGTGTGCGGCGACAATATACTTGCCTTAAGTTTATACCGCATACCGACCATATACCGCGCGTGCGTTGATTGGTCGGCAAGTGCAGAACGCATAGGTTAAGTTTGTAGGTTTGGTGCACCAGTATTATTATTTTATATATATATATATATTCGATCTCTCGGTTTTGTTCACTGCACGATATTATTATTATAACAATATATACGTAGAATATATTAATATAATGTCGTAAAATTATTCGATAATGTAGGTATGGGTTAGTACGACAATGTGCACATAACAATGACAATAATATACGTTCGCACACATATTATATTAGTATAAACCGTTCATTATATATATACATATACGATACCTACACACACACACACACACACGTACACACGTACACAACGTGTCTATTATTATATAATGGCGAGAAGAACTGCACACAAGATCAGCTGTACAAGCAAGCGCGCGTGTGTCGTCGTCGATTTGTATGTAGTATGTGCCGACACGTCAGTGTGCGTGTGTGCCCCTCGACCTCGTTTGTATGTGTGTGTGTGTGTGTGCGTGTGCGCGCGCGCCGTAGCATACTTTTTTATATTTTAATATAATAATATATAATTCACGCCTCTTCTTATATTATTATTATTTTAACTCGATCCTTCTCTACTCGGTTCGGTGCAATGTCGCATCGCATATATACTATACATTGCTATATCGGTGTTGTGTAAAGAATATACATAAATATATATTATATATATACATAATTTGCGTACACAATAAACTACTTGTGTGTGTGTGTGTGTGTGTGTGTGTGTGTGTGTGTATGCGCGTGCGTACAGACAGAGGGTATATGAGCGGTGTAAGTAGACGGACGGGGACGGGGTGGCGTCGAATTTGCATGAGCCTCGTTTTGCTTAATGGACTCGAAAATTATATGTATATACGGGAGAAGACGAAGAGAAAAAAATAAATAAAAAGGGGAGACGACGATTTCGCGAAAACCGTTTCTGCGCGCGAATATATTATATTGTGTGTGTGTGTGTGTATAAGTCTGATGATGTAAAATGACGTTTATCGACTTCATAGTAGGAAAGAGATACGCCCGACGCAGCTCAGAGCTGACGGGTAGGTACCGTGAAGGGCGGTGCGGCGTTTACTTGATAATACAATATTATTATAATGTGTATTACACTGCCGCAGAGAGCGTATTTTCTCCGACAGAGTCGTGTCGCGTCTCGCCGTCGACGTACTGAATATTATTATAATAATAATATTATAATGTACTTACCGATCGTGTATATAATGATATGTCCGCGCTGAATATAAAATTTCAATGCCAATTTAATCGCCTACCGCGGTCGTTTTCTTCGTCGAATTCGTGAAACTCAAATAAAAATGGAATAAAACCGCGAGCGTTGAATTGGCGTATTATAAATCGTACTTATGCATTGTACATTTTAACAAAGAATTCGGTCTGCCCCTCTCGTTCACTCTCTACCTCTATGTTATTTTCCCAATTCGCGTCTCTGTATCGCTCGACTATTAATTTTTGTTGGTTTTTGTCCGTCACCACTACGTAAGTATTCGGGACTGTTTTTTCTTACATTTCCTAGCGAGAAATTCGCCACAATAACGTCGACGGGGAGACATCCGGTATTTCTGTTATAATAATATTATGTTTTATACCTGGTAACTTTTTAGGTCAGTTTGTTATACAATAATAAAATACATGACAAAAAATAAATACAGTCGCATAGAACAAGAATTATTAAATTTTATTACACGCAGTAACCGAAAATATTAATATTAGGTATATTGGCCAGAATTGCCTATACTGGTGTGTTCTTTCAAGCGCGAGTGAAGTAAATTATTAACGAATGCTCGGAAAATTGATCTACGAAACGGAAAAATCCTTAATAGAATGTTGAATTATAGAATCTATTAAACACTATTTAACTTAAAATCTATTTAACTGATCACAGCCGTATGGAATCACAGTCTACCGTTATTGGACGCGTCGGTAGGTTGCAATGTTGTGTACATTATACCCATTTTTATATGTACATAAGTAAACAAATAAAGCGTTTATGCGAAAAACTGTTGGAAAATACATTATTATTGTCTATTTAATCATATGTATGTTTTCGTCATTTTCATTATTAATTCAATTATCTTATAGGCCGTTTGAACGAGATTATATAGTCAGTTCATGTGACTCATTTTGCATAATGCATATTTTAAGATAATACCTAGTATAATGAATTCATTTTTCATAATAATTTGCTCATTATTATTGATTATAATATTTACCTGAGAAGTGTCATAGATTTTCTAGATATAGGTAATTGTTTATTTATGCAACCGATGCATATATACATATATTATATGACATTAATCGGTATCTATAGCAATTTCCTGTATTGTGTATACATAGTGTTTATCAAATATACAATCACTAAAATGTATTTTTTTTTAATTGATAACGAGTAGGTTACCTACATGTAACATATTGATGTATATTCTTGATACGCATTGTGTAAACGTGAGTACTGATTCAAATACAACGACGTGTGTGTGTGTGTGTGTGTGTGTGTGTGTGTGTGTGTGTGTGTGTGTGTGTGTGTGTGTGTGTGTGTGTGTGTGTACATAACTGCGTTTTATTTATTGGATACAAGTATATATTATAATCTATAGGTATCTACTTTAAAAGGGAAAATGATCGACCATGTTTTGGTAGGCATATGAGAACGGGCGCATACATCGTTTGAAACCGATCATCGCGCTAAAATAGATACATATACATAATAAACATGACGTCGGTATCCGACGATCGTGATGAACTTTTAATCGTTTCAATGAATATATAACAATATACTCGGCACACTCGGGTACCTATTGTTGTATCGTTAGCGCTTTTTTCGCTCGTTTTCCATACGCCGGTTATATTTCTACATTTTTTATCCTCAAATCACAATCGCTGTAAATCTCCATGCGATGAACTTTGAACACTAACACGCGTTATTAATCATCGTTAAAATATTGTAATACCCCTTTCGCGTTCAGTGAATATTACAAAAATGAATAAATTATACCTTATACTGTGTACGTATACCGTTAATACGATCGGTACCTATACACCCGTAATGTGACTGTATGACATTTATATAAATGACGCCCGGATCTCGTGTGCATAGATTTTTACGTACGTTATAATAATACTGTCACCGTGAAAGTTCTTGCACGGCTCACTTCACGACTAGCATTTATATATACGCTCCTGTAATGTTACATACGAATATATACGCACACACTTCACAATCGCGACACCTCCGGCGCGTAAACCAATTAGTCGCTCTCGCGTCGCAGCAACACACAGCATACGCGGCTAAGAGTTTAAGTTTTATATAAATATATGCACGCCCAGACGTGATATCTCCGAATTCGATGAGAATCGGAACGAATTAGTCGTAAAAGATTATTGAAAGTGTTCGTCAAACATAAAAATTATTTCTTTCAATATTAGGTGTCGGTTACAGTTTTAAATATTTAACGCGTTACTATATCTTGTTGTCTAACAACTTCTTCATACCATTATCATACAATTATCGTCCTACGTTTATTTTTGTTAAATTATTCACACAGGTATACGTACATACTCGTATTTCAAAATATAGATTTATCGACAATCGGTTTTTTGTTTTATATTCGACACTTTTATTTGTTCATGTAAATCGATGAGATTCGTTACAACGGTTCTTGATACCGATAAACGTCATTGCAGCTTCATTGACTATGGTCAAATTTAAAATAAAAATCATTTAAAAAAGGTTTACCGCTTGAATTAAGTATGTATATCTCAATTCTTATTTGTGATGAAAAGGTAACGAAATAATCAGTGTCATGGCGGTTTGAAGACGATTTTTTTTCACTATAGTAATCAATGATCAAATTTCTGAGAATAGCATGTATGCTGCAATGTGTAGGTACATGATTATGTTTCTTAACTTCAAAGCGAGCTCGGATTATACAATGTATAAATATTGTAGATGCGAGATCCTATAAGGTTATGTGAAACTTTGCGCCAGTCTTTGTCTCTGTTCCATACAACAAAAGAATTTGAAAATAAAATAATATTTTATAAAAATGCGTTATATGGTGTACACTATCTACAGACCCGGGCTAGACGTGCCTCAGCGCACGTACGTACACCTCGGCTTATAGTACGTTTATAATACTGCTTTCATACCATTTTATCTAAATGCTTCAACAGCGCACCAACATATTCCGCTAGCTAATATCATTAAAAATAAACAACGACTTTAATTACATTAATATTATAGTCATGTTTAATTTTTTTTATTATTGTTTTTCGTATAGTACCCATATATAGGGATATCGCTGTATGCACGCGCTCATATAAATAAATTATATTGTACACCGAATGATATATTGCACACCAAAGTATTTTCCTATAATATCGATATTATTTTGTACCTATACGTATAGATATCCAACACAATAATATAAATATATATATATATATATGTATACATTCTGGAAACAATACGGTATTTCGTGGTGGCGGCGGAGGCGCTGCTCGGTTATAATGAGAGTTATAATACTATTACACATTTTTCACTTCGTGACGGCAGCACCACCCAGGTATATATATTTATATATATTATACTATATACTTACCTGTATACATAAACGTGTGATTTACTCGCGCCTGGCACGCGGTGCTGTGTTTCAATAATATAACATATCCCATTTCTACTGCACTCGGAAAAGCTAATAAAAAGCTACTGCGTACCGCCGCCACTCATCGTCGTGTACGACTTTTACCTATATAACAATAATAATAATAACAAGGCATTGTATTATACACACACACACACACACAAACACACATATTTATACATACATATATTTTACAACCCCGCGCCCCCGAAAAGTTAATCACTATTTATTCATTTAACGAGGAGAAAGAGAGAGAAAGACAGAGATATGAGTAGGGGAGTAGAAAATAAAGAAGGAGTGCTTATATATATATATATATATATATATACGAATGTATATGGGTGTTTAATGTATATATATATATATATATATATATATATATATATATTATGTATGTATGTATGTAGCGCGTTCGTGTCTCTCGCAATGTGCGCCGCACACCCGATGTGGGGGTGTTAGAACTACAACACTACAATACTGCGTATATGTATATATTTATAAACGACCGATGAGACTTAATTAATTTTATATGTATAGGTAGGTAAGTACCTTCAACACTCGTCCGCGATCGCGTGCCCCGTTCCAATGACCCACGAAGAAAGCTCGTCGTTAGTATTGGATGTATATCCCAGACATTATTTATATGACGTGTATACAAATTTTATGCATTTATTTACACGGTTAAAGTCATTATTATTATTATTATTATTATTATTTGTAGTAGTAGTTACACACCTTTATACATGTATATGAATGAACAGGCTAAAAATGTCGACGTGTTATACAAAATTTCCTTCCCTTCGTTTTGTTTGCATAATTATTATATTATTGGAATGACCGTTTATTATTCTTTAATTGAACGGGAAATAATAGAAATAATTACAAAACATTTTCTTCACGGTATACAATATAATAGAATATTATATAAGCTAGTATACCCCAATTTTTATTTTATTTAGTTACGAATACAGAATATCATTTCATTTGGTTTTTATTGGCACAGTTGGTGTATTTTTTTAATGTTCATGACGTTCTAAAAAACGTTAATGATTCCAAACCTACTTGAGATATAAAATCCAGACCATCTATCCGCATAATATCATACAGTTTATTATGACTTCAAGAAATATTCAAATAAAAATGTGTATTAATAAATAATAATATCATACACGTATACTGGTATATAAATTTATATATATATATATATATATATATATATATATATATATATATATAAGTATATATGAACATAGTATATACACATATATTTTCGCTTTACGAGAAAACTTCACGTTGACTGATATATTATATTAGTACGTATATGTTTAATGTATAATATGTGTATGTATGTGTATGGGGTACAAAGTTATTACGGTAATAAAAATTAAAACACGATTTTTCGTTTAAAACCAAACCTAACCGATATATACATACATATATATATATATATATATATATATATATATATATATATATATATATATATATATATATATATATATATATATATATATATATATATATATATATATATATATAACACATTTATTATTTATTTAACGTATACATCTATTGTCTCAGAGTTCAAAATTAACAATGATAGTAATTAGGCAATCACCCCCGTAGCAATCAATCATTAATCGCATTTCATGATGAACCTTTCAGCTAAATTTATAAAAATAAACCGATTATAAACCATGTAGACTTGATTATTTTAAAATATGTGTAAGTGCCTATTGTCTATACATATATAGGTATATACTTTAATATAGTAAATATGTTATAAAAACATACTATCTTGTATTAGGCCTGTACGCTTTTATTGAATATCTCGCGTTGCGTGTTTTATATACCTTAAAAAAACTACCTATGATAATATATTATTATAATATTATGACATGTACGATGTTTTGACTGACTCGCGTTATTCAACACATTATCTGTTCTCCGCGCTATACGGACTGGCATTTTTGTTTTTATAGCAAAGTTTCGTTTTTGGATGTAAATATATTGTATGTGCCTCTAATATAACGTGTACACATGTGTTTAACGACTCATAAATCATGCTAATGATTTACGTCGTTTGTACGTTATTTTATTACATAATCGCACGTATCTGATATTATTATATTTAGACAAATAGAAAGAAAATTTGTTTAATTGTATATACTCGTGGGTACACGCAGCAGCGCTTATATATATATATATACTGTAAAAAGTTGTTTCTGACATAAAATTATTTTAATTTTTTTTATACCCACGCAGTCCACACGCCGCATGTGCGCGTATTATACGTAATTTATACAGCGATCTGTTGTTATTTTTATAACGTCCTGATTTAGATATGTACAGATCACTATGAAGTTAAATTCGTACAATTTAGTTAGTCTAATTTGTGAAGACGGTTCGTAAGTAGTAGATGAATTCTGGTTAAAACATACGAATTTGGTTCCGATCATAATGTCAGTAGATACATCACCGCTTTTTACACGCTTTGAAGGTATAACGTACAATGCTAAATTGTATATATACGTATACCTTAATACACTATAGGGTGTTTCACAAATATTTTTATTCATATAATATCAATTTAAAATTATTATATTTTTGCGAGACACGTTGTAATAAATAAAACATTAATGAGTGACGTGAGTTTTGTAGGAAGTTTGAATTTAATACAAGCGATTTATCGTCAACGAATTATGTGAATTATGCATAGATATGTATTAATAACTTATGATTAGGTATTTTTAAAGTAAAATTAATTTCAATATTTTATGAAATTTGCTGAATTTAATGACATAAATAATCGCTCTACATTTTTAGTGGAATACGAAATTCAAAAACGTCTACATTTAAAATTTCTTAAAACGGATTCCTTCTCACGAACTTTTTTTTCATAAATAGAAATACCTACAATATAATATATTATGTATCATATATTTAAAAATATTCAATTATTTTCCTAATTCATATATTATGATAAATGGCAGGTATATCGTGTGTATTTGAATAACATAAATGGATAAACTAAAAATTGTTACGACTTTCCTAATATAATGTGAGAGATTAAATGATCTTTATGCCAAAATTTAATTTAATTCAAATGAAGATTAAAAAATAAAATGTATAATGCATAATATTATGTAAAAGTATTTAGGTGTAAGATATTTCATAAAATCTTCCGGTGATGCATATTACATGCGCTTACGTACTACGGTATATTTCACGGCGCAGGCCAATTATAATATTATGTATATACGTATATTTGTGAAATAATAAGTTGTGCGTGTATATAATATTACGTAATACGTCAAAAGCAATTGTCTCGTTAACCGTCCCGACTTAAATGACTGAATTATTGCGATGGCGAGGAACCGCGTTTTTAAACCCCAACCCTCGCGCGATAAACATGTAACCACAATAATTACAATACGCGGTGCGCGCCCGGTATTATGTACGATAAAGAACCGCATTATGCGCGCGTTCTATAATCTAAACACTTAAAACTTGTACGCCACCACCTCTGCCGTCGCAGACTTAATGCCGAGTAAAGTCGATAATTTAACACACTGCGTGGTAAGTATACATGTATATATGTATGTACAAAATGTATATAAAAAACTTAATAAATAAATAATACCTAATATTCGTCGTTATTAACGTTGATCACGAAAGCAATCATCGTGCGCGATTTGTTAACAACAACGCCCCCTTTATGCGGACTGATTTCATTTACAATTATTATAATTCGAGTAGATGTATACGTGTATATATACGAGTAGATGCATATACCTACTTATTAAAAACATACATTATTATATTGTTGGAGTGTACGTATTTTTCCCGCGAAACTATTAGTTCGGGTAACTGACACACGCACACGAACACTCAAAACACACTCACACACACATCGCCTGATAAGCACACGATTTGAGAATTATTATTGCAGTAAATACCGGTGCGTACTGCTGCACTTTCTCTTCACTCGCTGCAATTCCCATCGCACCGTCACCGACCGACCGTTTTAAATACGCGCGATTTACGTTTTAAACACGATTTTACTACGTATTTATATTATAATGTACGAACACTGCACCATTATTGTGCAGCGAACTGCCGCTGCTGCATTTTTTATTTTTATTTTTTCAAACGAAACAAACACGATATTTCCCTCTAACACAATAGTAATGGTAATAACAACAATAATAATACGTATTATTATTATTATTATTATTATTATATAAAAATTCGTTCTGCCCTTCCCGCGTCAACGTCGATGGTAGTTTCTCGCCGCGTCTGTCAGAGCCGCTGCGCACAGTCTCTCTCTCTCTCTCTCTCTCTCTCTCTCTATCTCTATCTTTCTCTCTCTCACTCTATCTCTCGGTGTGCGCCGCGAGCGCACGTTCGCGCTGTGCTCGACACTGCGTGGTAGTGCTGCGGATTTCCAATAACCGTGACAAATTTTAATTAATATAGTTAGCGGACATTTTTTTTAATTTTTTTTTTTTTTTATTATGTGTGCGTAAAAACAAAGAAAAATGAACTGGAAATTTACGAAAACCCGGGTTTACTGGTCCGTCACAATCGCTACACAGCCATGTCGACAGCGACAAAACCGAGTATATAAGTAGCCTGTATATTATTGTGTCTCGCGCAAACGTATTATATTTCGTAATGATAATTAGTATTATTATTATTATTATTATTATTATTATTATTATATTATTGAGTTACAACGAAAAAGGTGTGGGTACTGTCGAATCCGCGCTGCCGAGATGCAAACGATTTAAATTCGATTCGCGGGCTCCGAACGTTACCGAACGATAAACCGTGTCTAGATCACCCCGAGTAATATAATTGTATACAAGGGGCTTTGTTTGTAAACCGACGATAAAATGATATGAAAATTCTGAATCATGTAAATGTGTTCAGTCTGGAACGTTTCACTACTACTTCAGTCGACCGCAAACGTTCGATACAACTCACAATACACACGCGTGACTTTAAGTGTCCATTACTGTAGCTTTTGAAATCGAGTCAAATTATTCCAGTCCGCGGTACGGCCTGAAAATAATGGGTTCGCCGTGTCCTCGCTGCCGAGCACAATAATACATAATACACACACACAATACACGTCTATCTACGAGTTTTTCGCCCGGTTTCCAAAATATGTCGGTCCGTGTGCGCAGAGCTCTAAATCAGATTGTTGTACAAATACGCGCATTGATGTCTTAACGTCGGTTATATGAGTGTGTGTGCACTGTGCATAACAGCAGGCGTACGTGGTGCACCCGTACTACTTTAGAAAACATACTTATATGATAAGTATGTATAGGCATGTGTACATTATTATAATATCATACGAGTTTCCCGTCGATTGTTTTTTCGATTCCTTTGTGACGACAACGACGACGACGACGACGACACGACACGACGATTACGACGCGTTGTCTTCGATTGCATTAACATACATTTTAACTACCCGCTTTCCGAATTCAGTAATGCGAGTTACTTTTTGTTTTTTTTTTTTTTTTATTCCGTTTCAAAACGAACAATGTGTGCACCCGCGCTATTCGTGTTGTATATTATGTAAATTGGTCTAATGCGTATCATTTTTGTGTTTATTTTTTTAATTACGTGTATATGTTTCAAACGGACTAAATGTGTGAGTTTATCGTCATATCATATATATATAAATATGTGTGTGTGTGTGTGTGTATATGGCATACACGTATTATTATAAATATATACACAGCTCTCACACGTATAGGTGTATAGTGGTCGGTGTCTTTATTATGCGCGTGCGATTGCCCGTAATAATTGTCGAAATAAATAATGACGATAGCGCGGCTGCGACTGTTGGTCGCCGTCCCCTGGGGGGTGGAATAAATAACGTAATAATATGGAAGAAGATATGCAAATATTTTTGGAAAAACAATTAACGTGTCATGTCCTTATAATGGTCATGTATAAATATGTGTACACATGAAATACATTTATATTGTATATGCATATATTACGCATGCTTGTAAACACAACGAGCGAACAATAAACCGAACCATATCTGCACGAAACGAATTCATCGGGCCGGTAAAGTTTTGAGTTGAGAGTGCGCTCGCACACCGGAAGCGTACGATTACCTCCTAGAATACGCGCACGGAATGCATTTTTATAAGTGAGTATGTACGTGTTTGCGCGTGTATGTGTGAACGTTTGTGTAAATACTAAATACGCGTGCGTGTCGTACAATAAAAATTATACGACAATACTCTATAAGTAATCTTAGTAAATGTGCCGTAGTAGTAGTAGTAGTTATATCGTAGGTAATAGTAATATTTAAGTAGTTATTAAACTCTCTCGTACACACATGCAACACTTGCACATACATACGCACACACATTTACGATCCGGTTTCGTTATTACCCCTCGATTGCCGCTCGCCCCCACGCCGAGCGATGCGCGTATTCCGTATAATAGTCATTTTCGTTTTCAGCGCGCGCGAGAACACATCCATTGTCTAAACGTTTAGATTAATTTAAAATTTACGTGTATACCTACTTCCTCTTTTGGAGCCAATTTGCATTTAAACACAATATGCCATTAACGCCGTCGTAGACGAACGACACATAATTTGTTCAATTACACAAAACTACGCGCGCAAGACGATTATCGTTTTGCCCATTTCTCCGTGCTTGTGGTGTGTGTACGCATACATAATCGCATATTAATTTCAACAATAAATAATACGCACACACACACACACTCATACCACCACCTATATACATACATCATGCTCACTTTACTGCACTTGTATATTATGTAGAGTGAATTAATTTCAACTTCGCCCCACAAATCTTCTTATTAAATATTTCACTGTTATAATTGTCATATCTTTATAGTTCTTTTTTATTATTGTTGTTGTTACTATTATTATTATAGTTGTACCAAAACAGATATAGGTACTTGTGCACGCGGCAAATAAGGACAAAACCCATAAAACAGTGAAAACAGTCGTATATATTTTAATTTACGACGATGATAGTATCGACCGCATCCGTATACATTATTATTATTATTATAGTTTTATTATACACATGTGCACGTGTGAATGTAAATTGATGTACCTATATATTTTTTAATTTTTGCATGTATTTCATCCCAATTTAAAAATTATAACAACAAAATAATACTATTCGGGAACCCGTTTGACGAATATCTCAATATTACGATAAAGGGATCCGTTTTAATAATATGTACCTATACACATAAACCACAAACGACACGGTCAGTTAATCTTTTCATATCATCATTTTCAACGATAATTATTCAGAGTTAAGTTAAATAATATATATATATATATATATATATCAGTCGTCCACAAATACTTTAAAATGTGCCAAATTTTATACAGTACATCATATTTTTCTTAAATCCGTTTTTTCTTTCTCAGTCGAAAAGGCATATAATACTCATCTATTACTACTATATTATACTACCTTTATCTACTATCACTTATACTATATACTTATACCTACTGCGTATATAATATGTAATCGCATAGCGACACTCGAACAAAATTTAAATAAATGACTTGCGTGTGTAAAAACGAAAAAACGCGCGCTCGTATGTGTGTGTGTGTGTGTGTGTGTGTGTGTGTGTGTGTGTGTGTGTGTGTGTGTGTATGTATATGCGTGTGTGTGTATGTATGTATATATATATATATATATATATATATATATCCAACAGTATAATAAATATCATCACGTCGTCGTCGTCGTCGTCAACTGTAGCGTACTGTATATATAGGTATCTATAGATGTATAATCTCACTTCTTCGACACGATGAGACGAACGCGCTCGTTATTCATATCGCCACCGACCCGCCCTGGCCCGTCCGCCTTACGCCGTCGCGCAGCTTCCATTACGTTTTACGTCTTTAATGTTTTTATAATCACCGCGTGGATAAATATGTATGTATATAATATATATATATATATATATTTATACCCACTCTCGTCGTTTATAGATACGTCTTTTAATTATCTAAAAACGTCTTCCTCGAGTAGCACGAGAATAGCGTTTTTACTCGTATACGCATACATAATATAATAATACACTTATATATTTCACCGTACAAACGATACGCACTTTAATACGATGTATGCCTGAATTTATTAGATTCTCGCAGGGTGCGTATTAGTTTTCGCCTCTCCAAAACGATTTATAGAAAATACCATGTTTATCGTGTACAGATATAAGTTTCTATGTGTATATAGTATACCGCGTATGCATATTATATACGTCCCGCGGGAGCTTATTGTCGGGGAATAAATCGCGAAAAACGCTCGTCGAAACCATCTATTGCCTTTTATGCGATCCGAATTGCTGTCACCCGCTCCCGTTCTGCATCGCGATAATAATAATAGTAACGAACACGTGACAATAATATTTTACGTTGAGATTATCACACGCGAAATTGACAAAATATATTGTCGTGACACTACACGCGTATACGATCATACGCACGTATAATACAATATATCGTGTACAGATCCACGTAAATAGATTTGATTCCGCGCGTCGTGAATATACATTATACATATCGCACCGAGTCGAACACAGTAGTCGATCGTACACGCCGTGTTATTTGCAGCTCGTTAACGACGAAAACATACTGATATTATACATGTGTATACACTCGCCCGCTGTTTTTCGACTGCGCCGGGCGACATCTGGTTGCGATATATCTTTCGGGTTAATATAATAATATTATGTGCTCCCGGGACATCGTCGTTTTGTTTTCGTGGAACGAGCTGGGCCTCAGATGACCATCTACGCAAATATAAATATATTACGTAGGTACTATACTATATTTATATAGTAAGTCGTCCTGGAAATATTTATCGTCGAACCCTGATGTGGATCGTATGCATGTTATTTTGTGTAACTCATTTTCAGTATTGAATAACATTCCGCAGTGCTCGAAAAAAATCACCCAAGTAAACTAGGATTTTTCGGTTTACTGCCAAATTTACTTTCGAAAACCAGAGCGAAAATCGACCATTTCCATCCGGTCGTCTACGAACTGCTCGAACATTTAATTTTACGTTGAACGCGTCGTGAGGTATTCACGTGTGGCTATGGTATATATATGAGGTACCGTGGGATCCTTTTGTATTTTCACGCTGCAACTGCGATGGCTGCAAATCTACGTTGAAAATACGTCCGAACCGTTGATCCGAACCACTGTAATAGTTTAAGTGACATAAACCGTTTATGACTGCACAGTATACGTCGAAAAACTGCAGATGATCACACGCGAAATCACCGACTAAATTTTATCCGTATATGCGTATATTCGTCCCCAAAACTGTCATTGATTATCTACCCCACGTCCCTGTTCAGCTATATATAATAAACGCTCGTATATAATAATATTACAAACGTATAATATGGTAATATTAACGATTTAAATTGTATTTGACTCGCGCGATCCAGCAAAGTTTTACGTCAAAGTGGGTTCTGTGTACGTTGTAAAATTTGTCCACGATTTTAAATTTACAAAATTATACCTATACACTGCGTCGGTGGCAGTGCAGAACGTGCAGTCATCGAACTGTTTTGAATATATACATTCGCATTGTAATAATACAAAATACCTACTAATCGTACATATCTAAAAATTCCAATTAATTTTTTTATTATTATTTTTACGCCGACACAAAAACCGAATTTCGTCAAGCGTTGTCATCGCATAATTTATATTATAGAATTTTTCGATATAGTATCGTTATTTCGTTTTTATTACTGAAAGGAACGCACGCGCGGGCACTCGCGCACTGCACTGACACACGCATATTAAAAAACAATTGAATTTATATGAAATCGCTCATGTTCAATTACGCGCGTAGTGCGGGTCTGCAGCAGAGGAAACAATACCCATTACCCGTACGGCAATTAATAACAGCGCTTTTCGAATTCACGGTTCGCGAGTATTGGAGCGTCTATTGTATTATTGCAGCAGTGAACAAAAAAAAAAATAATAATAATAAAACGATAGCTATGATAATTTAATACGATATTCCGTTATTTTTCTAGTATTATTTTTTTATTTTTTGTTTCTTTTTATATAATACGATGTATTATGTTAAGACAAAACACCGTTCGTTAAGTTTTGTTGCACTATAATAGTGTAATAAAAATTGGTAATTAATTAAATTATATTATACTGTCTAATGTATAAATAATACATATATAATAGACATAATACTACGGTATCTCGTGTCAGATTTTTCCACTTGCTACTATCGCGTAGCTATACTAAAAATTTACACAATACCAACTACCTATAATATATTGTAACTGTAGCCATAGAATGACACTAAATTCACCACTCAAACAAATTTCTCTCGTTATTGCAATATTATTAGTATTATTATACACCAACAACTGGTGTTCGCGGCAAGTGCTTTTTTTTTTATTTCAAAAACAATTTAAAACGGTTCATTTATATAATTATGTACAACTCCCTGAAATATTCATTACATGTACAGGGTTATGTGGTTATCCAGTAACCTATCCGTCATAGTTATTCACGTAGTACAATAATAATTGCCAGGACGCAGGTTTTATTCAGACAATTGTGTACACTGTTATGGATACACGCTAGAAATTAAAGTCCGAGCCGTTTAGACCATAGTCGTCCAACTAATCCCCCATATTTTACTTCTAATTAAAATACATATTCAAACTTAATTATATAACTTGAAATATTCAATCCGTATACGTAATATACTAGAAGTTAAATAGGACGTGGAACATTTTTGAAATTATTTCATAACACATGAGAAAATCAGAGTTTGACTGACTTATTTAACATAAATTTTTACATTATAATGCATATTTGAAACTACTTAAGGTTACTTGAAATTTATTTATTTAATAATTAATTTTTTCTGACGCCCAATCAAAATGTCCAGTATCACCTGTGTATGAATATTATAACTAGGTAACTATATATGTATAATATACATCTCTGATGGTTTACATAATGCATTCACCACAAACAGGGTTCGTGTTTTATGGCGTTTCCGCGTCTCCCCCTGCGACGAGGGTCTTACCTACTTCACCACCGCAATGGCAGATGCGCGAACCCAGGCAAACGCCGCGCGTTTGCAGGTTAAAAATGTGGCATAATGACGGCGGCAAATCGTTTTGCCGTTGCGAGATAACACCGTACATTTTATTGGACGTGACTTAATATTTATTTGTTGTTTTCTTTCATCCCGGGCCATTTGGAATTAATTTTAAATATTTTACTACCACCAGTCGCCGTCACCTCTGAGAATGCGCGCGCGTTATACAACGACGAGACTCGTGTTGTTTGCTAACACATTTAAATAATAGGGTGTTTGCCACCGCCACCGCCGCCTCCGACAGTCGATACGATATTCTTGTTTTATTCCCTCTCGCCAAAAAAACCAAAAAAAAAAATATTCCGAATTTAAAAACACTTTTTTTCGCTTCCTTCTCATTTCTTTGTCTTTGTTGTATTTAATTCGATAATATTCAAGAGCGACGTGGGGCTGACTGGGCCGCCGTCATGGTAGTACCGGTATTGACAAAGTCAATTTATTGCTATCGTCGCATCCATCGCGTACACCTCTTCACCCTGCCCGCGATTCACGGTTTTTTTTCTCACCAGTTAATACATGCACAAATAAAAAATAAATCCGAACGACATTATAATATAAGACACAAACAATTATTTTAAATTCTAATTTTTCCTCTTGTATATACGATTTACTTATTTATTATGGAGCAGTGTTTCTGCAGTATATATCTATACTTCCTATGTATATAATATATATTTGACACTGTTCGCTGTTCTCGATTACCCACACAAATACATTCACATTTCTTATAAAATGTATTAGTATAGGTCCTGCCTTTACATATTTTATGTACCTACGTGTAATGACGTGTATATCGGGAAGAATGTCCTGTTCAACTGACTGCTGTGAATCCGTTCCTTGTTAGGCGTAGTCGTAGGTAAATGATCTGTTTGATATATTAGAATTTTCGATAGGAGTAAATCGCATTGTGTGTGTTCACTGCTGTAAATATATGTATTGATACTTGTTTGTGTGTGTGTGTGTGTGTGTGTGTGTGTGTGTGTGTGTGTGTGTGTGTGTGTGTGTACGCGGACGCGCGCGCCGGACACGTCATGTCATGATATGCGTCGAACTACCGCTGGTGCATTGTGCCCGCATTTACGTAGAGAAGGATATTATATTATGTACCTATTGGTACACATAAGAATCGATGCGTACGATTTCATTCTATTTCTTATGCAAGTTAATAATACATATTATACTGCACTTTATATACAACAACATAATAGCTACACATGCTTTTTGGCCAACACCTATACCGTATATTATCCTCCGGATAATGCGAGACTACTTACTATATTAGGTATATACTGTATACATACATATATGTATGTATATACGTGTGTGTATGACGAGTTTATATACCTTTCTGCGTTTTTATATTATTGTGTTGCGCAATGCCGTAATAATGGAGTTTGACACATCCGAGTCTTTTCGTTATAATGTACATATAACAATAATAATAATAATAATATGTACGTTTATCATTGACAATTTTACGGCCTTTCGTGGTTATTTATTAGATTTGGTTTTGGAGACCTTGACAAAATAGAGAATACATATAATGTAACGCGTATACATCATAATATGTGTGTGTGTAAATCCTTGGTGGTGGCTTATTGTGCACGCGCGTCCGTCCCTTTGGACAGACAAAAAATATCATCCTTTTAGTTTTCACAATACACAGATATGTATATATGACGCAATCCAGTTTTATTGAAAAAGGGTTGTGAGAATTTCCGTCTTTATTATTCTTATACTTTTATTTTCAACAAGACAACGTGCAAGTGTACGGTGTGTAATAAAAACACTAATAAACCATATGACATTTCAAATCAAAAATCATATGTGCAAATAGCAGTAGAGTTATTTCCTTTTACAAAAATACATGTTGTAGAACCTCTATATAATGTATAGAAGTATCTACGTTTAAAATTATCCATTACCCAACTTTGCAGGAGATAATAATAAAATACATAGATTATTTCTGATTATTCAAAAATCGGAGATTTGGAACTGATATTCTAATTTTTTTTGTATAAATCAAATTATACGAACAAAAAAATAATTCCAAAAAAAAAAGATTATTGGCAGCAACTGATTTATGGCACAGGGACCTCATGTAAAAGTAAAACATCCGCGTAAGTGTGTGCGTTCGAAAAACTATAGTACAAAACAGGAGACTACTTTCCATCGTAATAGATTTTCGATAATACTTTTTGTTAACAAAAAGTGCAGTGTCGTTTTTTCTTCAATAAAGCTATTTTACCGGCTTACTGTGATTGTACATTTAACCGATTTGTTTTATGTTCCTATACAATTTAACAGCATAATACATTTGCATACCTACTTACAAACGTTCAACGCATTTTTGAACGTCAATTGAGTCATAGTTCCATAAATAGATTAGCCGCAGGTGTCTTGAGTGGCAAAATTTGTACTACAGTAAATATTTTAAAGCTTTTTGATTATTGTTTTTGTACTCTTCGTACTTAATGTGACGTCTATACCTTACAGTAATGAATACCTATTTACTGATTACAGCATTTAAAACTATTGTCGTGATTAATTATTATAAATAATAATATTAGTGCTCTGATTTACTACTTCATTGAAAAATATGTGTAGGTGTGTTTAAGCATTATACGTTGTATATTATCACTTAGCTGCGGTTAAAGTTTTGTAATTATTCAAATAGGAACTAATGTAAAAGAGAAACTTCTTATTCCTAAAATTATGAATGAAATTCAAATCACGTTATTAGTACATACTATTTACTTCGATTAACGGAAGGTTTATATTTAAATTATTTTTATATTATTAATGATTATTGTTGAATATTTTTCATGATTTAAAAATATATTCTTTTCCAGCAGAATAAATGCCACACATTTGATACATTTTTATACTATAAAACATTCATATAATTACACTTATGTAATTTATGTTGGCTTTAAAATAGTATAAAAGAGAAATTCAGCACATAGATCTATAAATTACCGTTGAAGTATCATATTAAATTAATTTTGATTACAATTATAATGTATTCTGTCCGTATTATCATAAACATATAATAATTATTCCCATGATTTTTAAATGATTTGGTAGACAATTTTTTCTTTAAAACATTTTTTCTATTTTTTTCAACATTTGCTTGAAAAAATCATCGTGTTCAAGTTATAATATCATCATGTTTGATTATAATATGTTCTCTAATCTCTCACTTCTAATACAAATTATGAGTGTGTATAGTAACAAAGAATAACAATTCGTAAATCGAATGGAAAATAATAAACTAATAACATTAACAACACTATTGGGTGGTCTTTGTCTATATTTTTGTCCCATAACTGTATGTAACGTGTCTTGTTTACTACAAAGGGATTATTTGTAATGTATGTGTTATCAATTAATGTTATCTATATACAGTGTAAACATCATAAAGTATAATACTGTCACCCGTATTTTTGAAAAAGAGGAATCAATTTTAATGAATCAATTCAACATCAATCGTAAATATATATGCGTAATTGTTAAAATTCTAAAGTGGTAACTGACAAATAGTAATACCCACGCGTATACAAACAATTATAAATATTTTGAATAAAAATGTATCGTAAACATTATGGAGACAATATTGAATTTAACCTCTTATATTGTAAAAATCGACCAAAGAAGTCGTGACTGTTATTTTCTCTTAAGTGTATTTCCCCAAATCGCTTCCATAGCAGTCACGCACTCACACATATAATATGTCATTTTCAGTCCCCGTATAGCCGTAAAATAGCTAAATTCGGCTCTACAGTCTACTCGTCTATTTGTACTTATATATATATATATATATATACTTACTATTATAACAACGGTGTTATAGTTAACGATGAAAAATACTCAAAAATACTATAATTGTACACATGTGGGTCCTTTATGTTCTATACATTTATTATACTACACACACGCACACGTACATGCACACACACTCTTATATATTTATATATATAAATATATTGTAGGATGTACATGAACGTATGTATTATATTTAATAATATATTTATTGTTTTTGTCATGTCCGACATGATGTTACTATATTTATATATAATCCAGAGAATACATACACTACTTGATGACAATAATATAGCAGTGCATTGTGGGCCGTGTGTACGCGTGTATGTAGACCATAGTCCTTATACAGAGTCGGGATGTCACGTTTGTAATGTATATATATATATATATATATATATATATATATATATATATATATATATATATATATATAAAAGTGTAACTGTAAACGGTATATTATTGACCGTATTTTTTCATAATATGCCTCGACGACGACGGTGATGCGATAATATTATTGCCGCATTGGTCACGTCAAAAAACTCGTTCGGCGACGTATAGGTCCGTATAAGGGCGTCCTCGTCGTCGTCGCCGTCATATTGTGCAGCGCGTCATTGGACACACGACGATGACAAGAAACGCATTTCGAAAATTGCAACGCGACAAAAAAAAACTGTCGAAATATTATTTATTCCATATTCACGATTGTGAGCGAGTAGACGGCCACGGTAGTAACTTCTTATTGCTGCTACTGTAAAACAAAATCAACACGACGGTCAATGGCAGTTGCAGCGCAACATCCTCATCACTGACATAACCCCAAACGTACTTTTACGCGGACGCTCAAGAATTATCTTGTGGTCGTGAAGAGAAAACATAGATTTGACTAATTTATCAAAAAACCGTTTGATACCAATTAGGTTTTGTAGGAAACCGGTCGAATCAATTTTCTGGAATGGGGAAAGTGCATTAGGTACGCACTCGATTTATCTTCCTCCGTGCATTGCGGAATGACGTAGGCATAGATATGTTTATACTATGCGAGCGTTTCGTTTAAAATCGTGCGTTTGACCAATGAAATAATTATCGCCCTAAATATTATTATGTCTCACACGTGGATAAATCGCAGTAGACAGTTGTATATCTTTTTTAATATAAAATTTAACAACACGCTTATATATGTATATATATACAGTAGACGCCGCTTATAAGAATCACTTTGGGACCAGTACAAAGTGAGTCTCATAACCGAATGAATCTTATAGGCGAAATGGAAAAAAAAATTAATTACGTATTTATAAATTTTATTTTCCACATATTTTGCTTTGATTTTAATACATTAACACATATTACATACTTTATTATTGAATGCATTTCTTAATTAATTATTATTGAATAAATTTAATAATCCCGATAAAAAAAACTACGTACACGTGTACGTATGTGTATTTATATACCCGTAATTACGATAACTGTGCAGCCGCCAGATAATCAGTGCACTATAATAACGATAACCGTTGCGATTAATTTTTCAATATCAATTTATTTCTAAATTATAACCAAAAAAGTTTATTTTCTACTATTTATTTTACGAAATTTGAGTCATATAACCGAAGTGTTGAGTTTTATAACCGATTTTTTTTAAATGTATTTGGATACGTCCGGACCATTTCAGACGATTTTGAGTCTAATAAGCGACTGAACCTTATATCCGTGAGTCTTATAAGCGGCGTCTACTGTATATGTATACATAACCAAAAAGAAACTATATTATCATAAATATTTTGCACTTTTAATAATTAAATACATTTAATTATTCAATAAAGAATGATGTGAGAAGTAAAAATTTATCTCGTCTGCAAAAGAGTCAATTCGGCCACGTTGATGTACCCATGTCACCGGCACCAAAAATGTAGTATGTCGTCCGCTTCTGTTCTGTAATAAAGAAAAAAATCTCATTTTTTCGATAACCTGTCAACGAAATAAAAACAACTCGGGTAGTAATCTTTGATATGACAAACATGACGATGTATTTGATGTACTTATAGGTACGTGACGCACGTCAGTTGCGACCGGTCCGTCGTCTCGACTAGTGCCTATATAATATTCTGCACGTGACAGTTGCCGCAAAACGCACGGTTTAATACATATTGTCTGCTGCATACGTACCTATATATTTTTATAACACCGAGCTAAATGATTCTACTTTACTCTCTCCTTTAATATTGACCTACGCGACTATCGCGCCTGCATGTGTCGTGTACATTAATCCTCACCAATAAACATTTTTTACTACTCGAGACACAAATTTAGTGAACTTATGAACCACCGTGATATCTTTCAAAATTTTCCGCTCAAAACGTAATTTGTCAAATTTTTCCATTTTAGGAAAATTTCCAGTAACTGTCCGATGCAATAATTATTATAACCTTGCCTTCAGTGGCATATTTAAGGGATTTCGAGTTCACTCCCCTCCTGTGAGTGTGTGTGTGTGTGTGTGTGTGTGTGTGTGTGTGTGTGTGTGTGTGTGTGTGTGTGTGTAAAATGACGTACATGTACTAGCTATTATCTATATATATCATAGATACCTGCCGACTGTATATTATAGCTATACGCGTTAAAATTGCGCGGAGGGGCTTATAATATATTATATTAACGAGCGCGCGTCGTCCTCAACGGCCGAATCGATAAAACGTATAAATTCGTAATTTCATTAGGAAATGGATTCCTTCCGCGGTTATATCCTTGTTACCACTACATTATTGAAACCAACATTTATCTCGAAAAGCCGCGGTTAAGGGGTACATATGTAGGTACTCGTTGTGTGTATATAACTATGTATATAGTATGATGTATATATATATATATATATATATATATCATAGGCGTGCGCAGGGTTTTGTGTCGGGTGCAGCATACATTTTTAACCGGCCCTAACGAACAATAAGCAGCCCATATATTTCTTTAATATAGCCCCTCCCCCCCCTTGAATTCTGTTTAGCCCCATAGTGTAAAAATGTAATATTTTATACGTTCATATTATAATCACTTGTGTACCTGAATCATTATAAGGTATAACCCCCCCTCCTTATAAATTAATCACTATGCCTATATCTATTATGGTTATAGAAATATAATAAATTGTAATCTAGTTTGTACTGTGTACATCGAATTTCTCCAATATTACCCATTTATTTTTGGACTTGAATTGATAAAATAGTAAATAGTATTTTTTTCATTTGAATAACACTGAAGATATTTTATATTTTAAAATTATAAACCCAATATGTTTAAAATTATTCATTCTATGTATAATATAAATATCTACCAGCCCACTAAATCCAAAATAAATTTCAGGTGCAGCGAAAGCAGCATTCGCTGCACCCGTGCGCACGCCTATGATATATATGATGTATACCGACGCGTTATTATTACCTGTGCAATACTGTAATTCAAACATTATTATATCACCTATAAATATATAATATTATTTATACCCTAGGCTGATAGAGAGGGGCAAGTTAATGTTCATTTTTTCCCTTGTAACTATGTCAATTTATAGTGTAAATCAAATTATATGAATTTAAATTAATTGTTAAAAGTAAACACTGACTTTTTATTTAACTCCATTTAATCTTTTTTTCCTATTTTTAAATGTTGGTTCCTTTATACAAATTCATATCAATACTTAATAAAAAAACAGTAAATAATTTTTTTGAAAAATGAAATAATATTATTTTGTAAAACCACTGATTATAAAATTTCAGATAAAGTAAATATAATTATAATATTTCGTCGTAAATTATATATTTACGTTAGTATTCGATATAGGTAGGTATATAATGGCATAATTTCTTTAATGGCTGAAGAAATTAACGGAACTCGTTTTGAGTGTGAAGCTGTCGCGCCATAATCATTTGAAATAAAAATATAACTATATTAAAATCGTAAATTGATCTCGTCAGTTCAAAATTAATTTTACGCCCGGCGAATGGAATGCGTCAAACCTATTTGCGATGTCTTAAACTCTAAGTGAATATATAGTATGTCCGAATATCGACTGGTCGAGCGCAGAAATCCCAATCATCGCATCGATCCCCGGTCCTGCGGGTATCCCTTTAATAACACCGTACGCGCATAAAAACAACTGTCACTTACGATACGTACTGAACACATTAACTCTCGTCATACACGTGAGGTTATAGCTGCACGCACTCACAATGTGTAACATAATAATATAGCGACCGAGTGTCTAAAATACCATGCGGTTACCTGCCTCTCCGCCACTCGCGCGCTCTTCACGTATTATAATATCTCCGCCCGTGCGTTTACACCTCGATTTCGGCGCACGTCACACGTCACGCGATGGTTATATTATCATTATTGTCCAAGCCCTCGTCACGTATGTACAGAACACACAAACACGCGCGCGCGTATATACAATATATTATTCATCTTAATGTTGCGTACCCGCTGACCGCAGTGCACGGCAAAGTAAGTAATAACGTATGGAATATTCACACGGCGTGTACTTCGCGTCGCGCGTGAGTAGGGTGACGGTGAACCGCGCCATTCAGAGCGAACGCGTTCAAATTGTATTCATATAGGCGTGCACAGACTCCGGTTTTAGAAGCAGCGTACGTTTAACCCAGCCCATAATTTCACGTTTTTTTTTTATTTTTTTTTTATTTTCATCATAGATATCAAAAAATGATATCGATCAGTGGTTGTGTTTGAGTAAAGTTGTTTTGAATATAGTATGACGTTTCCCGTTTCCTGTTTCACTATATCTAAAAATTAGATATCATTATTTATAATGCATTAGGATAAACAATAATTATAAAATAAAACATACATTTTGAATGTGATATAATATGTTTTTGTGTCTGTTGGAACCAAACTGATAATACATACATTTTTGGCAAAAAAAAAAAAAACCAAAATTATTATAAAAGTAGTAGGTGGTAAACAACATTTTGATAAAACTTATAGTTATCATTAAAATGTTCATCTACGTTATAAGTGTATTAGATTAGAATAAAATTATCAGATGATTAAGACCCCTAATGATATATTTGCAGCCGAATAAAAAGTCCGAACGTAGCATTATATATGCTGCATCTACTGCTCCGGCGGCCATTTGCACGTCTGATATCTTATAAAATATGTAATTCATAGTTACGTATATCGTATAAGGCTATTTGCTCTATAGTCACCTTTTGTATATTATGATAATTCCGTAAACCACGTCATCGTATTCCGACGGTAATGATTTATTGCATAGTTTTCGAACAGTATTTACTCAACATTAGTTTAGTATTTATTGGCTTTATTTCATGTAGACTTTTGTAATAATTACAAATAAATAATTTGTAGTAATAAATTATTTATTATGTAATATGTAAAACGATACGATTTTTTTCGGGTGCTCGCTGATCTTGTATTCTGAATATTATTTATTTAGGTTAAAATATATAGTTTTTCACTTGACCGTAGCGTAGAAATTGTATGTGATTATGCTCCACATTATATGTGTATGATATATATCTATTTGTTATACGAACAAGCGATTTTTGAAGCACCAGATCCGATGAACCTTAGTGATAGACTGTTATCGAGTAAATTCTAATGTGATATTATACAATAATGGGTGGTTTGGAAATAACCGAAGAAAATTATAACACAAAAACTGTTGAATCACAATTCACAAATTATTAGATGCCGATATCATGATCACTGGATCCCCGTTTTAGTTAACTGACGTTTTCATTACACACGTGTGTCTTATTATCGGTATAAGTTTACGACCGTCTATTTGCTATTAAGATAATCATTTCAAATTTATTTCGTGGCGCAAAATGTGCGACAAAATCATTTTGCTCACGCTAGTGCATGTCTCTATACAACGTTTCTACATACACTATTACAGCACTTTATCGTCACCAAGACGTTGATCGTACCTATACAGGTATAGAAACATACGTGTAGAAATCCGTCGGACGAACGCGACGAAAACGTCGTCTCGTGCCCGTTGTAAAATAACTCGCGTTTAATACTCTTTATATGCGTAACGCGTCGTATAGATTACTATCGATCGTCTAGATCAGCGCCGCAGTAGTGTATTATGATCGTATTTATACCTAGACGCAATCGGTATATACTTTATACGTATATATTTTATTTATTTATATACGGCGGATAGGTACCTATTTACGACGTTGCAGTAAAAGTGAATATATTATGTACGCGTGTACACACATATTGTAAAGACGCATGCCGTGAGCCGGTGGTACGCGGGAGATAAAGGCTCGGCGATATTATTATTCAGGTATATGATGAGATTTTGAAATTATTGTATTTACTGTGGTCGCATCGTGTTTTAGATTTTTATCCGCCGAATTAACGAAATAATGGCTGTAATAAAAATGTGTGAGTGTGCGTGTGTGTGTGTGTGTGTGTGTGTGTGTGTGTGTGTGTGTGTGTGTGTGTGTGTGTGTGTGTGTGTGTGTGTGTGTGCTCACGCGTCCGTTATGTGTATTATATTCGATAAATTACCAAAACCGTCCCGGGTCTCTCTCTGTGTCTCGACTAACGGTCAAACATCTGCTATATTTACGCGCTCGCGCCCGCCGTAGATTTTTGATGAATTATATCGAGTATTTTTAGCAGCTTGACCCGAGGTGCGGTGGCGGCGACGGCGCGTCGTATTTTATTATTATTATTATCATTATTGTCATTATATTATTTCCTCCCGGGGCACGCGCGGGGGAGGGCCTGCCAGAGGCTTTATGTAATTTACAGTTTTAACGTCAATTTCGCCCACGCACGCTGCTGCTGCTCTCCGCACACCGGTCCGCTTCTGGCCGTCCGGTCGTCTCGTAGTCCATTGTCATCGGGCGCGCGCGCGCGAGAGAGAGCTGTGATGTTATATTATTATATTATATTATTGTGTGCGAGCCATGCGTTGTCCACTCGCCCGTGTGTGTTATGTGCTCGCGCGCGCGCGTTCGTTCTTTCAATGCCGCCGCTGATGATGACGACCGATGACCCGCCGCCGCCACTACACCACCCCCGCGTGAATATAATGGCACTTTTGTTGGACATTTTTATGTATTAAAACGTATACGTGTGTGCGCGTTTGCTGCGGGGGAGTGTGCGTGTGTGTTTGTGTGTATGTGCATGCTAGCTGCGGCGTTGACCGGCAGCCGTGGTCAACGAGCGTACATATCCACTCAATGTTTATTATTATTATTATTATTATTATTATTATGTGTGTGTGTGTGTGTGTGTTATTGTCGGACGTCTGCTGCGGTGTGCGCTTCTGTCACCGAAAATATATATATGTATTATAGATGTGTGTATAGCATACATATTACACACACACACACAAAAACACATATGTATATATACGCGCGTACGAGATCTATAACCCGACGGATAGAAAGAGAGAAAACGAGTTGAGCTACCCCGGGGGGACTGCGTGCGAAATAGCCCGCATAAAACATTGTTTCGTACGCGTATAATATATACTATATGATACCGTACGCAGGGTGTGATTCGCCGCGTACGCGTCGTTAAATCGGTAATTTTACGCGTAAAACGCACCGTGTCGTGACCGCGCGGGGGTGCGTACGTACCTACGTATAAATACATCACGCGCGCCGCGCCGGCCAGAGTCCGGCAACTGTCACGAAAGTACTGTTCACACACCGGAATAATACGAACGCATATACATACGTACAACGGTCGTCGGCAGAGTCGATTTTGAACACACACACGACGTGTGTATTCCTATAATACATGACCACAGTAATATTAAGATCGTGGTTGAATTATTATATTCGTATATTTTTTTTTCTTTATTGATCGCAAAAGAATATAATATACATAATAATTTAAAATACATACAATTTTTTTTATCGATTATCTATCTCCTTTGAGCTAGGCTTGTGTTGGAGATAGAGAGTTTTTAAATAATAAAGATTGCAATATAAAACTAAAAACAATTACAACTAAGCAAAATATTTTTTTACGTGATAAAAATTACAATTTTAAATTTTTCTACATAATATAAAATAAACATACCTATATTTATACTGGTTTATGGTAAATTGCGCAATAGCCATTCATTTATTTATATTTACATTTTTTTTTTTTTTTTTTTGCTTTCATAGTATAATAATTTTTTCTTTACATCTAAATGCAATGAATTAAATATAGTGGGTCCCAGATAATCTATAAATTTTTGACCACAAGTTGTTTTTGCGTACCTAACTTTAGCATCTAAGGCCTTGTGTTCTCTTTTATTTTTGCATGTTTCTATATTGTACCACGTATTTTTATTCTTCACTACCCAATTCATTGCAAATGTTTTGTACACTGATCTTATTGGCAATACTTTAAAAACTTTACAGTTTTGGTTCGTAGAACCTTCCAATGAAAATCCAAAAAAATTATCCAAAAAATTAAATAATATATTATGTATAACACCGGTGTACGAAAATTGTGTACCTGCATGATTTAATTGCGCGTCAAAATCGTCGATTATCGTGGAGATCTTTATGACTTTTTTAACACGCCAAGACTGTTGGACGAGCGTAAAACATTAAATTTTATATATTCGTTATCCTAGCGGTCGAGGCAAATGTTTAATGAAATAACCGATTAAATCCAATGTTTGAAAATTAACCTACATTTTACATCCGACTCTAAAGTCTAATTCGCATTTTTCAACTGCTGGTGCACGAACTAATTAAAATAACGAATATTTATATTTTAACTAACACTAATTCACCTGAGTTATTTTTTTTTCTACTCGCTACAAATTATTTATAAATTATAAATGTACTTAATATAATTATTTTATTTACATATAATAAACTAAATTCAATTTATAAACATGCATTATTTCTCATAAATTAGTGTAACCTGATTTAAACATGAATTCTTTATCATTATAGTTATTCCAAACAAACAAATTGATCCGATAACTAAAATATATATATATTAATTCATAATAACTGCAAATGGATCTCAGCGTGTTAAAAATAATCAAAAATAATCAGCTGAATCATATACCTAAACTTCATTTAAACTTAATTTTATGTTATAACAAAACCCCTTCAGATTTTGTATAGAATTATTGAAAAACGTTCGACATTATTAAAATATGAAGCCCATTAAGCACATTTTTCCATCGTTCGATTTCGCCAAAAAAATTATAAACAGTAATTAATTTAGTCACGCTTTTTTCATAACCCACTGTAATGTTATTATGTTTTATAATCAATGTACGGTTGGTGATAGAATAATTAATAACAGTGTTTTTACTAATCGTCGGTCCAAAGAAACGTATACAAAACCAAATTAAAATTTGTTATTATGACGTTATTATAGCATGTGTTTATCGTGAAGAGCGACGGTAATATGAGCCACGAGCGTTTAATTACTATCGAAAAAGCGCTGGACTACGTTTTCAGCATCGTGTGTATACAAGATAGGCGTGTGTGAGAAACACGTGGTTAAAATTATTTATTTTAGACGTCTATTAGCGCAGGGTTGTTTCGTCGGGTAATCGAATGAAAATATATAAAATCTTTCTGCGCGATACGTGCACACGCGCACTACATTTTAACGGTTATAATATAATGGTGTGTATAATATGCTATATAGTATGTGTGTATACACTAATATTGTATTTATCAATCGCGTGTGCGTTTGGCTGTATAAACCGCCATGCGAGGACTTTAATTTAGATCTCTTTAAGAACCGGCACGTGCGGCAGATGTTAAGTATTTAACATACGTATACTGTAAGTATACATATATAACTGCAACCATGCGGGTGTGTGCGGATCGAATAATTCCGAAAACGCGTTTCTGTGTACGAATGTGAGTAATATGTGTAGCAGAAATGCGTAGCTCAAGGTTACTAAAAATCCAATAGTAATAACTTCAAATTCTATCAGGCCAGAAAGAAAAAATAAAGATCGTTTAACCGTACTTTTTTTTTCTATAAGTATGCCTACCAATAATAAGCATTTTATTTCATTTTATAATTGGACGATAATATTTATAATACGATTTTTAAGTTTAGGTACTTGACGAGGTAGCATTATTGCTCCCGTCACGCTGTATAATAATTACACATCTGATATTCCTCACTCTAACCTTACTAGTCTAGCTACTTTTGCCTATGACACTTGCATAGCATCTTTTGACCCAGATATATACACTGCAACGGAGAACCTTCAATCCCATCTAAATGATCTACACAATTGGTTTAATCTATTGCGAATTAAAATAAATGAAAATAAATCATCACACATCACATTTACACTTCGATCCAATAACAGACCCTCGGTTACACTCAATGACGAAATTATTCCCAGAGAAAGCTCAGTAAAATACTTAGGTATTCATTTAGATCAAAGACTAACATGGGCCACGCACATCAAAACCAAAAGAAAATCAATGAAACTAAAACTACATAAACTTCGACAACTTCTTCGTTCTAAAATTCCACTTAGTGACAAAACTCTTATATACGTACAAACAACTAGTTCGTCCTGCAATGACATATAGAATTCAAATCTGGGACTCGACCAAAAATTCAAACTTTAATCTTCTCCAATCCTTTCAGTCGATTAGTATCCGTCTCCTGACAAATGCACCCCGGTATGTTAGTATTCATACAATCCATAAAAACCTCAAAATTCCAACTCTTCACACCCTCGCTTCAACACAATATGAAAAATTTCATTCTAATACAAAGAATCATTCAAACCCACTAATCTCAAACCTCTCCTCTAAGACACTCCCTGATAACTCTCCCCGTCGACTTAAACACAATTGGCTTCGTGATTTACTCCGCTAAATAAATAAATAAAACAGTTTGAAGTAGTGTCAATGGATGCCCTCTTCACTCAAGCCTCTAAACTTTGTAAATAAAAAAAATTATCAAATTTACTTACTGTTTTATTATATTACAGATTGTAAATACATATTTATCTATCTTAAATTAACTAAAAAAAAAAAAAAGTTTACTTGAAAATATCAGTATATTATAATATAAACATTCTACAAACCAAGTAATTTATGATTATATAGAATTCGCATTTGAATAATAGATATGACGTTTTATCAATACATTTTTTTTAAAGTTATTTTTATTTTTATATCATAATTTAAATTTAAATAAGGTAACACAAGCCACCAATCTAAATGATACTCAGACCTCTTGTTACCGACCCCTGGTATATATAGTATAAAGTGTAGGTACTGCAGTTTTGTATACATAATATGCAGACATAAGCATTGAAATTTGGATTGATTCGTCACGACGTGCGCGCCTCCTACTCGTTTAGGGCTACACAAGCTCAACCGCACGAACTAAACGTGTTTGTGAACTAAACTAACTAAACTAAATTAGCAAAGTTCGTATAAACGCATAATATGCAAATCGTACGATTTATATCTCGCGTGCAGAGATTATTGTTGTATACGACGTCATGGAATTACTTCCTATACCAATAACGTACACTTACCTATTATTAAAGTTAGGACGTTGATGACTTTTGCATTTATTTCCCTTTGATTCTATACAATGCTATCCTAGCTAAACATTTTATTCATGCTCTCTTGATGCAGAATATTCTAATTTTATTTTGCATTTTTAACGTCATTTTTCAACATTTTTAAGTTATTTTTTCATCTTTAAGGTCATTTTTTGTGGTGTTTGTACAGTGTGGGGTAATTTTAGATTTTAAAGTTAAATCCAAGTTTGAAAACAAATTTAATTTATTTAAAACCTAACTTTGGATTTGGACAAGAAGTTAAACATTTTATTTTATTAATATTCTAATCTATAATTTATATTTTAAATAACCATTACACCCATTATCACGCCCATATCTCTAATAAAAGTTATTATTTATAAATACATTTTTTTTGCTTACTTAATTAGTTTTTTAGATCATTTTTAAGGTAATTTTTTGAAGTTTTGAAGGCATTTTTGCACTTTTTTCAGGGCATTTTTGTGTGTTTTTTAGGTCATCAACATCCTAACTCAACCTATTATATACACAACCATTTTAGATTTAGTCGTATATATTCGTAAATTGCCAGAAAGTATTAATTTCATAAATGTATATTACATTGTAATTTTTCGCTGTACAAATATTCGAATGTGTCTCTTGAACGTGGAAAGCCTCGAAATAGTTGTACAAGACATTTTTTCCAACCTGCATGTGTCGGGTGAATGGGAAAAAAAAAAATTAAAATAATAATAATAAGATTAATTGTATTATGTGTACATTTTAAACACTTCGCCGGTGAAACAAATTGCACTAGTCTCGTTCAACCAAGTCCGTAGTACATGGTGCCAAGTGTTTTCTATTTAAAGTTACACCAAAATACATAAAACTAAACACACGCGGCGCGTGCGCACGCCGTTCGCCCTGTGACTTAAACGGTTTGTGTTGTTCGTATTTTTCTTCTTCTTCTTCTTCTTCTTCTTCTTCTTGTCAATTACGATTATATAATACCACACGACATTCAAAATACAATCGTTTGTGAGCACACAACCCGTAGCTGATTGTTAATTAATTGTATAAATTTAATGATTCGAGTTTGTAAAATGTAAAAAGTCGATCGCAGGTACGAGTACCGACGAGACAGACGCGCAGAAACATGTTGCAGGGTAATATAATATATATTTATTTAATATTCAAATGAGTTTGATACGACAATGTTATGTATGGGATCTTTTTTTCCGTTCAATTCCGTACATTCAATTCGATACCTTATACGCGTATGTATGTTTATTTATAATTGTATATTATATGTGTTATTGGAAAACAATATAACACTCGCACATTTCAGTTTTAATCGGAACAGAATGCGGCGGTGGTGTATACTTCTCTATAAAATATTGCGATTATAAGAATACATTCATTGCTTACCTATATATATATATATTCACTCATGTATTTGTGCACTTGTGTACGTATATTATGTGACATTACCTACGTGTATGTCGCGGTGGCTGCGGCGGCGGAATAGCTGTTAGTTTATGTTCATCTCAGGTGAAAAGGATAAACATTATACGGCGGGTTAGGTGTGTGCATGAGTGTGCGTGTGTGAATGTGTGAGAGTGTGCTCAAGGGCGAGTCGTAACATGTCTACCACAAGTTTAAAACATAAAGAAATCACACGTTTTGTTGCTGTGGGAAGCTGTGTGTGTGTGTGTGTGTGTGTGTGTGTGTGTGTGTGTGTGTGTGTGTGTGTGTGTGTGTGTGTGTGTGTGTGTGTGTGTGTGATGGCAGTGGCGGCGGCGCTGTATAAGAGATGGAGAGAAAATAAAAACTTTTTTCATGAAACTTTTTACATAAATATTTCTGTATTGAATTGCGGACTAAAACTTGTTATTTTCATTATATTGTTAAAATAAAAAAAATTATCGATTGCAGTTTATATACATACATATATATATATATATGTCTGGTATATAATTTATGTGGTTTATATTGATGACTCATTATCATATGATGATTAATAAAACGTAAATATATTAGGTGAATAAAATAATGGATTGGTATTTATCATCTTATGGTTACTAATCGGAATATGATTATATAAGATTTTCACTTAAAATAATTTACTAATAACATCATATCTATCCATACCCGATAGGTACCTAAATTTGATGCATTTATTCATTTGTTTTTGTTAATTATTCAGTTTTTTCACAGGTGCCTGAGTCAAATTATTTTAAATATAGGCACTATATTTATTACACCTATTCGTTTGCGCCCAAGTCGACAACGTAATGATTTTATTTTTTCATTCCATTTCTTCTTTTGTGCATCGAATCCGAACACAGTCTATTGTCTGTATAAATTAGGTCGACGTGACATGATATACGATCATCGACTTATTATGTTCGGAATTTGTGGGTTCAAAAACACGTTGCACTCTAGTCAAGTTTTCCGGTTTACCGAATAAAATATATTCAATCGATACTGCGTACCTATAATATACATAATATATTTTCACGATTATATTCTCATCCAAACTAAAATGTGATAAATATCTGGCATCTAATTTGTAATCTTTTCTATCATTGCGACTATTATAAAAAATTTTATTTTATTTAGTATCTATCCTTAAATTCTGAGTATTTCAAGAACCATGCTGTAGATTTGTTTTTACATCACATCAATATAATATTGCAAAACCTGCAATGCAATATTCAGACTTCAGAAACATGATTTAATTATTTATCCGAAGACACACGGGATGGCGTGCCAAATCGTATTTTAAAATATCATCAATAAATAAAAACTAAAGTTTATAATATGCGACAAATATATGTATATTATAATTTGATCCATTAGTCTTATAGCAAACATGTTTAAAACATTGCCGTTATCTATATTGACTCCTGGTACGAAACATATAAAATATAATAAACCAATAAATTAATTTAGCATAGATATAGGTAATATAATGTATTTCTTTTTGGAGTTAGCCAAAGTACGAAAAATGTTAAGTTGCATCTTTTTCGATCGACGAGATCACCAGAAATTAAACAACAGTTAGTGCATATAATACTATATTATAGTATTATCCGTTGAATCCATTTATCAATATTTCTTTATTATGTTTATAGTATAATATGCACGTAAACATTTTACACGGGATGGCTACTTTGCCGTATCTCAGTGAAATATAAAATAATTAACCAAATCGCGTAATTAATTGAATCGCGTCGTTTTCTCAACTCGTTTATGTCGAGTAGAGGTAATTGGATGTTCCGTTGATATAGGTACAACTATAGTACTTAACCTAACTAGTGTTATAAATACATATCTATTTAGACGTATACACGGTACAGCAGCGTTTTATTGCCTATTGTGTGTATAAGATATAAATACGTATTAATATGTATAATATAATATAATATACATATAAGTTGTGTTATACACTGGCTATTCCAATTATTTTCGACCCGTTTTAATGCAGTAATAATACTACATTTATACGATAATCTGATTAGAAGTTAAAAACGTGGAAGTTATGACGAAATTAAAATATATAGCTATGTACATGTAGAGTCGGAATAGAATTTTAACACAGTAATTAATTATAAAATAGTTATGCCTTTTATCAGGGAAACAATTTATGTACACTATTTAGATAAATGATTAATGAGGTATATGGGTTAATACTGCAATGCAGACTGTAGTACCTATACTTATTGTTATTATATACAAAACAAAAATAAAATAGTGCAAAATCGCAACTTACATATAATACTTATTATAAATTATAATATAATATATAATTTATACAACTAGTAAATGATATTTTCAACATAGTTACCTGTTGTTTTACTCATTCTGAGCAAATTAGTTATCTAATCATTGCCAAGAATATAGTTCACCACTCAGTTTTTTAGAACGCTGTGTTTTACTAACTTTATACTAGATTTCAAAGTACTTAAAGGTACAGTCAACTGTGGTGACATAACAATATTATCGAATACGATTGTGATATTATTAAGCATGTTTTTGTCGACGATTTATTATAACGGCTACGCCTTTAAGAATTTAAACAGTTTTACGCCGAAGCTATTCCCCGCTCTAGATCCAACCCTGTACATCAATTTGTATAGATATACCTATAGCGTACATGTGTTTCGGAAACACGCATTTATGCCAGATGAAAACATTTAGTGATTTTGATAATATTTTACAGTGATAAACGTGCATGCTATATAGCCGTTTACACAGCCGAATTAAACATTTAATCACGCGTATACCTATTTTATATATTATCATTATTATTATATTTTATATATATATAAATGCGATGGTATATACAAAGGTGCCTATTATAAAATATTTTTATGTAATATACACCTATTATATATTGTTGTTCTGAGTATTTTATTCTCGTTTCACGTTCATAATATGTTTTACATATATTATATTTATTTATATTCACAGTATATGCGGTATACCTACACGTGGTTATTTCGTGGTGACGATGATGGTTCCTTGTCTTTATTACTTTATTGCGTCCACGTCTGTATATCGCACATAAATATAAATAAATAAGTATATATATTTGTGTGTGTGTGTGTGAATGTTTTAAATCCATAAAATATAATATTATATACTCGACTACAGTGTGATCTATATAATAATATAATAATACGACGTTAACGATCGACAACGACAACAATATAATAATAATAATAATATATATTATTATCTTTATATGGATGTATAAATATGCGGTATATTTTCGTTTGCACGCACATCTGCTCCAAGTATTATATTATATGGCACTATTATAGAATGGGTCTGTTCTGACGTCTAAATCATCGTCAAATAATCTTTGTCCCTACACGACAGTTGTATATTACCACATAAAGGTACTCGTTATTATACGTCTCACGCATCCGGCAAATCATAAATTAAAACAAAAAATCCACCGAATTTATTTTGTATTGTGCAGTAGGTTCGTGCGACGTGACTTTGACTTTTCCTTAAACAATATCAATTAGTAATTATTATTATTTGCCTATAATTTATCACATATTATATTGCTGTACTTCGACACACTGAGGTACGATGATACGAGTGTGTACAAAACTACAGACGGTAACTGGTAGGCATATCGTTCGATCGCCTGTCCCCTTGGCCCTTGTCCTATTGCAAGTAGTTGTTACAAAACCTTTTTATTTCAAATATATCTTTTTTGACAGATATTGTTCACCTGACAAATTGCTAGTAGACCTAAATGTCTTTTGTCCACATATCATACACTATACGCGCGATGACCGTCCTTTCGTTGTAACGCAAATATTTTATGTAATTTTGCACGACTCGTGTACATATTTATTTATATGCATAGGTACCTAGGTGTTTACCTATACGTACAATGATTTCACACTAACTTCAGATTTATTGCCGACGTTTATTTTATGTTCATTGGAGGATATAATAAACCTGCAATAGGTTGGATGACATGAAATAGATTGTAAGAAAAATGTAAAGACTAAATAGGTATACACTATAGTGAAATGAAATTTAATTCAAAGTTACGCCACTTCCTATACTTATCTGAACACAATAAGTACCGATGAAAATATATGCATGTTTATTATTACCATTGGGTATTTATCGAACGAAGAGCGGTCGTCTTTATAGTCGTTTCCGGTCTGCGTGTGTATGAAAATCCGTGACTGGCGAGTGCAGGCAAATAATAATAATTAATGTAAGTATTGTTCAGTAACGCGCGCGCGGCTTTTAAAATAATACAATATGATGTATGTGTATAAACAATCACCACCTATAAATATTACGAATACCTAGCGACCATCACTATCTATTTGGATGTTTATACATATTTATTAGCAGTACCTACTAATATCACCAGGGCCGAATTTAAACATGAGTAGCGCCTGGCCAAACAATATTTAAAAGTCCTGTAATTTTTTTTCTTTGTAGCATAGAACGGAATTATATTATTTCTAAAATACTTTTATAGTTGTATTGCTTCTAGTACTTATACGAAAGTTTCACTGTTGTAAGTAAATATCTATACGTTATTTAATTTACATTAATTCGTCAGATATTTGATTAACTGTTAAGAATAGATCATTTTACTATTCATGTTTTTTCACTTTTCTCAATTAAATATTATATACACTGAAAAATGTTTATTTTCTTTTACTACCTATTTTTATTTAGTGAAATCAGACATAATTAAATGATTCTTAGCGTTTATTGTAACGATTGAATAATTTTTTAATTATATTTTTACTTCTCGTTAATTATATCTGAGTATTTTAAACAACCATCTTGTTTTATAAAAAAACATTGTAAAATAGCTTGTGGCTTTTTTCTCGTTTCGTGTAAATAATATTATTTTAAAAATCTTAAAGAATCGAAAATATTTAAAAGTCTCGAATCACGATAGCGCATTCAAAAGACAATTGCAGCTGCAAGCTACATTGGAAAGCATCTCTGTATATCGATCGGTCGTGGTCGGTCTCAATTATTATTTATTATCTTGTCGTGTAAACCATGCAAAACATAGAATGAATTTCTATATAAACTAAATAAATGCATCATGCCAAAACCTCAAGCACGTATTGTGGTTTATTTTTTATTATTTTTTTTTTTTTTATTAATAGGTAAATTTTTGTAGTTTGTTCGGTTCTCATTTGTATAAATACTATGACCACTGGACACTGGTATAGTATAACGTTTATTATTCGTTAAAAATACGTTTTATCCGTGTATTGTTCTCGACTGTATTGATCGCTTGCAGTGTAGTTTATATCGGTGTCTAGGTAGATATTTAGATTTTAGGTATGTATATAAGTAATAGAAAGAAAATCGATACGAAAGTCATACATATAATACAATAGTTGATGAATAGTTATGAAAATCATTTAACTTATAAATATTACCCATTACATATTTTTTTCATGACACATCTCTCGGACGAAAAAAAAATGTAAAAATATGTTTATACAAAGTTTTGGCATCGTATTTATAACTTATATACATATTAAGTAAATGTGTGTGTGTGTGTGTGTGTGTGTGTGTGGGAGGGGGGTGGTGTGAAAGAGAGGGTGTGTGAGAGAGAGAGAGAGAGAGAGAGAATGTGTATTAAGCTGTAACGAAGGTGGCGGTACGACGCAGGTACACACAGCTTTTCTCGGCGAGGCGGCGCGACAGCGGCGGCGGCAGCACGTCGGATTCTGCGCCGTGGGCGAGGGGTCGTGCGCGGCGTCGGGGAAAATAATATCACGAAGACCGTCGTCGTTCGTATACATTATACACACACATATTTATACAAATATATATATATGTGTGTGTGTGTGTGATGTTATGACGTCGGATTATTCGGTACCGGTCGCGGGGCGGAGCCGGCCTTACACCAATCGTAAAACGCTGAGCGCTCGTATACACTCGCACACAAACGCGTACACACTCTCATTTATACATACACGTCATAACTTTCAACAATAACCGGCGGCGGCAGCTACGACGGCCCGGTGTATTATTATTATTACTACTACTACCACTACTACTACCACTACTACTACTACTACTACTACCACTACTACCACTACTACCACTATTACCGTGCTCGTACGCATATTCGTACAATATACGTGTGTACGAAATATATGTGTGTGTGTGTGTGTGTGTGTGTGTGTATACACATACCTATATATTACGTTATTGTATACGTGTGCGTGAGCGCACGCGCGCTGGAGAGTGGGAAGATGGATAAATATATGACGACGGCCAATGCGCTGGCTCTCGTGCACAGCAGCACGCGCCCGAGTACCTAGACGTAATATTATTAGGTATACTTACGTAAATTATACGACAGTATTATACAATGCGCTTACTATTATAATGAAAAGATTCACAGTGTGCACGCTATATACCTAAAATTTTACATCGTTTTTGTTATATCTGTCCGACTATCGTTGTACAAAAAAAAAATAAATAAATAAAAATTTCGATCGCAGTGTTATAATATACCTGTTACGTTATAGTAATAATACGAGTATATGATAATATTTGGTTTGGCGATACGGCGGTGATAGACAACACGGCGTGTAGGTATGTACTTACTCACTATATTATATTAAATATTATTTTTTTACCGTTCGCAGCTGACTTTGTCCTGAAAATAATATTGTTATTTTTGTATTTGTTCCTTCATCCAATTTCTAATATTCTAGTAGTGATCTTGCTGTGCGCGTTTTTGATATTGCCGAAAAATCACTGTACTTACATCCCATACAAATAATGTATTATATGTATACATATATGTATATATATATATATAGTTGTTCCCAAACCGTACGTCACACCTCCCTGTGTTTGGGAAGTGTTGCAATGTAATAGCTAGATTGAAGAGAATAACTAGAAAACATCGATTACAATTATTTACGAGGTGTTAAAGAGCCGGGAACTGGTTCCATCTATCCCGTATTTTATTGATATGCATATTGTAGATATAGGATCATTTTATCATACGTATAAAGACAACATACGAAAATATTTTCCTACAGCATATTGTACCTATTAATACATAGTTGAAACAAAAGTTTTCAATTTCCGTCCATGTATAATTGAAAAATCTAAATCTATACGCATTTAATTGACATAATATACCTCTTCGGAGCTCGGTAAAGTAACTATTATACAATATTCGCTTATTGTAAATTATAATTATTAACTAACGCTAGAATTAATATAAATAACCTTAGAATGTATTTATTTCAGTAGATATCAATATATTTTAATGAATAGGTAGGTCGTAGGTACTTGTTTCTAATAAAGATATGTATTTTGTAACAATAGGTATATTTATTAGTTATTTAGTTAATCAATATAAAACTTGAGGGAAAATCGTATTAATTCCTTTCTATTAAAAATTGCATAGTTTAGAATATAGTATAACTACCTAATTGAAGGAGTTAGGAAACTTGCAGGCCGTTTACGCACAGTAAATCATAAGCTTAGTATAAAAACAAAAAAACATTTGAGAACATTTATTATAGGTATATATATATATACACTTAATAAAATACATGCGTGATGCGTGTCCTTGTGCAGAGCGTATTGAATTTCAATACGATGACGTATTTACATGTATTTGTACAACGATAGACCACGCGGATAGTAATTTATACGGAACATATACTTTTCGGCTATAAACCTCATCGCGTCCGTGTCGTATATTCGATTTATATTCCGGAGTTCTTTAGCGATCATCGACATCACTGTATACATAATAATAACTTTCTCCGTTGTACGCATATTTAGATGTTAACGATTTTTTTTTTCATTTTTGAGATTTTAATGTTGTTTTTAACGTGTTATGGAATATGATTAATCCTACGCGAAGGACACGAGTACGCGGTAGCTGATTAAAATATCTACGCATTTATCTTTGTATTCTATTTCCGTTAGACTACACGAATATACCTGCGGATATAAAACACTCGTAGATTAAGCGTAGACTAGGCGAAAATTATAGCGTAAAACCAAAGAGCAATTATTTTGTATTTAAAATACAATGTTATTGGTACCTATGTTCAATTAGAGAATATGGTTGCAGTGGTGATATTTCGGAATAATATGAAAGCGACGTGTAGTAAAGGTGATTATTATTGTATGATCTAGTCTTTTTAGATCGACAGAATATTGAAGAGCGTGTTTACTGTTTATACATGGAATTACGTTGGTATATCATGGACGAAAATAGTAAAAAAATTGGTTAATTTAATAGTACGAGTACATGTTTTCAATGACGGCAGCATGAATGAGTTTCATTAAGACATCATAAATTCGTGAGATCTTATCGTCCATATTTATGTGTTACCGATATTATGTTGATAAGTTAGAAGACCGTGGAATTACATATCATTTAATAATTACTATACCTACAAATACGGTTTATCCGAAATCTAATAAAAATGCATTCAATTTGATGTGATGTAAATTTATTTGGTTGATTTATTAAAAAGTGCAGATTTTCCAAGTTTTATTCTTCACAGACGCTTTGTAAAATAAAAAATGTGTCCTATTAACTATATTACCTACAATGTTGACATGGAGTAAAACTGTAACTTCTATAATATAAATGAAAAAATATAATACCTACCTATATTATTAGGTAGTACCTATATTTATCTGGTCTAAAGAATATTGTTTCTAACCATACCAAAGATGTCCTGGGCCAGTAGTTAGTGTGAAAAGAAAAATGTGTTATTGGTAATAGTAGGTATACCAATACATAACTGCGTGTAAAAAAAAAAACCTGACTCGTAATTTACATCATAAATGGATTTTGAAACGCAACTACTTATATATATATATGTTATTATATGACTAATTTCGAAATAAAATGGCAAATGGCAGGTGTTTGGCCACATATTTATACATAAATGTTATCAAATTATAATATAATATTTATGTCATATATTCAAATAAGTTTTGTATACATATATTATTAGTCAATTTTATTGAATTTATTAAAGATTAAAATTCTTTCCTCTGTTCGTTTTTATCGTATGGTAACCCATACACCTATTATGCACACGTCATGTAATGACCCTCAAAATGTGAATTTTTATCTTTTTTATTTTTAACACTTTTTTCAGTTGCTCCACGGTCCTCCTCGACCTTAATGATTCGGTATATCTTTCACATTTAATTTATAATATAATATGTACCTATATAATGGTGTGAGTTAGATTGTATTATTATCGTTAAATAACGTGCATATTTTATACACCCGCATTAAAAATTTAAATTTTACTTAAAAGTTCTCGTTCTACATAATCCAATTTGCATAAAAACGCATTGTGTCTGACGACCTTATACGCAAAACATATAATGTAATGCTATCTTTTTTAACATACCTGTAGATTTATAAACTCATCAATAGAATTTCCATTATCAGGCATGTATGTATTGAATAATAATGTAAGTTTTTTATTTAATACATTTACTACTTAAAAGTAAATAAGTGTAAAAGGATCACTGAATATAGCTTATAATTATTGTATGCGTTTAAGAATATTCGTTCCTAAAATATAGCTACAACACAATTGTATAATATACAATGTATATAGGTAAATCTTAAAATGTTTTGAATGGATTCAAACAAAGACACTTATATAATACTCTAAAATAATTACTACCATTATCGTTTCCATTCTTAAATATTTATATATATATATATATACATATAAATTTAAATATTACCTATGTACATAACTATACATGTGGTGGGACACACACACACACACTTGTAAAATATACTCATCAGATCTTGTATATAAAATATAATAACCCCATGCATCTCTTGTTTTTACGCTATAGTGTATAATATTAGAATATAACATAAGTATGGGTACCTATGTATCACCAAAGTATTCACCCGTAATAAATTAACCGAAAAAACGTCCGATTTCAATAATATACCGGTTTATATAGGCATTTATATTACTGTATCGACATATATAATATGCATATACGTTGATAAATATATATATATATATATATATATATTATATATTATATATGTATATTTTAAGTAGCTTATTTTTTTTTTTTTATTCACACGGTATAAAATATCAAAAAAGCATTTTATCCCCGATCATGGCAATAAATTTCATTAGCGGGAAACCTTCGTTGTCGTGGACACACACACACACACACACGATCAGAAATATTCAGAGAATTAAAAAAAAATAAACCGTGTATATTATATGGTGTGTGTGTGTGTGTGTGTGTTTAGAGATCTAGATAATAAGGCTTTATTATATAGCATTAAAATATTACTCATTTTATACCGGTTCGAAATTGATAACTATTTTATATACACACGCACACGCATACGTATCATGTACACATAGTATATACATATTGTGTATGAGTGTATATATAATATATTATATATTATATGTATGTATGTATGTATATATAATATGTTTTAAACACACACATTTTTTTAATTGGACTGTTATTCCGAGACCCATTCACAAGGCGCGCACGTTTATTATAATAATACGTACGCGTATGTATATATGGCCGGGTTCGAAAACCAATAAATCTGTCTGGGGTTAATGGAAGAATGAAGAAAAAAAGATATTTATTTAAATTGTCTCCTTATAACAGCATATGGGTGACTTGCCTGTTAAGTTTTACATTGTGTGTGGTTACAAGTCTTGTAAATTATAAAATATATTTTCCACACTGTGTACACACACACATATATAATAATAATACGTAATTAGAGTAAGAGGGGCACCAATCGGATAGTATTCTAACGTCAATTTAGTATGTGTAAATTTACCATACATATATTTAATGTAAGTATTATATTATTAAATTGTATGTTTATCATGTATATGACAAATGCAGATATATTATTTGTATATTCTTATTCTTGAGAAAAAAAATCGCGACGCGCATTTTATAATGTGCGTGGGTGGATTTGACGCACGTGTAGTGTAAGTAATTTTTCATTTGTGTACATTAAAATGTGTATAATTATTATATACACCTATAGAATACAATATAATACGTGTATGTAGAAATTATGCTAAACACGTTCGTCTAAATGGAATTCAAAGAATTATTCGTACGTATATGTATAGTTAATGTCATAAACCATTTTGCAAAAATGACATTGAACATTTTTTTTCTTCATAATAATATTTATAATAAACGTATTATTTCAGTTTGTATGTATAATAATAATGTCCTCCTCCTTTTCCTCCTCTTATAAACCAGTTTTTGTTATTAGTATTATTATTATTATTATTATTATTACTATCCAAACAGCTTGTTGTTGTGGACAACTCTCACGCGGTTAATATATTATATTGTAGAAATATTGTTGAAAGATATAGGTAAATAACAATAATTAATAAATCGCGACACATTCGCGTTATCAGCGTATCTCCGTATACAGTTAGTTATAGCCATAGGTATATGTATATATTTTATAGTCGGGTTAGAATTTACATTAGACGACGACAACGAAACCAGAGATTGCCGTATATGCATATACATTTATATTTGTATGTATATACAAATTATGAAATATGTGTGCATTTATAATACCACACGGGTTGAAGGAGAACACGACAGAGGGTCGTGAGGGTTGTCGTGGCACGATAGTGTGTGTGTGTGTGTGTGTGTGTGTGTGTGTATAGGCGTAGGTATAGGGTCCCACACGGGGTTTTATACGGCTGTATGGTGGTATAGTTAAACATCGAATTGCGTGTGCGTGTGTGTGTGACGTGCGTGTAAAGTTTAAGATAACACACGTAGATTGCGTCCAGATATAATGCCGGGATCAATGAGAGGATAGAGTCTCGGTTGTCCTGGCAGCACCTATGTATTTTTATTGAGAAACGTTGCGCAGTTCCAAGAGTAATTTACGAGCAACCCTGTTGTACATCGTCGTCATATACACACACGGCTATAATAAAAAAAAAAAAAAAAAAAAAAAAAAAAAAAACTATATAAATTTTATATAATATACTTAAGCCTGCTCGTGTAAAATGTTAAAATGTTTGGCGCCAGACATATACATACACACACACGCACACTACACACAAACTATACACATAACATACCTACTGTAATAATAATAATAATAATAATAATAATAATAATAATAATATGATGCTCCACAACCGCATCGGTCCCACCGAAAACCCTAAGATAAAAATATGTTATTCTCTATCTATATCTATATTTATTTGTCGCGTTGAAGAATATTTTTATTGTTTTTTATTTAACGTCATTTTTATGGGTAAGGCAAACACCAACACACATACACTACATCACATCCTGTTAAAGGCACGACAATAAATTATTTATACTAATTTGATGGGTTTCTAAATTGTTCCTTACATCAACACGCCCTACAGTATCTACGACTGAGAGTGTGTGCGTGTAGGTACCTAAAACTGAATTTTAATTCGGATAGACTAATAGTTAGTATATTTTTTTTCTCCCGCTTGCACGACTTCGTTCGTCTTTAGAATCTTAGGTGCAATTAAACTAAAAAAACTATTTTCAAGTTAAGTTAATTATCCGCGCAGTAAAAAGTCATATTATCTTCTTGATACACACTGTAACAGCTATTAAAAAAAAATAATACTCGTCTAAATATTATGAATTATTAATACGAGTAGGTAGAGATTGAGACGAACATATTACGTATATACCTAATGTATAAATTATAATATGACTGAACGAGTTGTATCGACGAATGTGACATGTCATATTTACAATACTAACAAAAAAAAAAAAAAAAAACAAGTCCACCGAATTTGATTAATCAACAAAAATACTTGTTATTATGTATATCCTCACGTGTACAAGAGTATCCAGATAACTAACTACGAAAAACTCGATAATTTTTTTACGACTGAATAAATACGACGAATGGCCTCTATCGATCATAATTCGTCCCCCCCCCCCCGAACACATATATAAATATCGCTGTCACATGTTCCATATACCTAATATGTTTCGACAAATAATCAAAAAAAATGAATAATATATATAAATATTCATTACGAAACGTTTAATCCGGGAACGTATTAATATATTGCCCAATAGGACGCAGATGACGGTAAAAATACACACACACACACACACACACACACACACACACACACACACACACACACACACACACACACACACACAGCAACAACAAAAATCGGTCGACGCATTTGTCTTGCGGAACGCTCGTTTTCTGTACTCACGCTAAGAATATCACCGCTGTGGACAAAGTCTCCGAGTAAATGTGCGTATATACTTATACACATGCGGTATGACGAGGTATACAGAAACTGCAGGTTGTACAGTGTACACGTTCTCGGTGCAACACACCGTAGTGCGTACTATTTTTGTAAATTAATCGAATGCGAGCGTGAATTGGATTATCCGTAATTTATATTATTACTATTATTATTATTATTATTATTATTATTATTATGTGCATACGACGTAGTTTGCGGGCATTCGCGCGACGCGAGTTCAACCGCATTATTATGTAGTCGCGCGCGGTGTCTCTCCCACGGTTGTACGACAATATTCTTTTTTTCTCCTTATCTAAAGTTATCCTTTTGTTGTAATTATCTTCGGTTCAAATAAATACTCCGCGGATATATATATGTATACATTATTATATGCTTCGAATAGCAACAACTATCAATAATTTATTATAATTGCCTTGAGAACCACTGTCGTTCAGGTCTAGACGATAAATCTATGTAGTATGGGTTCGTCTTGTTTTTATTATGTCCACGCGCGGGCGCGCGCGCGTTTGCGATGTCGCGTACCCGTGTGTATGTAGTATGTATATGCAAGTACGCGCGAGTATGTGTTTATGTATATGACTGTATTTTGTATGTGTGTATGTGTGTGTGTGTGTGTGTGTGTGTGTGTGTGTGTGTGTGTGTGTGTGTGTGTGTGTGTGTGTGTGTGTGTGTGTGTGTGTGTGTGTGTGTGTGTGTGTGTGTGTGTGTGTGTGTGTGTGTGTGTGTGTGTGTGTGTGTGTGTGTGTAGGTAAGAGTATGTGACAAAGAGAGTTTCAGGTTTTTAATTAAGAGTGTATATAAAATAATGTCGCACGTACATTTCTTTGATGGGTATTGTTGTATTTAGATAAAGTAAGATGATAATAAAATACACGTCTGTGTATATAAATACGAGTTTAAATTATTAAGAAAAAAACAAGAACCAATAAATACAATTTTTTTAATTCTGATTTTAAAATATTAACTGATCGTTTTCGATAGATAAAAAGTTCTCTTTTGTCGTTTCCTTTTTCGGTCGTTTTTTTCATAACAGTTGGCTGCGGTTAAATGTGCCTATCTACAATATAATGTATATACATATTTATATATGTATACTTAAATACTATATATGTAACTAAACTCCATAACAATAGGTAATCATTATGAAGAAGTGTATTTACACGTATCAATTATATTAACTATATAGATATTATTATCTACAATGTTATACAAACACACACAAACACACATAATATACGTATAGATATATATATATCGACTTTATTCAAAAATACTTAATATTATTATCGTTTTACGTTTATACGTTTATACGTCTTTGCACTTTTCAAACTCACGATATAATGCTCTACCAACTTCAAGAGTAGGGATCAGGAGGAGGTCCGTTGAAGTCTCTAACCGGACCGAATCGAATTATTGCAACCGAGAAAAAAATGACGAAACGATGCGTGGAAAAACGAACGAGACGTGGCGAAAATGGCGACGGGAAGTAGATATCTATTTTAGTAAAAATCAAAAAAATAGTTTTCAATTATTTATTGAATTACAATACATAACTATAACTGACGTATACGTTTTGATACGATCGCTTTCTTTCGAGTTACTTTCATGGTATTGTTGGTAATATAATTACACTCAGGCTTTTTTATTGCAGGCTCGGCTCGAATGTTGAAGTATAAAACATAAAAAGTATATTATTGGACAATTCTGGATATATTCTATGATATTTTTCATTTTGGACTAAAATATTTTTGATAGATTCTTTTACATAGACACTCATGTATATCCAGTATACAGATATAAACATGAGCTCTCAATGAATAAACACAACTTTATATCTTAATTGTGTATTTCAAAACTTCAACGTTTTAAGACACATCGAACAAAACATATTTTTCATTTGATGCTGAATATTATAATATAGGTACGTTTCTGGTTATTGTAAAATATGACGCTAAATATTTGTCACATATAGGTAATATCTGTACCTACAGATTGTAGATAAGGTAAAAATCAGGAATCGTACGGAAACTTACCACGAACATTTTAAGACATGTATACTCATAACTAGAAATATTATACCTGTATTACGCTGACATTTTTTAGTAGTTTTTAGCATAATTAATATACATTCGAAGTATCAAAGTACGTGCCCGCACCCATACTTGTACTCTGCAAGAATGATTCACGTTTATCAATTTAGCGCGCGCGAGCTCACATACACACACACACACACACACACACACACACACACACACACACACACACACACACACACACACACACACACACCAACACACTGCGGTCGGCCGCGTCGAAAACCGCAACGCGCGCGAGTATCACCCGGACAATTATGTATTTATTACCACGCGCGAAAAACGTCTGGGTGAAATGTATACTATATACATAGGCACACTCAGCGTCTATCGATTTGTTAAACAAGTTTATTATTATTATTATTTTTTTTTTTATAAAAGTGGAACTGGAAGTGACATGTTTCATTCGAAACATATAACAATAATACAGACTTAATATTATACACTCACTGCACATACACATACATTGCACACTTACACACACACACATACATTCACACGTGGATACATACAGGTATACACACATATTATACACGGACACACGCATACAATTATAATATTATCGTTTAAACAAAACACGTCGTTTGTTATCAGTCTGTATTATCCCTCCGACATCTATCAAACCTATGTGTACTGGAACGATATTATAAATTACCAAGAATTGTTTTTTTTTTATATAAATCTCCAGAGTATCCGGGTATTGACGACGACGTTCACCACCTACTCGTCGTATATATATATATATATATATATATATATATACGTACACCACACCGCACTGGAAATCGGTTTTCTCACGCTTGTTAAGTATTTAATAACGAAGGCGACGACGGCGACATAATATTATTACGCATATTATACCTTTATTATATTATTATCATAATGCTCATCACAGCGATCGGAATAACGTATATTATATATATAGAATATAATATCGGTTGAACAGGGATCATATAATACAACTAGACTACACGGGGCCCAATCCGACAAAATGTAATTTTATTCTAATGGACTGTGGCGTATGTATACAAATGCCTGATTATTTTCACCCCATATCGATTTTAATATCTATACAGGTTTGAAAATTCCGTCAACGACCATTATTTTGATAGTTATTTTTTCAAAAACAAATCGTAACATAAATAACAAACGTTTTCAGTCATTTTTATTTTATTTGAGGTTTATAAAATGTATTCGTCGACGAGTCTTGTTAGACACATCATAGTATATATATACGAGTATGCATACAATAACAACGTGATGATTTCGTTCGCGGGCGTTCACCGAAATGATTATATTTCGTAACTATTTCCGTAGACATAACATAATATCGTGTAATTGTTTCCCGCCGTCAATTTATTATTCACCGATATAATATAGTCGAAATTTAATACTTATATAACGACTACGACTTCACGCACAGTGAAGCTAACGCGTTGCGCCAGTGTGAGTGTGTATGTCGTTCCGATTTCAATAAATTCACAAAAATAATAATAATAATAAATATCGTATCATAATAAAAAATTGGCTATACAAACACACGATCATACGACATATACTCGAAATACAATTCTCGGGAGCCCTTACACAATATGAATAATACATATTATATACATTTATACATAAGTGTACTTATGATCCTCGTATTATTATTATTATTATTATTATTATTATTATTATTATTATATTCTCATATATCATTTTTACAAATAAATCAATCACAATAGTAGTATTTTGGATGTCGGGGACATAATATTATCCCAATTGTTATACATATATCACGGCGAAACGCTATTATATACAGTGAGTATATATATATATGTATGTGAGTGTGAGTGAGTGTGCGCGTCTCTTCATCTATCTGCCATACGTTTACACACAATGTAAACACATTATCGGGAGGATCCTTCGCGATTATTGAAAAAAAAAAAGAGAAAGAAGAAAAAAACAAAATACTCGTCTTATTTCTTTTATTATTAGACGGATGTCGTCTCTCGCGGCATAGACGTGACCCCAAGGGGACCATCGCGCATCGGGGCAATGTCAACATTATTGCACACCAGTGTCAATAATGCGTGTGTGTACGGTCATCAAATTCGATGCCGCGTGACGTTTCTATTGAAATAAAAACTCCGCTCCCGTTACACCAGTACACACAAAAAGGACGCGGACGACAGTAGTTTTCAGCCCCCTTGTGCTGTGGACATATTATAGAAAAGACTTTTATTATACGCGTATATGTATACACGTACACACGCACGCACATAACGTACATCTAAGTAGTAAAAAGAGATTTGAAATCGGAGAGGAGGAGGAGGACACGCCAGCTATTGATATTATTATTGTGTCGGCATGTTTTTCCGATTCGACAAATTTCTCGTGTATAAATACTGCACATTTTTTCCCTCGTTTCGCCGTTGTCGTTGCCCTTCTCATCTGTCGTCGTCGTCGTCGTCGTCGTCATCGTTGTCGTCGGCTTCTCCTAACCGTAGTATACCCTTATTATATTATTGTGTCACTGCCACCGCCACGACCAGTGTTTTTTGCGGTGAATTCTTTTGTGCGCATTCTCTCAATTGTAAACGCTTCCCTACAAAAATAATATTAATAATAAGACAAAAGTGGTGCGGTGTATAAGAAAAAAAAAAGAAAAACCAAAAATAGAGAAAAACTAATGACTCTCGATTCTGTATACACGCACGTGATAATAACATATACATATCAATTTCACTAACGAGTGAACGGACAAATAAAAGTTAATGAGCTCCTCATTCTCGCCATGTTATTAATATCAAACGCTCAATGCTACCAGCTGAAATCAAAAATTAAGTACCGATATATTCGTTTGAAAAATAAATAAATAAATGAGAAGTTAATCTTTGTTTTTGTACATACCTACCCATTTAGATTTCTAATCTCTATTCTAATATTACCAATTACCATAGTTGTTAATATAAACTAGTTTACCGAGATCAATCATAATGGTTTTTGTTCGAAAAAAATTAATTACCTTCATTTATATTTAAATAGTTGAGTATTTTTTATTGGATTTTAATTTGTCGTCATAAAATTACCATTAAAAACTAATTCAGTTATTAATTAATTATTTACTACAACGCATTTATAAACATAATAACCTATTATCTAAAAATTAATAGCTTTGACGATGTTAATGTATATTCTTAAAAACGTGTACATATACATTTTTTAATATCTAATAAATATGAAGCATGAGTATATAAAATTACCTACCCATACAAAATTAATAACAAAATATTCATAATTATTACGAAATAAATAATGGATTACGAAATCCGTTTTTTTAACATAGAAATATAACTCAATATGATATTTATTTGTAAATTAAACATTTTGCAACGATATTTGGAACGGAAAATATAATTATTACTAAAACTTATGGCGGTGCCGTATATTTTTGAAAGTGTTATTGGATGCACGTAGATCTTGGAATAAATTATAGACAGTCGGACATATTACAAATATTTTTATACACAGCAATAAATTGGATTAAGGTAGTCGTTCGTGCCGTGTGATATACTGTAAGGGGAAAAACACAAACAAATCGTCGTGGCGTCACATAAATTATAGACGTCGTATTTATATATTATTTTACAGAGCTTCCGATCGGGGGCAAAAAAAATTATCTAATTAAAAAAATATACGTATATACATACACATGTCTGTATTAATAATGATGCGTGGACATGTATCAATATTTTGATGTATTGGGTTGCACCGTGTGACTGGTAAAGATAAGGCTTCGCGTCCACTATGGGTTGTAATTGATGTACATAATAATATATACATATATTTATGTTTATACGCGCGTAGTGTACGTATAATATATTTTATAAACGGGTCAACGGGAAATGTGATACTAATTTGAAAACAAAGAGGGGAAAATTTGGAAACCCTACGAGTGTATTCCATCATATTATAATTATTAAACATCGTATTTTTCCGTCGAAATAATATGTACATTTCCACAACCGATACAACCCGTCACTTTGTGTGCATCATAATAACACACGACTTAAGTATCATTCCACTGCGTACGTCTATATATTATATATGTAATATAGGTGTATGTTATAATATACCGTTACATTTCTAACGAAATCACCCTCGCATAAGAATATAATGTGTGACTTTAGTTGTATACTTTTTTTAAAAATTGTTTTAACGTCCGTACAATTAATTATTATGCTAAACAACTACAATCAAGGGAGCACTCGGGAACTTGTTTCTTTTAGTTATTTGACAATCTCGTTACACGCGAAAAATAAAAAAATTAATTAACTTGGCCTAAAATCCAAACGTATATAGAATTTACCGAATTAATTAGAGTCGCTTAACTTTGGTCTTTGTCTAACACAATAGCCTCAAAACTCTGACAAGGTCCACCAATATTATATTGCATATATAACATATATACATACAAATCGTCACCACATGAACCTCTTGGTTCAGTGAATTCGTTCGAATACCCCGATAGGTTAGGTATCATCTACTCATTAGCTGACTAAGCTTGGAATCCACTGCAGAGATATTTTAGTTATTTACACTATAATATATTGTTACCTTTCACATTGATGCAAACAAAATTGCGTGTAAATAACACGTTTTCGTTAAAATAACAATAACGTAACGTGTCGAATAAGAAAAGACTCGTTTACGGAGTCCTATTTGATCGATAAACTCCGTTTTCCGTAAATGGTTTTGTTCGTCATAAACGGTTATCCGATCTGGTGGCCACGCTGCACCACGAGCATGAATTGTAAATTATTCTTTTAACTAGAAACGCATTAAAAAAAAAAAAAAAAATGTACGCGTATCATTGTGTTTGTATAATCTCGCAATCGCGCTAAAATTCGATTTTTTTTTAATTTTAAAAAACATAAATATATTTTAATCATGCGATATCTGCAGCACGTCGTCCCAGCGTATAATTGTAAATCGAAAGGCGTACGAAATTTTAATCGTGAGTTTTTGCTCGAACAGGGGCCGCGTTCGTGTAGAACAAGACGGTTCCCACGTCGCATACACCACGGTCGGTTTTATAACATAAAAACGAAAAACTGAAGTTTACCCTTCAACAAGTACACACACTCGCACACACGTACACTTACTCACACGCACATATATATTATTATGTTTTGGTTATTTATAAACGCGCGTTGGGTGCGAGAGAGGAGGATAACTCTCCGCCGCTCGTTTCCCCGTCCGCGGAACGCCTGGAGAATTTCAATTTAACAAATATACACTCTCACACATAATATACGTATATATATTATTATTAATAATAACAGTAGTAAAAGCCACGCGCGCAGATGAAAGACGTCAATGTTAATGGTTAGCGGGACGTAAATGATGAGCTGGTAGGATTTCTGTCTATTTTTGGAAATATATTCCAAAAAGACGGAAACCCTGCGACCAGCCAGCCAGCAGTAACAACAGCAGCAGCAGCAGCAGCACCAGTGAAATTGGGGGAGAAAAAAAACATTGAAATTAACAACACAAAACGAGGGTCGTCGTCGTCGTCGTCGTCGACGGTGACGGTGACACTTACCGTCAAGTGGGTTCGTGTCAAATAGGCTAGGGAAAATAATAGCGCTCGGTAGCGGCTCGACGGGCACACCGCACCCCGTCACTGCAGATTTCACCGTAGCACGTGCCGGCGCGCGTTCTCGTAACGCGACACGTATTTATTTATTTTTTCAATTTTTTTCCTTCCTTTTCAAAAGCGCTTTTAATATTTATTAACTCGTATATATACGTACACATTTATACGCGAGCGTGTACGATAATAATATGCAAGTGTGTAACGATATTAATAGTACACACGGTTAAATACGCTCGTGCCACTCGACACTCCGCCGTTGTAATATACTCGACAGCCGTCGTTGTCGAGTACGCGCGCGCACGCACGCTTCACTCGTTGAATCATATTTGTCAAACGAATTACGTTACGCTGAGCGTACTGATACGAATGTACGTAAGAATACGTTATTAAATGTACGGCTCATCGCGCGTATAAGATATCCTTCTCGTTTTCATTACAAACAGTACATATAAGCCATAAAAAGATAAATAGGCGCTCACATCATAATACATATAATGGTCATTGTTGAGCTTTACTCGACGGAGGTGTGCGCCTTTTCCAGTCGCTTGCAACGGACCGTCGTGTCGTCTGCACAGTTACTATTTTTTCGCTATTGTCAGGAAATCAATGGCCTCGTGTCGTACTGCGATTTCGAACGGAATTACGGTCAATGCTTTGCCTCGAGTTGGTAAAACATTTTCCAAGTTTTACACATAATATTCTCGGTAACACTACAGCGCACGCGTGATATCATAACGGACAACCGGAAGTATCGGAGACGGACTTATGGATCGAAAGTCTCGGAGGTGCGCGTGTTTGGGATGATTTGGCTCGGTCCCATATTATTTGTATTCCGGCACAAGCTCGTGCAGATCTCCGAAGAGATTCGCGAACGATGACTTCTGTATACGAGTTGTTAATTATTGTGTTTTGATTTTGGCGTATACGTCGGAGGAAACGTATACGAGAATGTAGTTCAAAGCCTTTCTCCACTGATTTTTTTGCCTGGTCTCCAATTGTATTTCGCCTACGGTCCGACGACGTTTAACGCGATTAATTCATCGACCGTCTTTCATCCGAGCTCACTCGTCGTCACACACTGACATACCGATTGCATTGAATTATACAATTGATGATTCACACTGAAAAGCCTACTAGCTTATGTAAAAATCGAAGTTAGAAAAATATTTTAGCTTGTCATTCGACCAACGATTAAATGTGAAAACTATACACTCTTCGGTATGACCCTGGACGTTGGAAGAGGGTGTTTTTACTGGGTAAAATATTTTTGATCGCTCTCTCGTGCGCGTGTTTTATACATATTATTATGTAATAATGAGGCGTACCGTGGATACGCAGAAGACAGACGTACTAGTATAAGATATTACATATGTATGCAATTTAATACCAACACATACACACACACACATACAAAAGCAAGCGCGCGTGAACTGGTCTCCGAGCGAGAGAGAGACGGTCTCTCGTCGGACACGAGTACTGCGACGCGAATACGTCGAATAGTGTTCTTATTTGGATATCTATGGATCTTTTTACGCGCGCGCTCGTGAAAATGCACGACACAACTACCTATATGTATACGATGTGTTACAGAAACAAAAGTCATCGGCACGAGGAGGTGTATAATTTATACGTTTTCCGTCGCATAATAAACGCGTTGCAAAGTTTTGATGTTGATAATACTGATTTAAAAAAAAAATCAGACGATTCATTGTATACGGCCACAACCCATCCGCTGCGTAGGTACCTACGTTTATAATATGTAAGCATATACGTAATACGTACACTACACATTGGTAATATATATTACCTATTTTTTTTTCAATCAGTGAGCTCCTCTCGGAATTAGAATACATAATAATATGATGATATCTCGAGCTGTAAGTGAACGCGCGTGAACGTTATATTAAATAAATTATACATACGCATATATTTGTACGTACGTATGTGTATTATGCGTGCGTACAGTATGTATACATGGTTCGCAACGCACGCGCGCGTATATACGAAATCTAATTTTACATGTTTACTCTCGACTCTTATAATATATATTCTTTTAAAATATTCCTCTTTCCGGCACGAGGCAGATGTCAACTATGATATAATACAAACACACAACGGGTTCCAGATTTACAGGAATTCATTCGTCCTATACTCACTATATCGTATCTCCCCCGCGACCGACTGCCGCGTGTGTTATACCAAAGCTGTGCGGCGACGGCGGCTTATGTCTCTTATGCGTAGAATTCAACCCTAATATTACTGCCACGACATACGTATATGCGTGTGCGTGTGCATATACAAATATATATGTGTGTGTGTGTGCGTGTATGCCATATAAATCTCCCCACGATTTTCGAGTCTTATAAATATGTCAAAATCTGCTGAATGTTTCCTGGAATATAAACTAAAAGAGGAGAAAATATATTTTACGATTTACGTGTTTTTTTTCTCTTTCTGTTCGTATGTTTATTTTTTCTCTGTTCGTTGTACACTTTTATTTTTACCTAAGAAATATCAGCGTGTAATAAGGGCTGAGAGTTAACGTGTGTGTGTAACTGTGCGTTCAGTCGTTGTAACACGTGCAAGAGAGAAGAGAGAATCAGGAAGGAAGGTCAGTGTTGTGTGTACTTATATACGTATACAAAGATAGGTAGGTAGAGACAGAGAGAGAGAGGTAGGGAGATAATAAAAAGTGTTTTTTATTAATCATCATAGATTATTGAAAAATTCGAAGAGTTAGTTCTCACAGCGCGTACCTTTATATTGTATGTATATATTTGTGCATGTTTCCTGCAATGCTTTATGGGTCGTTTAATAATCACGGCGGTGTCAAAGTGAATAATAATAACGATAAAAAAAAAAGTCGGCTGCCGATACTCCCCGCAAAGGGTTTGTTTGTAGTATGTGTGCGCGCACGTCGTCGTTGTTTTATAATTGCCCCGCCCGAAGACGGCGGCGTACGGAGACGAGTGTGATTATTGCATTCACCCATCCATCACACGACCGCGAGTCTTACCTCTGTACACTCCTGGTATCGAGTGAGTCCCGATATACATATACACATACAGATATATGTACACTCTGAGTAGTTGTAGCAGTAGTAGTAGTAGTAGCAGCAGCAGATACTAGCAGTCTCGCCGGGTTTTCAATTCGTTCGAAAAACCGTGCATAACAAATGAAATCATCGAGTGTAAAATATGCGGCCGGTTACCATAGATGAGAAAAAAAAATATAAAAGACAAAAAACAAAACGAAAAAACAAAAAAAAAAACGAAACGAAACGGATAATATTATATACATGTATAACGGGGTTAGCGCTCCCACCCCGGTGCATAGGAAACTCGTGAGGTTAAACTCTTATATTACTATTATTTTTATTCTTATTATTATTATTACCATTATTATAATACACACCGAGCACCAGCTGTATATTTATATATATACATACATAGACACCGCGGCTGTATATAGCAGTCATATTTATTGATGCATGGCTATCCGTCGCCGACGTTTTTGTGCGTGTGTTGTGTGACGTCGAAGACAGTGACTGACAAACTAGATCCATCCACCCGCCGTCGGTCGTGGACGGGAGGGCGGGGGCGGATCTATTCATCCGAGACGCGGACACTTTATGCTTTAATTCGAATACTTCCGGTCCGCGAGCGCGCGGCGTACTCACACACGCGCGCGCGCCCGCGCTCCTTATTTTCACAGACAATCCAAAACGCGATATACTTTTTCCTGTGTACAATCTATACTACCTAATTATACTACCCGTAGTAGTAGTAGTAGTAGTAGTCGAGTTTTAAGTTTTTAGTTCATCGGTACATTATATATATGTAACATATACACATTTATACATAAATATTTGTGAACACCGAACAGGTATTTAGGGTATACTGTGGGTAAAAACATAAAACCAATGTGACATTAGACACCACCGTCTCTGGCATCCGATTCTTACCCGTAATTATTATTTCGGAAAACACTAAAACCATAACCGTAACGGACGGGTATGGATAATAATCAACACTGGGTAGGTATCCCGTGTTTGCGTCACCGTCACCTTTGACGGCTTTCAAACGAACCCGTATTCGATACATTCGCTACTCAAAACAAAACTACGTCAGTCTGCTGTTTTTATAGTGGCGTCCAAAAGCCTGGTTTATTATTGCGAATATCGTTCTCGAAATTTCCGTTTTTCACGGTGTTTATAGCGTCGTTTTCTCCTATCCCATGATGCTTTTCAGACGAATGTTTGATATTTTTTCCTCGAGTTGATGTAATTTTCTCTCCGTTTTATTTTAAAATAAATTTCATACTTTCTATTTTTTGAACATAATTTTTATACACGTGCAGTTTAAATGCAAATATTTATGATTTTTTTTAGATTTATATTTTAAATTAAACACTGTGTTGTGAACCTCATATATTCGTTAAAATCGTGTTATACAACACGTCATCTGGAATTCGAAAAAATCCCACATTTGAGATCACAATTTTGTAAATATTTTCCAATATTTTTAACGCTTGATTTATATGATTGGACTTAAAAATAATAACGATATGATAATATTATTATACTTTAAGTAGGTAACTGCTTCGGCTGTTCCTATCTAAAAATAAATATAATTCATATCATAGCGAATTTAACGGTTAGGTTAATTAATTTTTTTTTTTTTTTTGTATTCACTCTGTATAATTTTACATATAACAAGACCTCAAAATGTTGATGGCCGTAAACTCTTGGGATTTTCTCGCTGTAGTACACCTCAAACCGCTAACGCGTGTTACAAAGACCACAGGTAACCTGCAGGTACCGATCAACTGCGCGTATATATTAACGTGTGTAATATAACCGCGTGCAGAATATATGTAACCACACAGGTGTTAGTATTTTTGTATCAACGTACACGTTAATATTTTACTCGTGAGTAACGATGAGGACGCGGTTATATACTCGTATACGCTTATGAGAGAGCATAGATCACGAATATTACTCGTTTAGTATATTATTATTATTATTATTATTATTATTATTATTATTATGGCTGTATAGTGTCTGCAGTGGATATATACCGTACATGCAGCGCATACAGCTACTGTGGTACGCGCGTGTAAACGAGAGTTTTTTTTTCGAGGGTTGTATCGATGAAAATTTTTCTCGGAACAAAAAACTCAAACAGTCATTCGAAAAATGCGATTAAAAAACGAAATTCATAGATTTTAGTCTTTGGTGGTATGACGCGAACCAGTTTTTTCATTGCCATGTCATGTTACTGCCGCGACTCTGATGACAACGATGGCAAATATGCTTCTTCGAAAAATGTTTACGTCAAATTACAACGGGTATAGGACATCGGCGTGTATTATATACTCCTGGAACGTCGTCGTTACAGGAAACGTCTCATTATTTGACATCAGCCAACGGTCGATTGACATTCTTGCGGTATTAATAAATTAGTTTTTATTTTTTTAATATTACTTTTTTTTATTTGCTTTATTCAGAACTGCCTACATATTTAATGCGAAATATGAACTCTATAACTGTTGAGACCGGTGCCCGCACACTGTGCATTGTGCTTCGGTGGCGGCAGAGGCAGCGCGCACTGACCAAACAACTATTTTAATAACGACTCTCTTTTCTGCGCAACGGGCTCGTGTATTTTTCAATCATTATCGTTATTATTTTCAACTCGAGTTTTCAAATAATCGCTCCAGACGGTTACAGACACGCGTAATGGATATATAACGATTAGCGTGAGAAATAATGTATAATACGCAAAAGCGAACGAACACGTATGTCACACGCCCACGTATGTAATACTAAATTACGTATTTTATTGTTCTCGGGTTTATTTAAATATTGTCATCGTAATTTTTCTAATTGTTATTTTTTTTTCGTCATGCGCGTTTCTATTCTTTAAATCATATACACGAGGTAAAAGGAGAGGGTAAAAAACAGGAGAAAACCAACGTAAAACTCCGTAACCGCCGGCAAACGTATAGTATCATTACGCGTCATTATGTATATGATTTAAAATTTTAATTGTTCGTGGACCCGATATTCCGGGCCAACGAATGCGCGCGAGCGCTCGTGCAGGCCCGCCCGATAAGAGATGGCTTTACGGAGGAGAATGACACGGGTAATTACGTTGTTCAACATCATAACAGCGGCGGCGGCGGCGGCGCCGACGGTACGCTGCAGGGTAATCCTATTAAAAATACTCCGTCAGGGTTTCTTCTGTGTTTCGAAAGTTTTATCTACCGTGGAAGCGCACGCGCGTGCGCGCGCGTTCGGGAGTTTTCGTGTAGTTATACCCAAATTAGCAACGATAATTGTATTATAAATACGGACGAGATATTTTAAGCGTTATTTATCTTGTTCGTAGTTTGCTCAGTGACACGACCGAACGGAGAGATGGTGGGGGGGGGAAGAATAAAAAATAATGAAGGTTACTTTAATAGTATCCATTGTGAGTGACTGTGCATGTATATACATATGTGTATATTGTATACACACACACACACACACACACACACACACACACATATATATATTTATATTTATAAGTCGTGTACAAATGTAATCGTTGTGACATTATACAATTAATGCGCGTGCAAGATTGGTATTAATGACGTCTAGACTTTTACGGAAATTAAACTCGAGCTAGCTGCAGCAGCAACAGTTTAATCATACAAAAGATTTTTATTCTTTTAATTAACCGCACGTTTATATTGTTTTTATATACGTACGTGTACGTATACTTATTGTTTTATCGCAAGCGAAATGGTAATGCGTTTGGACGGCGAGATCCGACGTCTGAGGAGGATCTAAAATTAGACGTGCCCATACAGCGCGCACGAACCATGTCGATCGGGTACAATACATCGCACGTTTGATTCTCGTTAGGCGCTAATTATCATTATTGTGATATTAATAAGCGTTCGCGTTGAGAGTGGTCAAAATTCATCTGGTCCAACCGACGACGAACCCTTGTATAGGCGGCACACTCGCGCACTCGCGGTCGGGAACTCTTTTCGCGCCGAGTCCAAAAACGAAATTTCACCCCGCCGTCGACCACCCCCTTGAGCTCCTCCCCTTGAGCTGTGTTACTGAAGAAAAGACCAAGTTCGATGAGAACTCGATACGTTTTCATACTCCCCAATCGAATGATTTCTGGACTCGCGCACCAGCGTCTGCGCGAAAATACCGTGCGCGCATTATCGTCGACACGACGAAGGGCGTATTTCTGGGGGGGGGCGATGTGTCGATCGCCCCCCGAGCCTTTTCAATTTTTTTTTAAATTTTTTTACATTATCTGTATTATATTATAATAATCAGTAGAAAAAAATTACGAAATTATTTAAAGTCATAGATTATGATATAGGTGTGTAATATATATTGATAGAAGCGCTCGGAATTTACACCCAGCTCGTATCGTATCGATTTTATAACGATAGATACTTTTAGATACACGTTATCTGATACTGAACTGAATTATTATTTTTTTTTTTTTTGTTAAACACGAAATAGTAATGATATTATTGTAGTACACGAGTACGTCTTCACAGTTCACCACGTAGTACCCTAGACGCGTGCAAAATAATAGATAGATTTGCAGAACACAAACGATTCAAAGAATTTGTTTTATAGAATAATAATTTTAATTAGTTTGTACTTCGTTAAAAAGAATTTTTACTTATTTTTAATCCTAAGTATAACGGTTAATTATTTTTGTTTATTTTTTATTCCTCGACATAACAAGTCTAAAAGTCGCCCCCCCTGAAAATAGGGTCAGGGACGCCCTTGGACACGACCGTAATGATTATCGTACGAACGTGTCGCGATCCGCGCGAGACAATATGAGATCGATACTAATCGACCGGTCGTTTTTCACAGGTGCGAGATCTATGAGTTCGGACGGAGAAGACGACGAGGAGAACGGGCCGATACACGGCGAGAAGTTACCCAGAAAACTGTCCAACACGTGCCGGCAGTGCGCCATGGGGTTCCTGAGTTTCGCCGAGCTGTCGGAGCACAACAAGACGTGCGTGCTGCGGGCCGGCATCGTCCGCTCGTCCGACGACTTCGACCGGCACAACGACCGGGACATGGACGACGAGGACGACGAGGACGAGGACGAGGAGGAAGAGGACGAGGACGCGGCGGACGAGTACGGCCGACACCACTACGGCGCGGCCGGGCTCCAGTCCATAGCGGCCGACCTGCGGAACGTCCGCAACAACGGCATCAGCATAAGCAACAACAACAACAACAACAACCACAACAACAACAACAACAACAACCATAAAGTGCACGAAGAGCAGAGAAGACAGCGCCAAGACGCGGAGAACAACAACCGTCGGTACGGGTTGGGCGCGGGCGCCGGCGGTGTCCACGAGACCGCGGACGACGTGCAAGCCATGTCGGCCGCAGCCGCTACCGACGAGTCCGCGGCGGCCATGATCGCGCCCGGCTTCCCGTTCGCCGCGTACCAGGCGGCCATGACCGCGGCCGCGGCCGCGGCCGCCGTCACCAGCCCGGAGATGCCCGCGGCGCAGCACCCGCACCACCAGAACCACGTGACCCTGGAGGCGCTGCAGAACACAAAAGTGGCCGTGGCCCAGTTCGCGGCCACCGCGATGGCCATCAACAACGGGGCGGCCAGCAACCCGAACGTGCTGCAAGACCTGGCCATCGTCAACTCGACGCTGTACACGCTCCAGCACCAGCAAATGATGCAGCTCAACCTGATACAACAGCTCCGGCAGCAATTGCAGATAAGCCGGGGCGGCGGCAGCCACGACGGCACGCTGTCCGTGTCGCCGCCACTGCACAGCGACGGTGGCGCCGGCGGCGGCAGCGGCGGACCGGAAGAGTCGCTGCAGCTGACCGCGGCGGCCGTCAACACGATAGCGGCGGCCGCGGCCGCAGCCACCACGCCGTCGGCCAACGACATACCGCTGTCGCTGTTGGCCATATCGCAGAACGGCGCGGCCGAGCTACTGCACCAGATGCAGCAGCATCACCAGCAGCAGCAGCACCATCTGCAGCAACAGCACCAGCACCACCAGCAGCAAACGTCGCCGGTGCCGATGCTGCTGCCGACCAACGACTGTGCCGCGCAGACCGCCGTGCCGCCCGTCGGCCATCACGTCATGATGCAGCTCAGCCGATCTCCGTCGCCGTCGTCTTCGCGCTCGCCGACGCCCCCTCCTCCGGCCCAGCCGGCCGCGGCCATGATGGCTGCCGCGGCGTTGATGCTGCCGGAGCTGCAACGTCCCAGCGCCCTGTTGCAGTCGCCGCCGCCGCAGGCCGTCCCGCCGTCGCCGTCCGCGTCCGCCTCCGCCGTCACCGGATCCGCGGCCGCCGTCCCGCAGACCGCGCAATCGTCGGCCGCGACCGCGTCCACGCCACCCCCGCCGCCGCCGCCGTTGCCGCTGGCGTCGTCCTCGTCGTCGGCCTCGTCGCTGCAGTCGTACGCGTCCACGCCGATCGTCACCCACCACCATTCCATCCCGTCGTGTTCCGTGTCGTCGGCGTTCGCTTCGTCCATCATCACCAACCTGGACCCGCCGCCGTCGCCCAGCGAGCCCAACACGCTGGAGATGCTGCAACGCCGCGCCCAGGAGGTGCTGGACAAGGCCAGCCAGGGCCTGTTGGCCAACAACCTGGCGGACGAGCTGTCGTTCCGCAAGGGCTCGGGCGGTGGCAAGGGCAGCTCGCTGTCACCGTCGGTCCCGTCAGGGTCCGGTGGCGGCCGCGGCGACAACTTCTACAAGCACCGGTGCCGGTACTGCGGCAAGGTGTTCGGAAGTGACTCCGCCCTGCAGATACACATCCGGTCGCACACCGGCGAGCGCCCGTTCAAGTGCAACGTGTGCGGCAGCCGGTTCACCACCAAGGGCAACCTCAAGGTGCACTTCCAGCGGCACACCACCAAGTTCCCCAACGTCAAGATGAACCCGATGCCGGTGCCCGAGCACCTAGACAGAGACTTCCCGGCGCTCATACCGCCGCACATGAGCGGCCAGAGCCCGCACCACCAGAACGGCGGCGGCGGCGGCACGCAAATGCCGTCCAGCTCGGCGCCCCGCTCGCCCCTGTCTCATCACCAGTTTTCCACCGGCGCGTCCACCTCGCCGTTCCCCGCGGCCCTGTCCAGCCTGTTCCGGCCGACCGGCGGCCTCCTGCAGCAGCAACAGCAGCCGTCGCACCATCTCGGCTCGTCGTCCTCGGACGTCGTTCTCGCGTCCAACATGCAGCAGATATCCGCCGCGTCCCAGCAGACCGCCGAGCAACAGTTGCTCATGTCCAGCCACCATTTGCACCAGCAGCAGCAGCAGCAGCAGCAGCAGATGCATCATAAGGCGGGCAGCCTCCACAACCCTCTGCACCTGTTCCAGAGTTTCAGGCGCGAACTGCAGGACCAGCCGGAGAACCTGACGAAACCGGCCAACGCGACTGCCTGCTCGTCACGCGAGTCCTCGGTCCAGTCGCCGCCGCCGCTGTCCGACTCGAGCCCCGCGCGGCACAACAAGGACGAGTACATCGACGACATGGCGGTGGACGTGGACTCGGCGGACGCGGACGGCCGCCAGAATGACATCACGGACGCCAACACGGACGACTTTAGCGTGGACACCAAGTACAGCGGCGAGGACGACGGTCTACAGGATCAGCCGGAAAATCTGTCCAACAAGAGTAAATATCGTATTATTATAAACGTTTCTTGACCCGTGGGTCGCCACCGATAATTTCCAATGGGTGGCCAAAATGTCCGATGCAATATTTTCCGAATTATTATCCACCTGTGAGAAAAAGTTTTGCAAAAAAATACGACGAAACCTTTTTTTCATACATTGAAAAACACAAGTATAAGTTCTGAATTTTGGTCTTATAAAGTTTTTTTTAAAATTTATACTCTATCACGGGACACGCATCGAAACGGTTTAATTAATGATACATCCCGCCTACGCACAATAAAATAATATTAGATATTTTGTTACGTCCGATAATTTTTGTCGAGAAATCGACCGGTATTTACTCGGTAGCGAAATTGTGTCCTAGTACCATCGTGTCGATTGTGTCAATCAACCTATAAGTCTATAATTAAACACGGCTATCTATCACGGTATTTTCGACCAGTAAGGAGATATCGGTAAATCACATTATTACTTGACCGCGAAACAGTCATATTTACGTAAAAATCAGTGTGATTAATTTCGTTAATTAAATTCTTATAATATATAACACTCGTGGATCAAAAGATTATAGTTACATATTATATTTAAAAGGTCTTTTCGTGCACATGCGACTTGTTCGTTTTCCTACTCGAAATTTTCTTAAGTTCCACGTGGCAATCATAACAGTGATACAAGGACACGATTGTCCTCATTCTCACGCGAAAATCGATTGGCGACTTCGGTCGATTCAAGACACGTGTTCAATAATATTTACATGGGTCGTTTCGGCGTTTCAGGCGGCAGAGCAATGATGGTCAGCCCTCCGCTGATCACGTCCGACGAGTCTTTCTCGCCGAGGCCCACGTCTTCGTCGTCGCGCCACCACAATTCCCGTCCCGGATCTCCTGCCTCCATGTCTTTCCACAACAATCGATTCTCGCCACCCGGCGCCCTGGACCTGACGCCCAAGCAGACGACCAACGCCCTGACCGCCGCCAATCACATCATGTCGGCGTACCTGCCGCCGGCGTTCTCGGGGCTCATGGCCAGTACCGCCACCTCCGCGGCCGGACTTCCCGGCCACGGGCCATCGTTCGGACCTTCCGGTATGTACCTCACGATTAATGTATTACTAGTAACTAAAAAGACAGAGAGAGAGAGAGAGAGAGAGAGAGAGAGAGAGAGAGAGAGAGAGAGAGAGAGAGAGAGAGAGAGAAAGAGAAAGAGAAAAGAGAAAAAAAAAATCTAAAGAAAAAAAATTCGTTCCGTCGGAGCACATCGCGGACGTCGGCCAATAATATAGTAAAATTTATATATGAATTTTTAAATAGCTGCCGTCTGTATATAGGTATCGCGTGCCATTGTTGTCAGCCGCTGCTGCCGCGCCGGTTATGAATAGACATAGATCGTACACGTATTTATATTTTTTTTCCCTTCTAAATTCAATTTAATTCGTGTAAAATAACCATTCTTCTCGTCCCGGAGAATAAATTGCACGCACTTTTTGGCACGGCATCAAGCACGCTCGGATGAAAAACGCGTCGCATACATCACGCCTGAATTCCTCGTGTTATATTATCATCGCATTATTGTCTGGTAAAATGCATTGACATTTAAAACGTTGAAATGTTCATCGCGTCATTAAGTTTTATATTTAGACGCGTTCTGTCACTTTGTTGACTAAATCAATAGAATCCCGAGCATTTCTTTTCCGTCCGGCGACGATCTCTCGGATCCGCGTGCGCAATGATCTCGCCGCGACGACGACGCGTTATAATTATTATTACGCGATCATGGCCGTCGTGATTTTTCCGTTTCACGCATTTCGTCCTATCCGGTCGTCGCGTCCGCGGTCGCAGGACGACGACTAAGCCGTTTTATAATTATCACGTCGTCCGTCGTCCAGTCTCGTCCGTCGTTAATAATGTTATCGATAAGAATTATAATTATTTACGTACAGACGTAATGTCAGTAATTGTTGCGTTTATTGTGTACTCAATACGACCGGTCGTGTACCTCACACGGACACGCGTGCAGGCAACGTGCACCGCGGCTATTCGATATTGCAGCCTGCCGGCTTTATTACAACAACCTTTATTTATTTATTTATTTTTTTTTTTTTTACAGTCACCGAGCGTGTCTAATTATTATTATAATCTTCGAGGAAATAATTACGGTTACGAGAAAAAAAATACGAATCGATTACCTCCTCATAATATTTAAAATACGTATAAATTTAATATTGTTTAATAACAACAGCAGCAGCAGCAGCAGCAGCTGATGCGTTGTGTACATTATATACGTATATTATACGATTTGTAGCGTAAACAGTACTATACTGTGTACGTTACAGTATTCTACCCGTTCGACATGTCGTGTATAAATAGAAAGCTAATAACTCTAATTTAACAAATAAACTATATATTCATGAAAACGAGTTTTCGGTTTTTATACACGCCGGCTAGTATATACGTATACAGTGCGTTTATGCCCGTGTGTGTGTGTGTGTGTGTGTGCTACGTTATATATATATTTAATGATATAATACAGTGTCTAATACGTTTCAATTTAGTTATTTTTTGTTTTTTTTTTTTTTTTTTATTGCAATGCGAAATTGGTATTCCGAGATTTCATTAAGAAAAAAACGTTTGTTATTTGACTTTTTCTCCTCCCCCCCGTCGTCGTTTCGTGTCCGTTTCACCGTACGACTTGTTATACGCACGCGGTCGTCGAGATCAACGATGAAAATTATTGTTCTCGACGTACCGGAAAATCACGCATTGTGTTTCGCCCTCGCCGAGTTCTCTGCGCGCGTTTCTCTCAGCGGCGGCGACAGCGGGGCGGCGAGAGTGGTGCGACGGTAGGAGACGTTTTTATTTTTAATCGTTTTCGTGAAGGATCAGAGTTAATTATTACGTATAATATAAAATGCTGTCGCCATCATTTACACCCCCCCCCCCCACAGCACTGTATTATTATCGTATAACAATAATAATGCGTATAAGCTATACGCCACAACCACAATACACACACACACACACACACACACACACACACACACACACACACACACATGTGCGTCACGTGTCTTTTTTTAAAACTCCATAACATAATGTTATACTATTATCCCTTTGACACCAACCACTACCACCATCACCACGTCGAATGATGTATTATCGGCATTTATTTACATATACACATTTTTTCCTATTTTAATTAAAACAATAAATTATCACAATTTTATTTCCCTCGTGTTATCTGGTACTCGCGTGCACCACAATTTTGTTCTCGTGATCCCGTTTTCGAAACTTAATGCCGTGTTCGTATACAAAACTAACGGTTAAAATATAAAAACACAAATAAATAAATCACCCGGTGGAGTTTTTCGTATCTTATTTATTAACGTTCGAACTTGAATCGACCGAAAAAATATTCTTCCTCTCTTTCTCTCTCACTCACTCTTTCTCTCTCGTTCTTATCTTCTCTCTTGCCGTCAACACAACTCGGCTGATGGTAAGTTTTAAACCCTAAAATATTCATTAAGACGTCTTAAAGTAATTATTTTCATTTCTTTGAGATTGTTGCTGTTTTCGTGAGCTGCGATTCTGAACGGACGCAGTTTACGAAAATATTAATTGTTCTTCGGAGAAACGAGACAGCAAAAAAAAGGAAAAATTAAATTTCGTCACAGTATAGAGTACGTACATTTATAATGGACATAACCAACACGAATGTACTTATCGCGCTCGCGTCGTCATCGAATGTAGAAAGCTGTGTTTTAATCGAAAATAAAATAATTACTAAATCGCAAATGGGCGACAATCTATTAATAATAATAAACATTTTTCTCTATGGTCAAGGTTAGAGTCGACGCTGTGATGCGGTGATAAATAATATTACACCAGCAATCTGTGAATAAACTATGATAGGGTGTAAAAAGAAAAAACAAAAGTTATATAATTTTAATAAAAATTTAAGTTTATATGTTCTGAAAAAAATCCCTCATGATAAAATCAGTGTCCAATTAGAAAAATCGTAATGCGTATACTCAAAACATTCTTAAAAATGTTTGCGAGAATTAGACCTATTTACATAAGAACTTGAAACGACCTTTTTTATCTATTTTATTTTTATTTTGTTTTTTTTTTTAGTATGACATTTGTCTTGTGTACCAAAGGTTTAACAAAATAAATGCCAAACTAGGTAGATACGTAATGAATCAAAACATATTGAAATATTCATTTACTTTACGAAGTACATTAAAATCGTAAAACATACATTGAAACCAAAAATATATCGAAACATAACTTAACGATTTTATTTTTAAAATAATATTATTACAAACTACATTCTGTGCTTCTATAACATACAATATACGATCAATCAGAAAAATCATGCCAATAAAAAAAATCTGAATCCTAATAATAGTAATTATGGCTAGGATTCTGCATGATTATGAATGTTATTTTTATTTTGCATTTTTTTAATCTGTAAAAAAACTTTTCTAAAGCAGAATGTTCATTTTTTAATTACAATGCATGTATACGTAAAATAGTTTTTGTTTTTTTTTCGGGTTGGACCGTTTTACAAAATTGTTTATTAAATAACAGTTTTACGCATAACAGTTCTTACATATACTAGCTTTCTCTTAGCAGTCAAATTCTACTGAAATTCATTAGCAGTAATTGGATTTTCAATGAAAGGGATTTGGTGTTGTAAACACTAAAATATATGATAAAAATAAATTACATAATATTGTGTATCGTTTTTTGTCCATTCGTTTGGCCGAAAATTAGAAATATCAAAGTTAAAAAGGCCATCCTTATAAGTTTTATTTTATAAGCATACTTATAATATAAGCATATGACGATATTGTAGATAACGTCTAAATCCTAAACTCGCATATTATTCTCACCTGACACGTTTATCGCGACGCGTGGTGTTTACACGTACATAATATCGTACTCGCGTGTACGGTCGAGAATTATTCCATAGACTCCGGCGCGTATACACACCGCTCAACTAACGTTAACGACCTGATTTTTTTTCCACAACAAATTATTGTGTATGCATTTGCATCGTTATAATTTTTCCGCCCTTCTTCGTCGCGTCGCGGAACCCGTGCAATAAATCATACCCGACTACTTCCCGTCATCAGCCGGATACGCCGTCGCCTCGCTGTATTTTATATACACTATACGTGAATAATAATAATAATAATAAATTACCCCAGGTGTGCATGTATATATATATTACACGCCGTATACCAGCCGTACACTTAACGCGTGTACGTATTATTCTGAAGTGTGGCAACGGTAGCCGTATGTCTCGCGGTCTCTTCTTCATCTCTTTTAGTCTGTGCAGATCCTCTCCCTCTCACTTTCTCTCTCAATGTCTCTCTATTTCTCCCTTTCTACAGTCCCGAGCGGGTTGTGTGTGTGCCACAGCATCCGCACGAAAACGTTATATTGCGAAAATTAATCGTTTCCGATGTGTTTTTCAGCGGCACGGGGCAACACCACGTGCAACATATGCTTCAAGACGTTCGCGTGCCACTCCGCGCTCGAGATCCATTACAGGAGCCACACGAAGGAACGGCCGTTCAAATGTACCGTATGCGACCGAGGGTTCTCGACAAAGGTACGATCTACACTGGACTATTATAATCACACTCGCTCGATCAATTATTATTGTTATTATTATTATTATTAGTGACCCTCCCTACCCGTCAGACCGTGATATCGTATCGTATCTCATGATACCACGTTAATAGCTATATACAATAAATGTTTATAACGAGTGGCGTGCAAGAGTGCGAGGTGCAGATTTACAGTCAGGTACTGTTCTACGAGGACGAATCGATTTTTGTTTTTACGACTTTCGCGTGTTATAGATGTACTTACAGTTTTGTAACGGTTCTGTGCAATCGGATGAGGCCGATTTAAATAAAATTTCATTCGTGTTGTTGAAATATCAATATGTATAGAGGGACGTTTTTATACATTGCAACAGCCGTAACAAGTATCTGTTTACTACGACAAAACAATTTCCATTGATATGTTTGAAAATTTCGAAAATTACTGTTCAGCGTGATTCACTACTTTTCGTTGTGACGTTTATAAAAAAATATCTAAATGAATTCAGCGACTCGATCAATGAAAAACTCTTGTCGACATCTGTTTTTCTTTTGGTTTTCCATTATATGAGTGGAATTTTTTGTTTTTGTCAACTCTTGTTACTGGTAAACTCGTGAAATAATTTGTTTCATTAAATTTTCTAACCTCCAGTGCCACTGTTAGTAAAAATCATATTACTTTAACATCATTGACATATATAAGGTAATTCTACATCGTATTTAACCAAAGAGCTACTTTTACACTATTTTCATAGTTTCTCGGTTATAGTTTACCGAAAATCAACTTCGATATCCTTCTTTTTTATATTTCTTTATACATGAGGTATAACGCATGTAAATACGCACTAATAATAATTAGAAAACCTGTTGATTTTATAGTGAATGACAATCATATTTATCGACAAGATTTAAATAAAATATAAACAAATGCTACACTTTTTTTTATTTTCACTCGTTTTACCTAAATATATGTATACATAAAATAATAAAGATGCGCATATATTCGTTAAATACAATCGTTTTATAAATATGACATGATGATTGAAAATAAAAATATGTTACATTATGTTGTAAAACCCTAATGAATATAATAAAGAAATGTAAATATTTATAATATTAATTATAAATTAATATTTCTGAATCGATAGCTCATGTACATGAAATCATATCCACACACACACACACACACACATATATATATATATATATATATATACATACATACATACATTTAGGTACAGATATTATACAACTTGTAGTAAAAGTTATTGTTGAATGTAATCAAAATTATTAGAATGTTGTCATGTTGAAACTGCAGTCTCAAATATAATGCAATAACCTTGAATAAATTACACTTCCCGTCGTAAATATTTGTCACTCGAATTAGTTCAGTGTTATAAAAATAATATCTAAACTGAACATCGATCATTGTGTAGTAGAAATCGCCAGATGTGCACGGCATATAGATCTTTTATGGACATTTCAGCATTATTTAAATTTCTCTTGGCGGTTTTCTCGCGATTTATTTTTTTTTTTTTTATGCATTTCTATTTATATTGTATTTTTCGAATTGTTCTTTAATAGAACGTGCACAAATAACTTAACTTTAAGATTTAAACCTTATTACTTCTTCAAAATAAAAATACACTGAACCGTACGAAGAAAAATTACTATTTACATCAGAAAAAAAAATTCCATTTAAATATTAACATTCACTGAACAATAAACCACAAGTATATTATAGTAGTTATCTAATCGGTTTAAATGAGTATAATATCAATTTATAGTTGAACGAAGTTTAATGAATTTCATACCTCATTTTTTATTGTTTCAATATATATTTATTTTTTTATTACATAATTGTGTAATACAATTACTTTGTTTTCAAATGAATTGCATAATCGTCACTAATAAATTAATATGCTTATTTGCTTTTTGTTTTACACAATAATTGCTATGTGGAAAATTAAGAATAAAAAAATAACAATTAGAACTCTAGTTTTATAAAATTAGGTAATTAATTTGATATTTTTGTTGGTCTAACGCAAAGGATTGTGAAACTATACGCACGGGTAGTGCATTTGTTCATAAATCTCGTGCTTCATTTAAATAACAATAGTGTATCTAATTATTTAAAAACACAAATAACAAGTACATATATAAATTAATCTATGCATGTCATTATAAATCGGTTGGATAAAATTACTTTTGAAATAAGTTTAAACCGAAAATATACATGTGTAATGTGTATTTACACTTATCATTAAATACAACATACGTCCGCATGTACGAAGGTTAAATTAAAAAAAAAAAATAATAATAATAATAATAATAATACACAAAAAAACAAATTAACACCGTACGTAGGTACAACAATGCGCGATCTACAATCAGATGACGAATAAAATTATAACTCGCGCGAGAATAATGTGTGCCCGTTTGCGCGTATCATCGGTTATATTACGCAGATCACCTCTACGGTGCGAAGAAAAATGAAAAATAAAAAAATATTAATATTATTATTCATTAGAAACGCGAATCGATGCGAGAAAATACGGAATAAATCATATTCGCGGGTCATTCGAGGAGGCGGACACTGCGAACGACGCGTTGTATATTTTTCATTCGTAAATATCACAATACCCCGTGAATTGAAATATATTTTTATTTCATGGCGATTCCGTGCAGAGCGAGTCATAAGTATTTTTTCCCCGTCAAGCGTATCAAATCTCGATATATACGTGCGAAATATATATATGTACCACTGCACCAATATATTTTTATAGTTCCGTCAGAACGCCTAAAACGTGTGAAAAACGAATATACATCACGCACCTATAACAGTCTATTTTTTTTTTCAATCTCGGAAAAATATATCTATTATAACGTCGAATCGTTCAAAACGATTTCGCGCGCTAGAGATTGAAATCGGCCGTTTCGAACCGAAAACATTCCGACGACAAATCGTTCGTTCGTTATAGGTCGTCGTGTATGTATATGTTTGTGAGTGTGTGTGTGTGTGTGTGTGTGTGGGTGTGTGTCTGTGTATACGTGTATAGTATAGGTACACATCCGCCATTTTTCAGATCATACATAAGTATATTTATTTTACAATTCATCGCACTTTTTTTTTCTTTTCTATTTTTTTTTTTTTTTATACATTCGTAGACACGTACAATAAAACTCGACGGCGGCAGTGACGTGGATTAATAATTCTCATAGTCATTTATATATTTCGTAGCACGACGTAGGTATATCTACACGGCGATTTGGTTTTTTTTTTTTTTTTTTGTTCGTTTCTCATGTAAAATAATGTTGCTCTTTTTTTCCGTTATTACTAATTTTCTCTTTTTTTTCCCTCACTTGAATACCTATTATTTTTTCAATATGTTTCGCTGGGATGCGCATTTAGTAACGTACTCTATACGAAGAGGTGTACCACTTCCATTTCCCCGTACGCGACGTATTGTGTGTGAGCGAGTAGATACGTTTGTGTTCGAAATTATTTCCACTTGATATATCGCCGACGGGGGCAAAGTGACTGTGTTCGGTAAACTTATACATCATCATCATCATCACCATCGCCATCATACACGGAAATGGAATTTTTTTTTAAATTGAAAACAATAAAATGTGTCACGGTTTGTATGCGCGATTGGATTTTTTGGCCGGATTCACGCTGTTTACCTTTGACCGTGTTTTATTTTTTATTTTATTTTCTACGTTATAATAATAACGTATGACGTTTTCCATATTCATATCCTCCGACGAAAACGCGACGGTTTATCACGTTTTTATTTCTCATATTATATATGTATTGACGTTTACGGCCGCTCGCGTTTCTGATTTTTATTCGAAATTCGCCGTTTAATCAACACCCAATGTATAAATCGTAACAAACCTATTCGGTGTGATCAACGTGATTTTTACATTATCTGGCCACGGCGAACCTTGAAATTGAAAATAATATATGACATTAAAATAAATTTATACCAAAACAATAACAAAATTGTAATAACAATGTAAAAATTTAAATTTACGAATTCAATTAATTATATTCAATCGCGTATGATAATATTATAACTACTCTAAACCGTTAATTACCGAGAATAATTATTTTGTTTTCAAGTTCCCAGTCATTAACAGTGAATGAAAAAAAATTGTTCGCTGGTATACAATCGACATTTCGGTGAAAGACAGTATACTGACTATAGGCAAATACTCTAGAGGCAATCGATAAAAAAAAAGGAACGTTAACGTATATATATATATATAGGTGCTTGAAAAACGAAACCACACAACGTTTGCTGTAGTGCTCTTTGCGGGAAGAGTGTCTTGAACAGAGAGATCAATCGAGTTATAGTCGACGTTTGTGAGGTATTGTAATAGTATGATCGTTAACGCTTTGTTGAATCGTCAAATTTCGAGTATAGTTAAAGGTTTTCGTGTTGCCAATGTTTTTCGTCAGCCGGCCACGGAAAACGATGTAGAATTGAATGAAATCTGAAATTCGTCTAGCCTCGTCAGTAAAAACATCGTACGCGTACGTCGATTCGGAGAAAAACATTAGCAACATACTACGCGGCTTTGATACGATTTTAAGAGCGTATTTCGAATATTTTTTGCGAAACGGGCACTTTGGTAAATATTTTTTCGAAATACACCAACCATCACTTAATTGTTTCGCGTTTCATGAAGACTATAACGCATTTATACGAGTAGTTGGAGTGGATTGAATTGAAAAAAAATAAAGTGGACTTTATCGCTCAGTACTGTACAAACCACAGAATCGAAATCTTAAATTATTGTTTTTCTCGATACGCCCTCGTATAACGGAGAAACGTTAAATCGCGCCATTCGAAAATTCACTCGATCTGCACCGCACGCCGCACAACGCTCATGAAAACTTCGGTTTTTAGAGCCTACAAGCAGGTGGTACTGTCATGATAATATTATATCGGTATGTCACAATATTGATGTAACTTACCGTCCGATCAGGTTCTATACCAGACTTGAACGTCGGCGCCCCGTGATAGCGATTACGACTTGGACGACCGTGCGTATTGGGTTGCTTGTCACGCACGCTATCAGGCGAAACGAGATAAACCTTCGAACATTTCGAAAACTGCGTCCGCGAGAACGAGTCGGTCGTTTTCACGTCGTAGAAGTTTTTCGATCGCGTCATCCGAGAAAACATCAACTGTCCATACGTTATTATTGCCGTGTTGTAATATTATTGCTATATCATTAATGTTAAGTAGACCAGTCGAATCGGGTGTTGGTCTTTCGATAAAATCAACACCGTTACACTAGAAACAACACTGAACAATATAAAATATTGAAATATGTTCAAATACGTACGCAGTTAAAAATTAAATCATCGCGGTACGACTCGACGACTCGTATCATACTAAAGATGTCATGATTTTTGAGGAATTAGAGGAGGAGGTTATATGCATATGAAAATAAGAAAAAAACATACCGACACAAAGAACAACGTTTCAAAATTTTATGCTTGAGTACATTTATGATAAAATAGTGTAGTAAATTAACTAATTAAAACGATAAAAATAAATAAATTTAACGTCGCTGTACAATCGCAATCGTCGACAAGTAACACGACGACGTGTAACTTATAACAAATCGGTCTGAATTTTCATTAACGTCTTTTCTTTTGTCACACAATAATATGTATAACGTGAGTAATTTTCATCTAAAGTTTTGTACTCATGTGATATAAAAATACATAACGCGGCTACATTATTTAACGTGACCCGACGAAAACGCAATCACGAACCACCCATAGATTAGTTGGGCGGCAATCATCTCTAGTGGCATTTTTGGGGGAGGGGGTGTTCGGACTTGCTCGAGTTTCTGGATTTGACGTTACAATTTGAATGGATGACATATCTGACGTGACGTTGCCGGTCTGTGACGTGACGTTGACGTTACGTATAATGTGAATCGACCTTTAGTCGCCCGGCGCCCGTGTTTTGCCCATAGACTTTCAGTTTGTATTCTGCACGTGTTGCAGGGTAATATGAAACAGCACATGCTCACGCACAAAACCCGAGACATGTCGTCGACGGTGGCCGGCGGCGGCAACTCGTCCAACATGTTCGACCAGAACAACTCGACCAGCTGCGGGCACGAGGACACGGCGAGCAACGCGAGCTCGGAGAGCCGGGACGCGGCCCAGCACCATTCGCACCACCTGCACCACCACCAGCAGCAGATGATGCTGCTGAGCGCGGCGGCGGCCAACAACGCGGCGGTCGCGGCCGCGGCCGCCGTGTCCGCGGGCACCGGGAACGGAGCGACGGGACCGACGGCCGGCACCGTGAGCGGCGGCGCTGCACAGGCTCCGCCGCGGTCGTCTCTGCCGCCCCCGCCGTTGCCGCCGCAGCAACAGCAACAGCAACAGCCGGCCACCACGCAACCGCAGCAGCAAAACGGCGCCGGCCCGACCGCGGCGACCGCCCCGACGTCGACGGCTGCCGTCAGCGCGTCCGCGTCGGCGCAGTCCCCGGCCGACCGGTCCGCGCCACCGCCACCGCCACCGCCGCCTCCGCCGTCGCAGCCCGCGCAGTCTTCCGCGTCCTCCAAGTCCGCGGCCCCGTCGTCCCAGGTCACCCTCACCGTGCCGGCCATCGGACAGCTGTACAATAACTCCGGCTCCGGCTCCGGCTCCAGGAAGTCGTCGTCGGCCGCCGCGGCCGAGGGACAGTCGTCGTCGACCTCGTCGTCGCCGAAACGGTCGCTGGCCGACCCGGACACCGGCATGCCGACGGCCAAACGCCAGCCCAGTGAGTGTCTAACCGCCCGCTTGTGTCGTGACGGCACGCGGATCGTTTTTTTCCCCGTTGTCATCTGATCGTTTCGTCTGTTCCCCTCAAGGTTCACCCAAACACCTGTGCCACGTGTGCAACAAGAACTTCTCGTCGTCCTCCGCGCTTCAGATCCACATGAGGACGCACACCGGAGACAAACCATTTCGTTGCACCGTATGCTTGAAGGCGTTCACCACCAAAGGCAATCTCAAAGTAAGTGTCCGCATAATATATCGTCTTGGCCGCACGGGAAGAATGAAAATCCACCGCGGTCGCCGTAATCGCTGTGTAGTTATAATAATTGTATATTTTCCTTCAAATACTACTACTACCTACTACTTAAACTCCGTCCCGTGTCATATGTTATTATTTTTACTCGTAATGTCACACCGTTATTCGTTTCATCTCGTGTTGAGAATATAATATTATAGTAATTTCGATAAATAATTGTATTATTATTATTATTATTATTTTCATAATTTGGCTATTTCTACAAAAGCAACGATATCTTTATGTCGTGATAAGGGCATAAAATATATAATCGTCTTCCAGTTTAAAATACTATTCTATTTCATTCGTCTCTAAATAATGTTGTCGCTGGTGTATTATACGTGTACGTAAAATGCCTAAGACGTTAAACTTTCAAAAACATTTAATTTTAATTTTATCAATTTCAAAATCGTGTCCTTGTCTTTGTTTATGGGCGATCGTTGAATCTATTCGACTGTTTGAATATGTGTGAGTGTATATTGATAAAGCTTCTTTGTATTCATTAGGTGCACATGGGCACTCACATGTGGACCAACGGAACTTCCAGGAGAGGACGTAGAATGTCGCTGGAGTTACCGCCGCTGCAGATCGGCAACAGTGTGAAAGAAGCCGACTTCCTTCAACGTAGGCCGGAAATCTACTATCATCCGTTTTTGCCCAGTCCATTTTTGAACGGGATTCACCAGCAAAAGGTAAGAGACGGTGTTATATCTAACAATATACTCACGCGTCGGTCCTCGTGTTTGAATTATTATTAAATCTTTGTTAAAAAAAAAAAAAAAACAATTAAATTAGGTAATAAATCAAATTTGGTCCGAACGATATAACTTATTCAAAAACGACGACTACTAGACGATATTCGCCTCTATACCGTCCATCTACCTACTACTTGTATTATATTGTAAATGAGCAAATGGATTGTTTTAAAAACCTGCAAAACTCTTGAGTGGTTATTATTGTTATTATTATCCTATTAACGCTTATCGCCGTGTACAGACAACTAATTTTAAACTATACAAACACAAATTGTAACGAAACACTTTAGAGATTGTATAATTCCTACCCGACCCCTCCAGAGAAACGTGTGTACCGATCACCCAATGATCGCTAGATACCTACTTGCAGAGGGCTTCTTCTCTTTCTCCTTATACGTCTCGTTTTCGTTTTTCGCCGCCGTCTCGGTCCTCCGCGACACGTGTCGTTCTACTGATCCGCTTCCGCGGCCCCGTCGTTCCGTTTGTCTGTACACGACCGCGCGAGACACCCCCGTCGTACACGCCGTACTAATCGTCGGCGCTCGCCGCCCGCCTTCCCCTATCCGTGTTGCAGATCAACGAGATATCAGTGATCCAGAACGTCAACAGCAACGTGGGCAACCGGATCCTGAGCGGGTTCGGCAACTTCGGCGCCGCGTTCCCGGGCGCCGGCGACCTGATGAAGACCGAGTCGTCCGGCGCCGACAAACACCAGCAGTTGTCGTCGCCCACGTCGCCGCCGCCGCCGCCGCCGCCCCCGACCTCGTCGCAGCATCACATGCGCACGCCGCCGCTGTGGGACCTGCACTACGACCGGCCGTCCGCGCAGCAGATCAAGTCGGCCGCCGCCTCCGACGACCACCTGAACAGCGGCTGCGCCCCGCAGTCACCGCCGCAGTCGTCGCCGATATCTTCGCACGCCAACCACATCTCGCAAAACCGCACCGAGGGCTTGGCCACATAACGTTTACTCGAGTATTTGCGTTTTAACCGATGATAAAACTCAAATCGCAACGTCGTCCGGTGTAACGCGATATTAGGTATACATATAAAAAAAAGATATATATATATATCGTCGTGACGATCGAGCACACAAAAATTATGTTATATACGTCATGTACCTATTATCTGTGCACCGCTATTTTGTCGTCGGCAACCTCTCTCGACTTTTAAATTTTTTTTTTTTCCTCAATTACCCCTCGTTTGTATCGCGTTTTCCCGCGTGCGACTGTGTATAAATTTATCATTATCATTGTATATTTACTATTACTATTATTACCTATTATTATAGTTATTATAATAATAATAACTATTATTATTATTATTATTATTATTATTATTTGATTATTAATATTTATTGTTTTGCGACGCCTGTTATATTGTTTCTTTTCGAGCGTATCTCGCGGTAGTTTTTGAAAAAAGTTTATCGATTTTTTTTTTTAATTTTTATGTTCATACAACCACTGCTGCCCCTCGGTTCGCGTCGTGTTTTTATTGCGATTTTTGTTTTAAAATATTATCATCATCCTACCTACTCGAAGACTGCAGGCGACGCGGCACGGCGCCATCCCTATATAATTTGACCGTCGACACGAGTCTCCGGTCAATCGCTGACCGAGCTGCCTTTTTAATATAAATAATACGTTGTAACATTGTACAAAGAGAGAAAAAAAAATGAAAAAAAAAATCCAATTCGAGAAAAACGAAACGTACAATTTATAATCTCGTGTGTGTTGCGTTTATCTCTACCATTATTATCCATTATTTATCTTGTACCGTTGCGATCAAATGTTCGATGGAAAAAAAAACCGTACATTTTGTATTAGTAGGTACCCATCACATATATTGTGTACATATATTAGACATTTATCGTTATAGTGTTTAGGGTTTTGTTTCGCGATCAATCGATTACAATATAATTTTTCATTCGTCCGTGTTGCAACACGCTATCGTACCTACATGACTACGTACCACGATCGTATATCCGAATATTTTCATTTGAACGCGTGTACCCTCATCATAATACGTACGGTATATCATGTTCCACGTTGGTATCGTTATCGCAGATAATAAGTATAATATATCCATAAATTCGTCGTGTACGTGAAAGATTTTTTGCGGTCAAAAACGAGCATATTATATTATAATATACGCGACGAAAAACTTCGCACTTGTATCATAATAATTAATTGTTAATGAATTCGAGTGATTGTTTTAGGGAGTACTTAGCGCGTAGGTCATATATAGTAACTGTAGTGTTTTTTTTTTTTTTGGAAAATAATATTGTATTTTATTCGTTTAAATTTATTTGCGTAGCATTGATTATATTGTAATAGAATTATTATAGCGTCGTGTGTTTTACTATTAATATTTACGTTTCCAAGTGCACATTATTAAATCGGCATGGCAAATAAGTGTTATGCGCGCGTACCTTTGCTGCAGGTCGTATACATACCGCGAACGCCGAATCATGGTGCAGTTTTTTCTAGATTTTAAGCATTATTACTACATTTTATTTATTTGTTTGATATTATTATCATTATTATTATTATTATATATATTTTTTTTTCATCCTATGCCAGCTGATTTCCTTTTTTTCCCCTCTGGCTGGCACGGAATTATTATTAAGATGTTACTCGATATTATAATGTAATGTGTTTCTGTATAACACCCAAGTTCAATACCGTGTGTCCGTGTATTTAATAATTATTACCACTGCAGCGAAAATTTTTATTCGGATTGACCGTGTACACCTGTACTTAAATCTAACCGAAAAAATGAACACAAACAAGCTAAATTCATTTTTATATACGTACCTACATAATATTATACATTCATAATTGTAATACATGTTTTTATTCATGTTTATATGACATTAATTATGATTTTTTTTTTCAAATAACTATATTTCAGTGAATTATAGAATTAAATTTGATTTTTGAAAACAATGTTTTATTTCAGTCAACGTATACAAACTCATAACGACACAAAAATAACATAGACTAATGACAATGATAATAATGATAATAAAAAAAAAAAAAAAAAAAAAAAAATGTTTGTATAATAATTAGAAAATCATTATTTTAGCACAATTTTATTTAGATACCTACAATAAGACGTCGGTGAATTGGTTTAAAAGAGAACTCCTAAACCTCATGAGGTGTGTTTTCGTGTACCTGATATAATATAATATCATAACTCTTTTAAACGTGATGAGTAAATCATTTGTTGCCCATTGCCCGTTGTTTGTGCACACCAATACGCGCGAGTATCATACTATTTTCGTGCGTTGTACATTAATAATTTATTGTACCTACACACACACACACACACACTCATTTATTACACATTATCATTATAATTAAACGCATTGATGAAGAATGTTCCTAAATTTACTAGTCCGAAAATAATATTGTTATTTTAACGACTTGTATAAAAATATAATTTATCGTGATTTTATCGTATATAAAATTTGTATTATTATTATAAACATTGAATGCGCATTATTATCATTCGACTAAATAAAATATTAAACACGTGTAATATAACATAATAATATAATGTAAATACACATATAATCATCGTAGACGCATATAATAACAATCTGTATCCAGTGACGTTAAAAATGAAAAGAATTAGTGTTTAAGATGTAAAAAATATACATATTTCAAACGTTCTCGACCAACATACGCATACCCTGTGTATTTTAATGTACAGCCACCACGTGAACCGTAATATATAGGACTGAGTGGTATTTAGGACAATTTGATTGAAATTTCTCACTCGATCATTGTCTTTCCCACCTATGATATTTACAGCAGCACCTTCGTTCTGTCGAACAGTCTGTTGTTTTCGGTCGTATAAGTATATTATTATTATTATTATTATTATAGTTATTATTATTATTATTATTACAATAACCTCTTACTGTACAATGTTGTGTGAAATTTTTAACGTACCTTTTATTTGTATTTTATGAAAATAAAAATATGAAAAAAAAAATTCTCCGTCAAAAAACATACACATAAAATTATATAGTAATTAACTACTTATACAAATATGTACATAGAATAGTTTCAACAAATTTAAATACCCAATCTACGAAACTATCTAATCTTTTATTATTATTATTATTATTTTTTTTTTTATGTAAATACTATTTTTTAAAGTAAAAAGCATTTATTTGTTACAAATAATGAATGATTTCTCTCTTAGAGTCGAACACCCCCCTCCCCGCTTTACACAGTTATTTGTACATAACATTTTATCAACACCTATCTTTATATATACATATGTATCTGTATTATATTATGAATTACAATATAGGTACACAAATATGACTTTGGTTCTACATTTTGAGTTTCACTGTGATAATTCATATCGCACTCCCAAAAATGTGTGGCAAGAGGGTGTGTAAGTATAATATTAAATGATAATGATACAATTAATGTTATTATTATTACTATTATCATTATTACTATTGTACTTTATAGTTAACTAGATACTTAATCTTTATGTTTTGTGATTTACAGTTTAAAGTGTACATCACGTATTTGTAAATACATTTATTATATAACGATTGATTTGACTCATACATATACATATTATATTATTATAAATATATAAATATATATTTATATATACATTGTATATATATTTTAAATTATTTACGTATCATACGTGTATCCAACTTGATTTATTTTAGTTAATCATATTATTCGTGTACATACATTATACCATAATTATTGACAACATAGTAAACAGAATACGAGTTTACTAGGATTTTTTTTTTAGTCCATAATTGTATTGTTTTGACATGTAAACAATTCCTTGACATAATTATATTTGTGCAAAAATAAAGACAATTATCATGAAAAAATATTTTAGTTTTTTAAATTTGTCATAGTCTATACTCTATAGTAAGTCTTATGCTGATATTGGTGTTAAAAAAAACGCAAAAAAAAAATCTACCCACGGTCACTCCGAAGTCTATATACTTATAATATTTAATGTCGGTCCCAATATTCAGTGGGACTTGATTGGAAGACAATAGTGCCGTTCGTGTGAGGGCATATTTATGTATAAAGTTGTTTTAAATTTATATACTTCAAACCGCATACAATGACATTTTTGAAAGTAAAACAAGTCGAGATTATAAACATGATAAAAATAATATTCACCTCGTATTATAAGCCATCTGATTTATCTTGAACTCACCTGACGACACATCTGAATAGTTCAAAAGTTCAAAAATGCATTACTTATTAATACTGTTAAAATTGTATTTATTAGTGTTCATGATTTAGCAGCATCCATTCAGTAATACGTCTATGCTGACCACGAGTCATTTTTAACTAGTATGGTCTCCCAAGCTCATTTTTTAACTGGACTGATTGTAAAAAGTAATTAATGTTATTTAGAGACTATAGTGATTACTTCAAAATTCTAAGTGATTGAGTACATTCTTTAAAGCTGCTGCAAGAGATCAGCTGAGGAGAAAAATCACGGTTGTTTGGCCGGCGTGCCAAAAGTTTTGTAAACCCGGTATCGATTATATTATTGCGTAATGTGATATTGTTTCAAAAAAATTAGGGATTTGAAATTTCATGAAATATTTTATGCAATTTCAATATCTACATTCTGAAAGACTATTAAGATTGGGACATGGTTAGATAATGTGTTAATTTCATTAGACAACAATTACAATAGAATAGACTATAGAGAGAAAATATTAATAAATTATAAACTATAAGATTATATAACAAACTGATTTAATGACTGAAAAATTATAGCTAATGGTATACAGGTAACATTGGTATCTTTTGGAGTGCCAGCTTAAAGTCTTAACTTCAGATTCTCCATCCATTTCACTGCATCCTCTTCTGCTTTATGCAATTTCTCCAGGCCTCCGATGAAATGTGTTTGTAAACAATTATCAACGATATGGCGTATCGTTTGATGCATTCCACATTCACAGAGGGGTGATTATACCTTTCCCCATTTGTGCATTAGGTAGTTGCACTTCCCCTGTTCTGTTCTTGCTCTGTTCAGTGTTGTCCATATGGCCCTCGAGAGATCGAAACCTGGTACTCTCAGTTCTGGGTTGTCTATCAGTGAAACGTTCCGTACGCCAGAGTTTTTCCATCGTTTCTTCCATATTTCTACCATTGTTTCTTTTGTTGGTGTCAGGTCCCATTAACAGAAAAATATAGAAATTATGCGTTTATATAAATGTATAGTACCGGCAAAGTTGAATCCGGTACTCTATGGGATATTAAACCACAAAACATTGTACAAAATTGATATAACATAATTATACAGTGTTTTATTGCACTTTTGTGATACTATTATTAATAAATGTTGGTAATTAGTAGTTTTGAAAAATTGTATTATAAGTTATAACCAGGGCCGACTTCGGTTGGTTTGGTTAGATCGGCGCGTGCGACGGAACAAGGCGCCAAAATCAGGAGCGATGAGACGCGAGATGTGTCAAAATTATAATTATATTAAATAGCGACGACGTTAAGTCCTAAGTGAACATATTGTAGACGAAAGATTTGGCTCATAATTATTATACATATAAAATATTTATGTAATTTAAAATTGTGTATAGTATTACTACATATAAAGTCAATATTTTTGTATTTATAAACAGTTATTGCTCGCCATACTGCATAAATGCACACTGCACGCTATGGACGGAATGGTCGCGTCTGTTATAGTACGATTACACATTTTATCATTTAAACAAAAAACCCAATGATGACGATAACTTGATGGGTCGTGACTCGTGTTTGTATGTATATATATGAAATATAATTTCAAAAAATTAAGTATTTTCACGTTTTTATGTTTCACCCAACAGTAGTTAACTTTTTTTGAAACTTTTTCCAAGTATGTCACAATTTGTCATTGATGTATAGTGATAATTTATAGCAACATCAATTTTGGAGTATTCAGTGAAACTCCCGTTTACGGCAATTTCCAGAGCTCTTACTGATATTGTAATTATCCGATTTTTCTTACGATTTGAATGATTACTAAGAAAAGAGAAAAATAAACCTTCAAAGTACTATTTTCATCCAATATCTGATCTATCGAGCTACTGTACGAAACTTTTAGACAAAGTTTAGTGCTTCAAAAAGTGTTTCGAGAAAATAAATTTTAGTGTAAAATCAATAGATCCTTTACATTACGCGGAACCAAAAATGATTTCATTTACGTAATCAATGTATCTTTTCAATTAATTAATAGACTTTTAAGGATAGATTTTTTAGATTAGTTAGCTCTTTAACTCCTAAAAAGTTGCCATGGATATAATTACCGTCTAACTTGGATAAAACGTGTTAGCATTTTAAACATTATAAAATCGTTTCACTACACTTGATATTCATTTTAAATATTGAAAAGATTTCATTGTTTATTTTTAGTTTCTCGTATAGAAACCTGAAAATAAAGTATGTAGATTTCTGCTTTTAGTCTACAAAACAAATAGTTACTTTTTCACATACTACATTTAAAAAAAAACTTTGAACCATGAGTATTCTTCGCTCCTTGGACCTGATAATAGTGATGGATGTATTGAATTTAATAGAAACAGTAAATAATTTCCTCAGTTAAATAATTTTGAGCAAAGCTTCATTGTATAAATATACCATATATATATACATATTACAGTTTTTAGTTTAGTTGGATATGATTTGATGAAAAATGAATGTATTATTATACAGCATATTAAATTATACAGTACCACAGTGATCATCACACTTACCAAAATTAGAGATAAAACAAATCAGGCTCAATACATTCAACAAAAATATTTAAAAAAAAAAATTTTAACTCGTATTTCTATTCGGTTATTCTAAATTATTAATCAAGGTATTTGGAAACATACAAAGTAGACTCAAGTTTAAAAAAATCCAAATCTCCATTAATTATTTTAATACATATTTCTTAGAATAATGTTTAATTACATTATGTAAACACTTTTTAAAATTATTTTCCAGACTCCAGTAATATGAGCAGGGATATATAGAATACATCTTAACTAGTGTTTCAACTAATTAAACTAATTCAGCTTAAGTCATCTCACATGAGTCGTATGAAACATACGTGTTTAATATACTAAATACATTTTATGTACATTTTTAAATTAATTTGTTCAGACGAAGACATTCATATTTAGATTTATCTCGATACTACAACATTAATGACAATATTTACAATCAGTGTGACATTTTCTTCCAGGTGGTATACCGCACATACATCCTCCACTAATATCTCCTTTTCCCTAGAATAAATAATTTTAAAATAGTAAATTCAATAATTTCAATAACAAAAATTATATTTTAGTTGAATACATAATAATTATTTTGACGGTTCGATTATTATTTCAAATAATCACAAATCCGCCATGGAATTTATTAAAGTATTTTATTTTAGTTGATTTGTATTTATTATTTTGTTAAAAATGTCGAGGTAGTTAAAATAATTAGGTAGGTAATGAGAATCACTTCCGAAACACTAATCAACGTAAGATGACCATATGACTATTTTAAATTTAAATTATTTTAAACTATTTTAAATCTAAAATCAAATCAAAATTTTCTAATCAGAGCATTTAAATAATTAATTTGAATCCGTAAATAAATGTACAAAATGTGTTTAGTTATAAAATACTTATAATTATCACTTCTGTGCATTTACCATACTATATTTAGGTACTGAGTATGTAAAAACGTACAGTATACAAAAAATGTTTTTCTTTTCTTGAAAATTAATTTTTTCCTGACAATAGCTATAGTAAATTAGTGATCATTTTTTTAAATTTTGAGTTTCAAGATAAAATAGGTAATAAAAGCCAGTAAAATCTCTCGGTAGACAATTTTGTGAATATTTCCAGAAGTGTTTGTTTCTTTATAATTTGAATATTATATTATTTCTCTTTGCCCTGACTAATGAATGAACATTTTACACATTTTACCTCATAAGTAATAAGTATAGATTTATTTATCAGATGCTTTATTAGTATAATTTTGTTTTTAAATATTTTTATTGCAATAGAAATATAATCTTACAATAAAACTCCATTTTCAACATAAGGTTTGGTATTTATTATTCATTAAAATCTATCATGAATAATTTAGTATAAATATTTAGCTAGTAATATGTAAGTGAACATCAAAGCACAGTTTGATTTGAATAATGGAATGTTTTCCAAACTTAAAGGCAAACTAAAATTTAATTTCACCGGTAGTTGAGTTGTATTCATATTTTAATTTAATAATTTCTGAGTTTTTCTTTTCTTTTAGAAAAAAACCTTGGATACAATAAAGTTAAGAATCGTAACATGTTTCAAGATTGATTTTCAAGGGGAGTTAAAAATTGAAATATGATTTATGTGCAATGTTTATCATTTTCAGTACACTACTCGTAAGATAATTCTAGTTATTTTCAACTTACTTTTGGTCCCCATCTTGGACCTTTAGTCGCCCAGCAAATTTCTAAAAAGCACACTGCACATTTAATCCAATCGCAACCCTGTTGTTTCGACAAAATTGTATTGCATCCAGGACATAACATAGCATCCCCGCGACCAATTAGATCCTTAGAATAAACAAATCAAATATGAGTATACAGACTTATAACAATTATTCAATTTACCTCTAGCGTGTCTTGTAAATTGCCATCACTGTTATTGATATCGTTATTTTTTTTACATCCTTCTTTTTGAGTGTGGATTGACTAAATAATAATCATAATCATAAAATAATCATTAGAAAACAATATTGTATTTATTTATTTGTTCGAGTTAAGTGTTATAACAAACTTGTTAACTACAGAAGAAAAACAAAATTAAATATTGCATAATTTGAAATATAGAGAAACTTAAAATTTAAACTTTAGCATAAATTAACAATTTTAAATAGACCTTTCAACATTATCAATAAGAATTATTTTTTTAATATTTTTTCAGTTTTAGGCAGAACATTTTATCGAAGTAAATAAATGAAATAACAAATTAATAAAATTAAAAATTAAATTGAGAAAACTGAAATTAATTATTATTTATTTCCTCTATATTTTAAATATTTTGATATTTAACTGATACTTAAAAATTATATAACTACATAATATAACGATATCACATATTATATAATAACTGAAAAATCCGGTTTTGGCCGTGCGAAATAAAATCGTAAAAAAATTCAATTGTTCATCAACATAGACAAATACTATGAGACTTCAAAGGAGACTGAGCCTCCAAAATTATCAAATTTTTTTCTGTTTATTGAGTATTATTAGGGGAAACTATTTTTTTCTCATCAAAAATTACAGTTATTCAATTAACCATTAATGAAAATTTGTTTTAATTTTATGGCCTACAAAATTCATCAAACTTTTACAAAATACGTGAATATTATGCTTAACATTTCATATTTCATGAATATTAATATTTATAATGTTATTAGTTATTATTATCATTAAATTAGAAGTGATAATTATTTATAAGATTCAAATATCATCAAATTTAGTTTTTTTTTTCCTTTCTTAAGACTTGAGTGTTAAATACAAAAATGTGGTTTAATAGCAACGACTTAGAAATAATTCAATAAAATACGATCAAATATATTATTTTTGCCTTATTCAACCCTATTTAAAACTTTTTAAAAAATAACGTTTTCCATTTTTACCCCAGTATACCCTTTTAATCTCCTTAGATATTTTATTTTAAAAAATCCATTCTTAGCTGACGTCTTCTACCTATAACTAGCCATTTTCCATATTTAAACTTCATAGATCAAGAAGTTTTCGAGATTTCGTGTTAAATATATTATAAACACAAGTCCTAAATGCCTGTACTTTTCAACAGAAAAAATGATTTTTTTTTACTCACCCCGCATTGAACACATGTAACTGTCCCGCAAACAGGACATTTGAACTCTAAGACTTGGTGCTTGTCATATATCATACACCAACCGGTACAGTCAGGCCGTCTACATTGAAATGATGCACCATTTCGTTCTTTTGCCAACAATTGCCTGGCACGATCCACTGACTTTTGCAAAAACTTTTCGTATTCTTCGTCTGAGTCTAAAATCTATGATAAAAACACAAAAACAAATTACACAAATTACTTATCTATACTATTTAATAGCAGAGCATTATTTCTATGTTACATTCGGAAAATCTAAAACTAAAAAAACCACAGTCGCAACTAGACCTGCATTATAGGAGATGACTTACCGATCATCAACCGAAGGAAACTCTACCCCCCAACCAGCCATAATGATTCTGATTCTACAGATTTCTTTAGAACACTCTTATTAAAAATAAGGAATCTAATGATTACCTACCTATTATTTATGTTTATTCAAGGTTTTTCTTTTTTTCACATACATTTTTTTTATTTTGAAGTACCTACCTAAGATATTTTCTCATACTATAAATACAAGATAATAATCATATTACACGAGACTAATATTCTCAAAAATAATGTCATTGAAAAATGTATTGTTTAAATTATTATTTATTAGTAGAACTATAATAATTAAACTATAAATCTAAAATAAAATATTTCAAAACATAAATACTTAAATAGGTAATGAATTTGAACACTGAACAACTGAAACGTTAATTAAACGCACATATAGGATAATTGATATTTTTGGTGAAAATAAGTTAAATGTTCTATGAAATTCTCCATATAAACATGTTAAATGACATAATAGTACTAAAATCCCTCTTCCAATTCAAAATCGGGCTTTATTCATTTTTATTGAAATGTGAACTTACAAATACCTCCATTGAACAATTTATCAAATTACTTTAATATATATTAATTTAATAAATTAATTAATTAATATTGTATTATGTTTAAGTTGAGGATTATGGTTTAGAAAGAAGTAATTTTGAGTTGTCTAATATCTTTGTCCTAAAATTGTCCTATATCTGCATCCTACTCATCCTCCTTAGTTGGGCCTGTAAAAATGGTATATAAATAGGTAAATATTCACTTTTTTTATTTCTCGATGTTGTAACACTCCCGTACACGAATATTGTTCGTCAATGTACGGGCACTCAACTTGTTCGGCATTTGAATGGGCGATTGTCATTTGCAAACAAGGCCTGAAAATACACAAATGGTTTTTGGAATTATGCATAAGTGTAGTTTAAAAGTTCAATTTTTATTTTTTCGATCTAATAGCAATTTAATATATTAAGTAGATAAGCGGTGGTGTATACGGAATTATACGGCGTATAATCACTTCTTTAGTTTTTTTTTAAGTGTTGATATACTCACTTAACATACAATGATATGCTCGTATAACCCCGTAAACCAATTGAAATTTTTCATTGGCATAAACAATATATTTTATAACAATCTAATTAAATGGTCAGTATAAATGTTTCATGTTTATTCAATCTTAATAATCGAATATCAAAAATGTATGCATTTTATCGGTTAAATTATGTTTTGAATGATTCTTTATTATATTTAAATTTTACATAAAGATCATCACTAAAAATCTAATAAAATCTTAGATATATTTATCGCTATTAATATATCTCAGTTGATTGAATCATAATGGTTTTCAATAGTAATGCATGCATTTTTATCCATCCAAAATATCTGTTGTATGCTTTAAGATATAATCAGTAAATTTTCAAGTAATACTCCTTTCCATTAATTAATTTAAATTATCTAATAAGTTGTGTACAATTATTATTTTTCTTTAAGTTTTAGTGAAATGTGTAAGAAATTAGGAATATCTAAAAATGATTTCCCTGAACTATCTGTAAGCCATTTCTAGATTTAGCACTTGCTGTACAACAAGAATGCAGGTCAGAGCCGAAACAAGGATGAGGCAACTGAGGCACTAAAAAAAGTTTTAGTTGTAGATGTTTTTTTTTAATTATCCTATTATCTAACACAAGTAATGAATGTTGGATAATTTTACGTTTGTAGTAATATTTTCGTGGGGTAAAGTATGCTAAAGATTCCTGATTGTATTAAGTGTTTAGTTCTTTAATGACATCAGCTGATTCAAGATAACAATTTAAAAGAATTATATCCAAACATAGATATTATATAAATAGAGTAACAAAATTCAAAAATACTCTTAAGAATATTTTAACAATGTCTGTAACTGTGGCTATATGGGAACGTAGCTTTATCAAATTCAAACTCGTCAAAAATTATTTGAAATTTACCATGGGCCAGAAGAAAATATGAAATTTGGGTATTTTATTTATTGAAAATCAAGTTTCTGGTAAAATTTATTTTGAAGATTTTATTGATGAAATCGTGGCAATAAAATCAAGAAAGGTACAATAATTTTGATTTTCAAAAACATTGTATGTTTTTTGCACAATGTTCTATATTACATACTATTTCATTTTTTTGTGTATAAAAATAAAATATATAGTAAATAAATAAATATATACTTATCTAAAGCCTAATTAATAATATCTACTTTAAAATTTTTGAAATAGTAAGACTTTTTTTTAGAGGAGGCTCATATATTATTAAAATTCACCTCGGGCGTTAAAAAACTTGTTACGGCTCTGGCATAGACATCAATAAAATCAATAACAATTGTTGTAAAACTAACATATACTAAAATAATTTTTACTCTGCTTAAAATTCAAAAGCTTGATGTATGAAAGGAATAAGGGTATTGCGCAGTATTTTCGGGTATTTTTAACAATTATTTCGAGTGAAGTAAGAAAAAACGTTTTTGACTAAATAAAATAATTTAAGCTTTCTCGATTACGTGAAAAGGCGTACACCAACTAGTTTTTTTAGCAATACATCACTGCAGATAAGTAAATACTAATAATGACCATATAAAATGCAATTATAAGTAAGTTGGAAAACAACTAAAATCTATTTTCATACCTACAAAATACATGCAAACAATCACGTAATACAACGCCATTATTATCATATGTACATAAACACACAGCGCATTCAAAGGGACCGTTATGAAGTACTAGGTCACTTTGCATTTCCATGGCCATTAATTGCTGATAACAGTTATTATCTTCTGATGGCAATTTTTTAGAGTCTGAAAAGTAGTAGATAAAAATTTACCACAATGGTTAAATGTGACAATAATTGTGTGTAGTTGGTAAGCATAACAATCTTCATAATATATAATATATACTCGTATAATTGAGTTTATGACACACAACTATAAAATATGTATGAATATATATCATAATTACAGGTATCATTATACAAGTACCTAACTTATAGTAAATAGACTTATTTAATTTTTGATCAGTGCCATCATACATATAATATATAAGTAAAAATTAATTTCCATACATAAATATTGGTATCTATATTTTATTGTTGCCATTCAGTACCTATCACAGTTTCAATAATATTCCAGGAAAGTTCATTGAGCTCGTTAAACCAATCAAATTGAAAAAATATCAGTGAAGATATTTGACACAATAAGTTATATGCATTTTTTAATGATAATTATAATTATAATATTATTTACACATATTAAGGAAATATTTGATATAAATATATCCATTCATTTACCATAAAACATTTTTAAGTTGTCTTGAAAACAAAACACATGCGATTATCTAAAATCCGTTGTACAAAGGTTTTTGTCTACCTATTCATACAAACCAAAATTATTTTCAACCAAATCATTAATAAGCTTAAGTCAATTAATAAACTTGTTAATTTTTTAGTACTATCAATTCAACGATTAACAACATAGTATGTGTAAATATCTATCAGGTTAACTCAAATTCGTTTTTATTTTAATCAATTAAGTTCTCTTGAATTTATTTCAGTATTTTCATCCTTCAGAAAAATATTAATTATTAGACAATTTCACAAGAAGTGGAAATCTTATTTTTACTCCGATTCGTACACATTGTCCGCTATTTGAAACTGTTTTAACATTTTTATATTAACATTTTTGTAATAATTGTACAGAAAATTGTTATGAAAACAATCTTGTTTGTATAAATATGTGAAAAATGTGACGAACTTGGTATCAGGTACACTTTGTGTAACACATCAATGTTATAAGGCAAACATTAGATTACCTGGGCGTGGTAAAAATTTGCTTGATCAATATGCACTTTACCCGTACATAAGATAGAACATTCGGTAAACTTTACTTGTTTAAATAAGAAATTAAATAACGCATTTTTGTTCCATTTCTATACTTTTTAAAACATGATTAAATTGTATATGCATATTGTATTAATGCTTGCCCTTGACATAAACTTATACAAAAATATAATTGACATAAAAGTTACTAATCTAATTTTATTATGAAAAGAAAGTAGGTGTATATATTTGCATATTGTACATTTGTACTTGATCATAACGTAGTTAATATAGATTTTACTAAGAAATTAATTCTAAGTATTTAGTAAATAATAGTTACTAAAATGTTGTTAAAATACTTTATTTTATTTTATACGTATATATTATGTATATATATATATATATATATATACTTTCTTATTAATCGATATTATAGTATACTCGTAAAACAAACAAAAGCTCTTATAATCCAAGAAAATATATTTTTTTGAAGAGAAATCATTAATTCGCAAACAAATAATCTGCAAAATAAAAACTATAAAAAAACTATCTGAATAATCGATGTCCGTATTCGCGTGCCTATACCTGCCCTTTGTATATTTACACTGCAGTCGGATCCCATTTAGCTTCTGTCCGATTTCGCTGACATTTATTTTTAAATATGCTAATAATAATTTATGTTCAATTTATAATTTTTTTTTTTTAACCATAAAATACAAGACTATTTTAAGCCCGAATAGGCATCAATACCAGTATACCTACAATTTACTATAACTATATATATTATTATATATGTTGTACTCATTACTCATTACTCATACTATTCTATTGCTAGATTGTAGATTCATAAGTTTTTATGAGACTACTAATTATTTCTAATTCATTAAGTGTATTTTATTATAATTATTTTTTAATGAAAATATACACGAATATATAATATTTGAATCAAATTAAAGAATCCCATATAACCAAAAATACATTTTTTTTTAATGGTTCTATACTAATGTTTTAACCTTTTTATTAACTTTGAATAATCTACAAAATTCAGTTGGCAACATTTCAGATTCTTTCTGGAATTGTCGTGCAATATATTATATTTATAAATTTAAATTTACATTATCAATTTATTATGCACGGTATCCATCACTTTACCCTCGCAATTGACACTATTTATCAGTTTTAAAGCAAACTAATCAAAGAAATAAAACGTAATGACTCATAAGAATGTCGTTGTACTCAGTGCACAGTGGGACTGTATTGACTCTCAAGTCATTTCAACTAAAAGTGCATATGCAAACTCTTGGAGTGTTGCCAATGTAAAAATACGTTTGAATATCATATTTAAGTGAAAAAAATTACTGTGCCCGGTATAGAGACCGCTTATTCGTTTGTAAGCAGCTGAATATATCGGACATTATTATGTTATCATAACACAGCAAAATTATAAAAGTGAAAAATAAAATATAAATCAATTTTTATTTTCATGCTGCAACGACCTACTAAAACATTACAACGTGAAACGGAGAGGGCAGCACGACGCAGAAAACCGTGAAACGTTTAGCTAGTACGTGTGACAGATGAAATAAAAGTAAAACAGTAATAAGAATAATAATAATAATAAAAATATGACGCTCTCGGTACGTATGGTGGCCCGCGTTACCGCGGAGCGCAACGCCTGTACACGCCGCTCACCTGACTGCGAACCCAGGCCTCGCAAGTTCCCGGCCCTCGGCAACGTTTTCGCCTCGATCACGGACCCGGCCGTCTGCGTGCCCGCCGTCGATTTGGCCACGGCCCGTCCAAGAGTCTTCTTCGCGGTCGCCTCCTCCGCCTTCTTCGGCACTTCCGCCTCCGCCGTCTTTGCCGCTTCCACCTCCGCCCCGGTCACCGTTTTTACCACTTCCGCCTCCACCGCCGCAGCCGCCGTGGACGCGTCGCCACCGTGGACCGTCTGCCGTTTCTCACGGGCTCCGGCCTGCTGCTGGAAAAACGCCAAACGCTTGAGCCGGACCATCCGCAAGTCGTCCGTGGCCTCCTCCGGCGCCTGCTGCGGGTCGTCCGGTGTCGCCTTCGCGGCGGCGTCGTCACCGACGGGCGGCGAACGCGTCTCGTCTTGTCGTTTTTCGCCCGCCGCCGCCGCCGCCGCCGTCGTCGTGGGGTGCGACTTCCGCATGACCGCGGCCACGATGGCGTTTTTGTGGTCGTCCGTGATGGCGGCCGGCCGCCGCGCCGCGTCGACTGTCTGCTGTCGATTCCGCAGCCGACAGATCTCGGCCGCCCGCTTGTCCAACTCGGACAGGTTGGTGGCCGCCATCGCCGTGTACAGCGCGGCCGGCGACGCGAACCCGCGGTCACTGTTCGCGGTCCGCGGCGGTCCGGGATTTTCCACCACGGCCGTTGTCGTCGCGCTCTTCGGCAGAAAATGTTTTTCAATCTTGTCCACGCGCTGCATGAGGCGTTCCCTCTCGTACTGCGATATTTTCCGCCTCACGTTCGACCCCGACCGGCCGCCCGCGCCGACTACCTCGGATTTCGGCCGTTCCGGTTGTACGACGTCCGCGGGTTTCGTCCGCATCTGCTGCTGCTGTTGCTGTTGCTGTTGCTGCTGCTGCTGCTGCTGTTGCTGCTGTTGCTGCTGCTGCTGCAGCTGGTGTTGATGCTGAACGGGCGGCTTGGGCGCTGGACCCTTTTGGCGGCGATGCAGACGCACCGGACGACGGCCGGTCTGTGGCTGCGCGTCGGCCGGCTGCGTCGGCGGCTGCGGCGCTCTGTACTTTTTCCGTCCGACCGTGGCCGTGCGTCGCTGCGCCGTCGACGTTTTCTGCGGCTGTTGCGGCGTCGGCGTTTTCTGCGGCTGTTGCGGCGTCGACGAAACGGCTACGATGGACGCCAGAGGCGGTGGCGGCGGGGCGGCCTTCTTGTTGTAACGCCGTCTGTACGTGGACGTCATGGTGCCCGCAGACGACGGCGTGGTCCGGTTGGACGTGGTCGCCGACGATTTCATCAACGCGGTGGACGACGACGACGACGACGACGTCAACGCGGAGGACGTTGGACACTGCGGGCCGAACCGGCGCCGCGCCACCGGCAACGTGGCCGCGTCGATGTACTCGACCTCGTCACCGACCCCTTCGCCGTCGCTGCAACCGGCGTGGTTGGACAGCGGCGGGGACGGCGACGGTCGTTTCTCGGCCACCTGCTCGCCGTCCACGTACGCGAAACTGTACACGGTCGTCGTGCTGCCCGACCACCGGGACCACGTGGCCGCCGACCTCCGGTGCCGCGGCGCGATCGGCGTCACCGCCGCGTAGTCCGACTCCTGTTCCACGTAGGCCTGCCGTATGCGCATCAGGTCGTCCCGGAACCACGTGGCGTCCGCGTCGTCGCCGCCGCACTGCTTGCTCCGGCGGAACCACTTCATGATGGAGAACGACGGGTACCCTTGCCGCCGTCTCCTCTCCGTCGCGTAGTACCGGCCAGGCAGGTGGTGATAGTGGTTGTGTTGCGCCGGACGGTGGTGGCCGGCGTGCGGATGGCCGTGACGGTTCGCCGCGCCGCCGGCGTCGGGCACACGGTCGCGTGACGCCGGGACCCCGACGCTCACGGAGGACATCGCGTCCGACGGTTCTGTGCGACGCGGTCACGCTCGTGCGAACAAAATCGGCAGTAGTTCTACGTTCGACGACGATCGCAGTGCGATATAAACACTATTTTTATACACAATAACGCATGTTTATTTATAAACTATGATTGTGCTATATTACGGCGAGTCACCGCACAGTTTTTTTTTTCAAAACGCGTACAAATGAAAATAATTTTTTGTAACTATATCGTCGAAATCGGTATGCTTGTAAGAAAAAAAAAAAATTAACTGATAAAAAACGAAAAACCAAAAAAAAAAACGACGTAAAGCTCCGTGTACTCTGTTCCGAACAGTGAGACGTCACTGCTGCCGTTCGATTAAACTTATTCCAGTGTCCGACCGCGGCTATTCACCGCACTACAGTGACAATAATTATCATTGGCCGCCGCCACTACTTCGCCACAGTCCTGTCGTCGCAGTCGCTGTGTCAGCTGTGAGCGTGTGTAGAGTTGGCATGGGATTCAATGGAATACTATTTTCGTTGGTGCTATGAAAAAAAAAACACAAAAAATAGTGTCGGGATATGTATAGCGACGCGACGTGGTCGTGTAAATGCCAATGGCATTTAACATTTTAAGGAATATATAGGTGCGTATGGAATTTATGTAGTCGAAAATTTGAAACATAATACTGTGTCATACTTCAAAAATGTTTTTCTCCGAGGTTCGAGAACGAAACATAAGCCTTCAAATACTGTTCTTACTGTAAAATAACGTAGTAGGCTACGTGGTTGTGGCTAGTACGATTTAAAAACGTGGACGCGTTTTACGTCACGTACAAATAAGTAGGTTAGGTTAACCTAACGCCACTATTTTAATGTTTATTATTTTATTGTTACTTACGGCGTTTTGTAATTTGCGTGTTTAAAGTGTAAAAAATTTTTATATCAATCTATATTCTCTGATCTTTAATCGGTAACGGGACTATCAAAATCATTTTTGGATTTTATATTACGTATTTTACATAACACTGGCCATCGTATAAATATATTTTAATATAAACCATAATGTTAATAAATCAAAATATTACATTTTATATGCTTTCAGTGTTGAAATACTTCGCTAGTACGTTATTAAATTTTACATGTTTATAAAACTATCAATGTACTATCTATTATTTACAGTACATAAGTATGCATAGTGCATACACTTACCAAACTAAAATTGCTTATTTAAATAAAACACTGTACACATACATAATACGCTAATACGCTTGTCCTGATTATTTGTAAAAATTTGTTTAAAATTTCTGTTTATTTTTATTATAAATCAAAACAATTATAACTAAACATATTTACTATTTATTAAATTTGTTGATTATTTACAATTTTTTTTTTTTAAATTTAAAAAGTATATTTTTAAGACGCTTACAATGCTATTAAAATAATACATTCTTATCTCACAATATTAATTAGGCGTATTTTTTTCAAGTAGCACCTAAGGTTTAATTCAATGCAGAAACGATGAGAAACATAAGTCAAAATGATAAGTCAGTGTACTCATCTATAATTTATTATTAACTTAAAGACTAAGGTCAAACAAATCCTCACAAAAATGTTGAATACTTACTTATTTTGTTTCTAGTTACAATAATAGTTGCAACTAAGTGAACTTAGAATCGATAAATAGAAATGTTACAATAGTACATAAACAATTTGGTTTTATAAGAACACAGTAAAATTTAATTTATTCAAATCTAAATATATTTGTTTAAATACACAATGTTATAATGCTTTACATGAAAATAACTTAGAAGTTCATTTTTTTTTTTTTTAATGTAGATCAATCTTGAGAAAATTGTGTGGAAACTCGTCAAGTTTTGGAGCGATTGACCGAGGAAGTCCTCTATGTGTCTATAAAAGAATCCGTTTTCTACGTATTAATTGCTAGAACAAAAAAATAATAATAACGAAAATCGTACTTGCCGATGTCGCTTTATTATTGTTCTCGGTGTGTCGGTGGGCAGCAAAAACGAATAAATCACGGTCGAATAGACAGAATAAAATACACGCATAGTAAGAACTTAAATAACGAATCGTTTTCGTGAAGAAAAATAAGAAAAAAATATGAGTATGGGTCAGTGGCAGACTATGAAAACGATATTAAAACTTTATTTGACCGGCCCAAAATTATTTACTTCCTGAGTATAAATACATATATGTATATATAATATTTCGTTTAACCTACGCCGTGGTAATATATTTATTACAATAAATCGTTTACCGAGTGACACAGAAATACCGCCATATTGTTCGCAACAAATATTGAGGCCAAGTTGAAAAATAAACCGGGAAATAATTTTTGTATTGTATTTTGCGTGTAAAGTAAGTAGGGAAATAACACACATTCGAATTAGCTCGTGAAAAATCACGTAAAAAATTCAAATATTCGGATACCTATTTGGATTATTTTTGGATATTCGAATGTTCTATTAGATGTAGTTAATTATTAAAATATAAAAGTCACGAGAAATCTATCGTTATCATAAAAACTGATTCCAAACAATAACAATACAATAAAACAAATGAACGTACACACCTAAGACTATACTCATAAAGAAGTTTATGTATACAATTTTCAGTTCTAATATCTCAAAATTACAAATTTTATGAAATAAAAACAAAAATAAATTTGACATTTTATGTAAAACGAGTTATTTGAGCCGTAATTCCAACTTAAAATGCGTGTAAAAATTACTTATTTATAGTTAATTTTTTTGAAACTTTAGCCATAGCCCATAGATATGAATGTATGTGTTGAATATATACTCTATGTATGTGTTTTTACTGAATTAAAATTTTCCAATTTTATAAGAAATTTATAGCAAAATATCATAAATCTACACTTGTAAATAATGATTATCGTAATAATTTTAACTTAAAAAACGTATGAAAAAAGATTTTAAATAACAATTTTTGAAATATGTTGAATTCTGTAAGTTAAACAGAACTACCTACAATGATATTACATTTTTAAGTGATTATATCAAGAATTTAAAATAGCATTCGATAAAAACTTCCAAAAACCAAGATATTTGCTGTAATTCAAGCCCTATTTAAAGTCCAAAAGAGATAAAAAAAACTTAAACTCTTGTTTAATCTATTTAAGAATTTTTTTCTCTCTTCTCAATAATTTTTCTAAACGTCTGGAAAAACCTAGTTAAAATAGTGAAAGTAGCCGTAAACGACGCTTTCACTAAAATGATTTTATTTACCTATTTAATTATAACTCTAAAAGCAATGTTGCCTTAAGTTAACTTGAAATTTCCACCATGACATTAGACCATATTTGACAAAAGGTTCAAAGAAATTTGACTTTTGAACTTAAAATAGAACCTTGAAAACATCACGTTATTTATATATTTTTTTTTTTTATAACATTTTTATTATATGCCAAAAAGTTCTGAAAATGTAAAATGACCACATTAATATCGAATAGGTATTAAAAATCGACACAGAAAAAATTTCAAAAATCGTGACAGAGTTTTTTTATAAAGATTTTTAAGTAAATTATTGTATAACTTTTTCGGAATCGATAATTTTTACATCAATTGTCAACATTTTATATGTAAAAAATTTATTGGATCATCCAATCATTGAATCATGTATATATATATATATATGTTACGGTAAATGATGTTATATCGGAAATTAACGTTATTCGCCGGTTATTTTTTACATTTACCTATGAATGTGGGAATTATCGTTATTTTCTAGTAAATAACGTTAATAACCGTATGATTTGGGAAATGTTGATTTTATTTTAAAATAATGTCCAACGAGCAATGATAAAGTGATCGCTAAACTAATTGTGGTACTAATTGGATAAATCAATAAAACTTTATCGGCTACAGATGAGATGGACACTGGGCCTATACCAGCGTTGCCATTGCAAGACTGGTTGTAATAATAAACGTTGTGCCTGCCGTGGGGCTGAAAAATTATGTAATAGTAAATGTCATGGGAGTACAATTTGTAAAAACAAATAAAAAATAATTATGCATTTTTTTTTAAATTCTAGTAGGTATTTGAGATTCACGTGTATATCTGTTCTATAACAACAATTACCTGTGTATTTGGTCATTGATGTGATTTCCCGGTTTATAACGATAATTACCTGTGTATTTGGTAAATAACGTTAATAACCGGTGAATTACGTTAATTTCCATTTAACATCATTTACCGTAACATATATATATATTATATAATATATATACATACTACGTATACAAATAGTGTATAATTTTGAATTGAGTTGAAAGATTTTTTTATTATCTGAAAAACACAATTTGTACAAAATATTTTAAAAATAATAAAAATTACCTACACCTTTAAGCTAAGCTTGTGGTGGTGTAGGGAATAACAGTATACATAATTATCATGTAAATTAATTCAAATTATTAAATAAAACAAAAAAATAACAAACACTGTATAATAAAATAAAACAAAAATACTCAATATATATAAATTGTACTTAAAATAAACAACGACTTAGTTCACTAAACAAAACATCATAAACATATTTTTTAATGTTAATTACATCGTTATAAATATTTTTTTTCATATCAATTGACAGAGAGTTAAATATTGACAGAACCCCGATAATTAATAAACTTTTGACCAAAACTTGTTTTCGTAAATAACACTTTAATATTACCTAATCTATCTTCCCCGATTGGCTTGTCGTTCTGTTTCATAAAGAAAAAGCCAGATTTTTTATAAACAAACATTATAGCGGTTTTTTTGTAGAGTAATTCGATCGAAATCGGATTGGTTACAATGGTTCTATCATATTATCAGGTTATATTTTGTGATAAGAGATAACAATTATGTTTTATTCTATTTATCTATATAGTCAATATTGTTTAAGTTTAAAATTTTGTTTTATATTTGATTTATAAATATTGTTAATTATTAGTTATCGTTATGGGGAAAGGAATAGCATATTCCGCTGTTGAAAAAAATTAATTATGGAATTAGTTCAGCAAAATAGTGTAGTTGAAAATAAAAAAACTGATTCAACTAGCATTCATTGCAAAAACGAAGCCTGGGAAAAAATTACCTCAGAATTCAACGCAATGGGTGATCATCCAAAAGTAAGTTTAAATTTAAATTTATATTATATCTATAAATTTACACTATTATATTACAAATAAAATTACAATATTTTTAAAATTAATCAGGTATGATAAGAATTTTTTATTATTTAAGTCATCTTAAAAGTTAAATTATAGAAAATACATGCTAATTGTTCATATTCTACGTTTAATTAAATTTCATATACATGAATGTAATGTTTAACATGTTATTATACTCGTAATTTATAGAGAACATTAATTCAAGTAAAAAAATGTTGGAATAATATCAAAACCTAACGTAAGTTGGAAATTACATCACACAAACAAGCTCTTTTAAGAACAGGAGGTGGTCCAGAAGTACAAAAATTATTAAACAATCCAGCAAACATTGCTCTCGAGATACCTGGTGTCATTGATAGTGATGCTATCGCCGCAGGAAGTATTGAATGTAAAGTTAGACCTGATGGACAATTGGAATTTAATTTAGATTGTCATCAGTCAAGTGATGATAATTTTTCTGGTAAGTTTTAGATATTTATGAATTATCTAAAACTCATTAACAAGTTAAGCATCAATCAATTTAAAATCTATTTAATACCTATAATATAATTTGATTAACATTTACATTAAATTGTATACATTATTATTATACCACTTAACCAGTTTTAATACTTGTTGTGACAAAAAAGTGTCATTACTAAATTTATTGTTACACATTTGTAGTTTACTACTATTCAATGTTTGTGCTAAAATCATAAAACTAATACTAAATTATACTAAAATACACAAAAATAGGCCCTAGCTTATACAATGTTTTTAAAATTATTTTGATATCTTAAAATGAAAATAATCATTCTGTTATGTTACATGTTACAATTTGTTGGTTGATAGGCCCTACCATTTAACTTGTTAATATGAAAATATCATAATATATTGATGTTATTATTTTAATTAGATTCAAATGAAAATGATGGTAATGTTAATTTAAATAATACTCCAAATGAATTAACCAACACCCAGATTGGTAAAAAAGCTAATTTGTTTAGTAGTATAAAATACAACCAAGAAGATAAAGCAACATCATAAAAGTAATAAGTTAAATTTTACTTCTGAGATATCATCAAAAATAAAACGACTTAAACATCAAAAAATTAATGACAATGAAATACATGAATTACTGAAACAAGAGATACTTTTGAAAATTGAAAATGAAAGGGAACTTTTTAAAAGAAGAAAAATCGAAACTATTATTGCTGAAAATAATTTGATTTTTCAGCAAGAAAAACAAAAAAGTGAATTAAAAGTAGAAACAACAAACCTCAACCAAAAATTCCTATAAATAAAAAATTATTTTTAATAATAAAATTATATCTTACTTTATTTGCCAATACTTATGAGACTGTCCAAAGATATGGGATTTATAATAGTTTATACATATGAAAGAAAGTGTTAAAATTATTATTATTTTTTTATTACTATATTAGTAACTATTTTTAATTTAAATACTATTTCTAACTATTTAATTTTGTTTTGTTTATATTGTTATTTTACTTTTTAACTGTTTATAGTTTGAAGATTCATTAAATTTGTATTACTTTTTCTTATACAGTTATTTTTAATTTACATACCATTATTAATATTTCTAAAAGATAATTTCTAATATAGATGATAATTATTAGTATGAGAAAAAGGTAAATTTTGTTAATTTAATATTTTCAATAATTTCAAGGGAATTAATAATATTAAAAAAATATACATATTTATAATTATACTTATTATACTTTTTAATTTGTTAAGATATGTTAAATATACTTACCTATGACTTTATGAGACTGTTCAAAGATATGCATGGTTTAATATTTGTAAATTTATTAAATTTATTTTATTTTTATAAAATATTATGATACAAACCTGAATCTGTTTAAAAATTCTTTGTCATTGTAATAATCAATGGGATTTTGCATATCTCTCACATATTTTTTAGGAACACGTTCATTCATATCAACTTGATCATAAAAGTCAATTAAATTTAAAAATTCATCCATATTATTGTTTAATTTGTCTAATTTAATAATTAAGTGATTACGATTTATGGAATGAAATAAAATAAATATAAATTATATGATTATTTGATAGGTAATCATTAAAAGTACTTCTTAATCATGGTTAGTATTAAACTTTTAAAAATGGTATAAATAAGTAGTACTTTTCTTTTATTAAGTATAAGTATCGTTTGTGAATTTAATTTAATTCATAAGTATTGCTTGAGCAATACTTTTTCTTAAGAATTGACTATGAATACGGCCGTAAGTTGTTACGTATTATGTAAAAAATATAGCAATAAAATATGAATTATAGCTATCTAGGTTCTCATGATATTAGTTCAGTTAGTTAAGGCGTTTAACATTTTTGTTCTGTGGTTTAACTTTAGCGCCAAAACAATAATATGACATGATATCACAGATTAGTTTCATCTGATATCTGGTAATTGATAAGATACGATATTAAAATTGATAAGAAATACAATATGAAAATTGCTATAATATAATTTATTTCTAAATAAATGTAATCCTTATATGAAAAAATAAATAGAGGCTCATAAATCAATTGTCAAATATAAGTATGACATTCACGTTTTTTTCTTGATTTTTCATAATTGCGTTAAAGTGACTGTAGTTAGTGGTACTTCATCAAAAGGTAATAAAGTGTTATTAATTAATTATGTTTTCCGAACATTGCGGGCGAAATTTTTCTTAGGTCATTTACCTATGAACATTTTCCATAATACGACATATAAAAAAAAATGTACATCCTTTGAAATATTTAAAAACAGCTCTTTTCTTTATTCGTAGGTAGTTTCCATTTAGGAACTTTTGTTTTTCATATCGTCGAGATCAGCTTTTTTCTTACGTCATGACTGCGACCGTGTTAGTAATCGAATCGGCAATGGCCGGTTTGGTGATCGGGCGTGGCGGAATCAAAATTAAAGGCATCCAAAAGGACAGTGGTGCAGTAGTCAGCGTGATTGACGGTGACACGGCGGACACGCGTAAAGTGAAAATAACTGGCACCGACGAAGCACAGCGTCTGGCCAAGAGTCTTGTCGAGAAAGTTATTGGTAAAAAGTTGGAAACAGTGACGACCACCGCGCCAGTACCCCGTGTGGCGAGGCAGCCCATTAGGCAGCGTCAGGCTGCTCGCAACCGGTCTCCGTCACTTGAGGTAACCCTTAGCGCCGATATTTGGGCCGAGATCGAACGGGAAAATGCCGAGAACCAGCGTAAGCTGATGGAGTCTTTGCCACCAATCAAGAAATACTTTTATGAGGAACACGATGAGGTGAAGTCTATGAGTGACGAAGACGTCGAGGCATTTCGATATTCCCAGAATGAAATATCTGTCAGTTACATTGAAGGTGCTACTGATACATCTCGACCTATACCTAAGCCAGTGAAGACATTTCACCATGCCTTCCACCCATTCCCTGAAGTTTTAAAAGTGATACAGAAACAAAAATTTCTGAATCCTACGCCTGTACAGTGCCAGGCATGGCCAATCATTTTGAGTGGACATGACTTAATAGCAATCGCCCAGACAGGTACTGGCAAAACACTTGCCTACATACTGCCTGCTTTGATCCATTTGTTGGGTCAACCTACACCCCGATCTGAACGAATTGGACCATCCGTGGTTATATTAGGTCCGACCAGAGAACTTGTATTGCAAATCGAAGAAGAAATTAACAAGTATAGTTTTGACGACATTGATATAATGAGTTTATATGGTGGCGTAGATATCAATAAACATAAGGATCGTCTTATGCTCGACTGTAAGCCAGATATTGTTGTTGCCACACCTGGTAGACTTAATGATATGATCAGTTGTGGATATCTTAAACTTAATCATGTTTCATATCTGGTTTTGGATGAAGCAGATCGCATGATAGATATGGGTTTTAGAAATCAAATAGAACTATCTCTAAGACATGTTCGTCCAGATAAACAAACTATTTTGACTAGTGCTACCTGGCCAATAGGTGTTCAACAATTGGCTAAGTACTATACTCCCAATCCATTGCATGTTACTGTTGGTTCTTTTGATTTAACTACTGTGAATACAGTTGAACAAAAAATAATTGTACTTAAAGAAAGTGAAAAGGAAGCTTGGCTTGAAGATTTTGTGAACAATTCTTTGACTAAAAATGACAAAGTAATAATATTCATGCGTAAAAAAACTTCTGTTGACAAACTATATTCAAAATTTCTGGAACAAAACATTGTGTGCAGGTTATATTAGCTTAAAAGTTAGATTTATACAATAGTTATTAATATTTTAACTTATTTAGGTGTATACATGGAGGAAGGGTTCAAATAGATCGAGAACAATCATTAGCTGACATGCGCAGTGGTATTGTGTCCATACTAATTGCTACAGATGTGGCATCTAGAGGATTGGACATTCAAGACATCAGTTTAGTTATTAACTATGATTTTCCATTGAATATTGAAGAATATGTACACAGAGTAGGTAGAACTGGTAGAGCAGGAAAAAATGGTAAAGCTATCACTTTATTTTCCTACAAAGATGTAGCGTATGCTTCTCCTCTCATTAGCATTTTAGAAAAATCTAAACAACCCATTCCTCAAAAATTAATCAATATGACGTCTAAGTGAAGTAACTTAAAACATATTTTTTATATTTAAACTATTAATTCCTAATACAAAATCAAAAAAGTTTGAACCTATATATTTGTTATAAAATGTTTAAGATATTATTTGTCATTCAGAAAAATATTATGAATACTAGTCTTAGAAAAAATAATCTTTGTTCTATAGTTAAACTACAAAATAAAATAAGTGCTTAGTGTCTCAATTTTGAAAATTCTTATACACATGATTTATTATGTGCAAATTATTACTTACAAACAGTAGACAAGTTAAAATTTGTATTATGTTTCACAGAGAATCTTTTATAAGTAAGGCTCGGATTTATGTGTATTTATGAAACCAAAGTATGTATTTATGCTATCAAAATATTTACATAAATATGTGCTAAAAAACTCAAAATATGTATTTCTCTCATATGATTTATTTTCACATGTTAATATTAAATTTCATATATTAATTATCTTGATTACAATTTTTAACATACATTTTAAAATTTTCAAATTCAAAATATCTTTGATTTGGTCGTAAAACTGCCTTATACCGACTAAATGATCTTTCGACTTCCACTGATGTTATTGGACAGTATTGCATTTTGACTATAATAAGTTGTATTTATTATTAGTGTATATAAATATTTATATTTATTTTCAAACTTATGATTATAATTAATGTCCATCACTATATATAATATAATGCTCTATTTATGAAAATATTGCCATTCTCTTTTTACTCTAGTCTCTAAGTATGAATTAATAAAATATTAATTAATCAACTACTATTTGTCACTTATCAAATAAATTCAATAATATATTTATTAAGCTAATAAGATTATGAAATTTAATTCAAATGAAAACATTCCGTAAGACATTTTAAATGAAAAAATAACTATAGGTATATCATATTAGATCAAAACATAAAATGTTGATTTTTAGTAAAACTAGTTGCCTTATAATTATTTCTTAATAGCTGATGAATTCAATTTTACAGAAGTTTTAAACATGAGTACAAAATATTTATGTTAGTAAAAATGATGAGGAAAATATTATGGTCACTTCACTGGGTTATGGGTGATTATATTGATTTGATGGTTTCTAATTAAAATAGTTTTCATAACATGTTAAATTCAATATTTATAATTGTGAAAACCCATTCTGATTTAAAATTTATTGTTATGTTAAAAAAATATTCCCTAAACGATAATGTTTTAACAGTCAAATATGTTTCAAAATATTGTATGCAATTATTTGGATTAACTTTTAATAAAAACTAATTTATACTATATTCCTACTTTAACCTAAAATATATAGAAACAATAAAATTATTAACTAAACACTTGAATGACTATTTGAACAAAAACAAAAAAACAGAAACGGTAGAACCCTCATCAGTTTTACTCAGCTTAAATTGAAAAAATAAATCACCAATTTAGATTACAACATAATGTGTACATTTCAATAGATTAATATATAGAATAATAAAAATAAACAACAAATGTGTTATTCTTATTGATTGAAGTACAATAACACTTCTTGATACATATATTTATGTTTATTTTTTGTATTATATTTTTTAACTGAACCTTATAATTAGTTAATTATTCTTTTCTTTAATGGAGCATGATATGATTCAAAGCATGGAACAATTTGTTTTAAACCACCATTAGTCTATGTATTTTATATAAAATGATCATGCTCACAAATATCTCTGATAAATAATTTATTTTTGAATTTAATTATTTAACATTTATTATATTTATTATATTATAGCCTATGGAAAACCCATTAGTTGATTGTTTAGTACCAGAAGTTCTTAAATTAAACTATTATTTACAGATATAAATAACATTAAACAATTAAATATTAAGCTGCTCATGCCACTAACAGCAGGTTAAAGAGATAATCTACAATCTATAAACAGTATACACAAATTATACACTAATTAAATAATATTTTAACAATTTTACTAGACTAGGGCAGAATAAGGGAAGAGTCCACTGACACTACTTCCAAAAATGAATTCAAATTTAATTTAATTTGTGTACAGTGAAACTTCCATTTTAAGAAATATCGTGGACAATAAAAAAAAATTGTACTAAAAAAATAAAAAAATATAAATTGGCTAAATAGAATTTTATATACAATGAAACCTCCATAGTGGTTCTTGAAAATATTTCATTAAGTAGGAAGTTCCATAAATGGAAGTTGATTAAAAACAATTTTCACAGTATATAATATTATATTGAATATACTCAATACTCATATTATTAATATGATGAGTGATCACTAAATTAATGGCATTTGATTTTGGCAGGAGCTGTATATAAACTGTTGAGCGTTTTTATAATTATTATTTATTCAAATTATCATTTAGGACAAAGTTCTTTAGATCAGTTCATACCAGTTATACAAAAATATATTTAAATGATTCAAAATTGAAACAATACATAGTTTAACACCTATTTAAAATAAAAATAAAACATTTTAATAATAATACAATAATTGCACAGCCTGAATAATGTTACATAGGTGTATGTATCCTTTATAAATGGCCATTTCCAATAAATTAGATACAATTTAAAATAAATATAATTATTTTACTAAAATTCATCACCAAACTAAGATAAAAAAAAAAATAACAATAAAATTATATTGAAAATTTTAACAGTTAAGGGAGATTTTGTAATACGTTAATACTTTTCATTAAAAAATTCTCGTTAATACTCGACTCCCATTAAAGTGTCTCAAATTCATTTTTTTGCTTGGCTGGAAAAATGAAATTCAAACCCTTTAATCCAAATTCTACACCCAAAAAACATGCAGCATTCGCTGGAAATGCTCTAAGCATCACTGGTGTCACACCGGCATATAACGCCTTCAGTCCTTCTTCTTTGTATAATTTGGCAAACACATCTCTAACGCCTCTTGGATACATTCCTTCTGGTGCTGCAAAAAACAAAATTAAGTAGTTGTATTACCATTATAAAATATAGATAAAAGATGCCTTTGTAAGATAAATATTGCCTTTCAACTGAAAGACAGATTGTAGCTATAAAGCAACCAGATATAAAAACGAAGCTAAGAGGTAATGACAATTTCTTCCCTGAAATATTTTGGTTGTAAGTATAAACAATGTGTGAAATAATATAATATGTAAATTCCTGTTTGTTAAAAATGAATTCTAGTCACATTAAACCAGCAGTTCCTTACCCAGGAGACACATACATCAAAAGATACCTTAAAAGGTACACCAAAGATAAATCAATAATGGAAAATACCTGGCACTTTCTCAAAAGTATGCATGAAATATTAATATATTCTTGAATGTGAATAAACTAAGTAATATGAGAAGAATAATGTTACTTATAGGAAATGGCGATGATGATAATAATAATAACATAATTTAGTTAATTAAACCTATTTAGTTAATACATTTTAAGAGTAGTTATATAAAAAAGTTGTGGGAGAGCCCTGCGGAATTACAAAATTATTAGTTTTGGAGTATGCAAATAAAAAAAGGTAGGGAATCACTGCTCTAACAATAATTATTTGAATAAATATTTTTGTCACAAAATATCAGAATGTTCAAACATACAACATTACTCAGATACTATACTATGTATAATTTAATTTATGTTATTTAAATAATTGAATCGAATAAATTTTTATAATTGTTGGTAAAATTCATAATTTAAATAATAAGTAAAATGTTAAGAACAAACCGATTTGCAAACGACTTTTGAGTACATCAGCAGGCATAGCAATTAACCAATTTAGTATACCAGCCATGCCTCCAGCAAATATCGTATTCATAAGGCCATCTGAATTATTTTTTTTTTGATATCTTACTAACAATTCATAGGTAGTGAAGTAAACACCACAAGCAGGAATATCTGTTAACAAAAAAAAATATATATACATATAAATATAATCAATCCAAAAATAATATATCTAACTTAATAATTCTATCCTGGGCTTAAAATGTAAAGAGGTGTGGCTAATGGGCAAATTCCTCCTAATGTCATTCAGGTATAAAATAATCTATTAAATATTATCAAATTTGCTTATTATATGAACTATAGAAATTGTAAATAAACTTGAAAAAAAAATAAAAAATAAAGGCTTTAAATGTTAAACCAATTGACAAAATTAAAAATTATGATACTTCCTATACATATACCACCATATATTTAAAGGAAAACAAATAAGACTGTTTAACCATTGTATTATGAACTAATAGAAGATTAAATTAAAACAAAATTTTATAAAAACGAGTTAAATATTTACTGAATTATAATAATCATTTTATTTTTTAATAAGAAATATTTACTAAACAACATTCTACATTCAATAATATTTCATAAGTAGGTATTCTAATTATGAACCTAGATTATTAAAAAGAGTAGTATACAAATTAAGTACCAACATGTTTAGCAATGTTCAAAACTTTATTTTTAATTATACCTACTTAAAATAAACTATTTGTTTATTATTAATTTATGAATAATAATAATATAGCAAACTGAATTAATTTAATAATATCACAACAAAACTAGGTTTTGTGACTATAACCAATAGGCAATAGAAACTATAGTTCACAAAGTTAGTTAAAATATAAATTAAGACATTTAATATACTGGTGCAATATCATATATAGATAAAGTATAAGTATTGAGTGGTGTTTATAGCAATGTAGCACTCTGGAAAGACAGTTTTAGTGATTAGTTCATCTGGCCTATGATAGCTTTAAATTTAAAAGCAGTGATAAATCATTAAACTTTGAAAACAAATTAGAGATAAACTTAGCAAGATTATTTTATGCTTAGTTTAGTTTTTTTAGAGAATACAATCAATATTATCAATATTTATAAATTACAGATAAAATTTTTAATTCAAAAATAATAATAATTTAGGAAACTAACAAAATAGGTAATTTAAGTATAAATATTTAATTATTTTACCGTACTTTAATGTATTTTCATACGCTTATGATAATAAATGAAAAGTTGAATGAAATAAATCTGTCATTTATCGTAATACAATTATTTGATTCAAGTCATTATGTTCAAACTCAGCGGTTCCCAACCTTTTTAGTGGTGCAGACTGCCAATTTTGTAAAAAAAAAAACTTAGAGGCCCTCTAACTTAATAAACATAAAGGAGAATAAATGAGGCGCATAGAGCTAAAACGGCTTAACCCACAAAATAGGTTTTTTCGGAGACGGGCAACACAAGTTTCTTCTATTTTTCATTTGCATTTTTTTAATCACTGAATTGTCATAAAACATAACTTGAAAGTTATTTTTGAAGAATAAATTTGTGTCTTTTTAACTATATATATATAAGCCATTTACGAGCTTTAAGTTTTCACAGTTGTTATGTGGGTTAGGCCACTCAGAATTTTCATAAATGAGTAACTTACCATAATGTTTGATGGTTAGTCCTCTGTGAAATGTAATAATTCCCTTTGACTTACATTTTAATGTATATAAAACAGTTATATTAGACAAAATGTTAATTATTAAAAATTGACTTAACTAGCATGCGAATTTTAAGTTTCATGCTGAGAACAAATAAAAAATTACTTTTAAAGAGGATTCTATACTTATAAAAATTATACCAAATAATAACAGCAAACTTTTTAAAGGAATACAATTTTTGGAATTTATTTTTACATTTTGTATCAGAGTATAATAATATATATAAAAAAAAAAATAGATTTATTTTCTTTGGTGATAAAATTCATCAGTTTGATAATAATATGTACAAAATTCGATTGTACCCAATCTAATGGGTTAGGCCATTTTAGCCGGGAAAGTAATATTACAATTGCAATGCCAAAACGACGTTTGTTCTGCCATCTAGCGAATAATTTTTTTGTGGGATAGGCTCTTGTGGATTTCAAATATTATATCAATCTGAAACGTTTTATTAGGTACATAAAACAGAATTCAATTTTTTGTGAGTTAAGCCGTTTTAGCTCTACGCGCCTCAAATATAAATAAATGTATAGTATGCATACACTATGCCAGCTTTTAAAAAAACATATTATTAAAAAAAAAAAAAAAAAATTGATAATGAAAAAAGTGTATTGTATCCAGCTCAAAAACAAATCATTAAAAACACTCAGTGTGATTTTTGACAGTGTTTGTCTTCCACGAGAAGCAAACTGATCAAATAATTAACAATGAAATACTAATGAACATATGACCAATATTACAAGTACATCGCAACGTGTCCAAGCTCTATGCCGAGCATGATAAAATACGATAAAAATGACAAATAACATATTACGATAGCTGCAGGTAGATAATAATAATGCCCATGGAAAAACAACAGAAGAAACTAGGTTATAAGATCACCAGGGCCGGACTGGGCAGGTGGGATATCGGGAGTTTCCCGGTGGGCCACTTATACTCGTTGGGCCGTTTTTTTTTTAGGTTTATCGGTTAATGCTCATTCTGTCGACAGATATGGACGCATTATCTAATGCGGTTGTATTAGAAAGCTGTCCAGTGGCGGATCGTGACTTTAGGACAAGGGTGTGCGACGAAATATTAAGGAAATTCCTCAAAAAAATTTATAAGACCTTCGGCATTCAAAACGATGTACCTAGTGTGCTCTTGAAATATAATACGTAAAAATAACTCTCTATAGTTTTGAACACAAATTTATTCAATCACTGTCGTCAACACAAGTAGCTTGTGAAAGAATATTTTCGAAATTGAAATATATTCTCAATAGAATAAGAAATTCATTGTGTCAAGATCATTTGGAATGATTTATGCTTATGTCAGCTCAATCTGATATTTTGATGGCATTGGATAATGAAATCATAATCACAATTTCGCAAAAGAGCTCAAACCTTAACAAATTGCTTGATAGGTATCAATGTATATTTTAGAGTCTTAACATATGTATTTTAAATAAAAATGAGAATATTTTTTTGTACAAACCAATTTTTAATAATAATATTAAGTATTCAAATTCTCAAAATAATATACAATCATTTTAAATGAAAATATGTTTTTTTGGGGGGTTGTTTTTATAGGCATACCTGAATAGGCCGATTTTTTTTTCCGGTAGGCATTTTTGATCCAGTCCGACCCTGAAGATCACATTCAAGAATATTGTGCAATAGTATTAATTGTGGCCTGTGGGGATATTAATGCTTAGTACCCATTAAATATTACCTAATTGTCCTAATTAAAATTTGCTGAACCTAACGCTCGACCAGCGTCCGCGGCCCAGTACTATTACCCGAGGCACTCAAGTGGGCCGTGCCCGAGGGTTGGAAACCACTGTTCTAACTTAAAATGTGTCTAAAAAATAACCCACCAATCCGACCTTTATGAAAGATGTGAAATTTATTGAAAAAATGTGTGAAATTTTTATGAAAAAATATGTATTTTCTTTCAAAGTTCTATTGTTAAAGGTCAAAAATGGTCAATTTTTAGTAAAATATGAAAAAGCCTAAACAAAATAATTGTTAATGTTTTTACTGTTAATTTATGCTGATTTCAAGTTACTATCACCCTTATTTTCGGATTCAGGCCAGCTTGATTCTTCAACTCACCATCATTACTATTATGAAGTAAGTCTACAATTAAATTATAATCGTATTAACATAAAAGCTAATATTATCTTAACAAATAGTTTTGTCGACAATTGGCAAATACTAAAATATTTTGTCCAAGTTTTTTTTAAAAATATTCCATTAGCATTTTAAACATCAAATTCTGGACATCGTGATAAATAATTGAAGTATAAACTATAATTTAAATTATCGTTGTTAAACTATCAAGTGAACACCATTATACAAATGTAACAATGTTATTTTAATGATGAGTTAATTTTATTAGGAATAAGTATTTGATTGGATACAAACGTAATAATGTATCATTATTGTCTAACAATGATTACCTACTTGATATTTTGTAGGTGATTCATAGGTAATTCATAGAATTATATCCAAATATGCAGGTGGAATCAGTTTAAAATTTATCAAGGGTGCAGAAAATAATATTTAATTGCAAATTTATAGGTTATTAAAATATTAATTAATAAAACAGTCTCACAATTATTATGCATAAACCACAATTTCCATTGAAGGGTTTATACATTTTATTTATATACTCGGTTCCAATATAAGGGAAAGTAAATAACATTTATAATAGATAAAACTATCCATAACAATAACTATCATAGTTTATAAATAATAAATAAGTCATTGATTTATTTTTAAATAGATTTTCATAGATCGTTTTTTTCGAATGTAAAATAACATTTCATAAGTGTCAAAAACAATTCAATACTCACAATCAATATTCTCATTTCTCGTAATGTAAAATTGATAAATTAATCAAGTAATATTCTACTCCCACGATAAACAATAATCGAGTTCCGGTTTTTAGTTAACAGGAAGGAAAATAGAAAAAGATAATATTCATTGAACAAAATCTTTCCAGTCACAAAGTATACAAATTGTCATAAGTTAACATAATAATTTACGTGTAAACATTTTAATAAATTCAACTATGTTGTTAAATACAAATAAAATGATTTATAATACGTGTTTTTTACTATGGTACGTTTTCGTCATGAATGTGTTCATTTTAAAGGTAAATTTGTTTATAGTTTATATTTATAATTATAGATATCTAAACATTGGGTAAATGAATTTAAAACGATTGTAACAATTAAGTAAATTTCAATAAAACGTACTACGTAACTTTCGCAAAAACATTTTAAAATCATAAAATAATAGTACATATTTAAACATTTAATCAGTAAAATAAATTACAAATTTTTGAATTTTAAATTATAATTAAACATACATTTGAATAAAACTCAAAATTAAAATATTTATTTTATTTTCTTGATGAAGCGGAGGACGTATTGGTTTTACAATGATCGGACTTCATTTATTAATATGCTATTGACTACGTTTTTGGATAAAGATAAATGAGTTTCATCTAAAATCTCTGAAGATTTAACATTTCATCTACTTGTCACTCAAAAAAGATTATTTTTTGAAATGATCAATAGTTAGTGCAAAATGAAAAAAGGTACATACTTCGCCGATGGGATATTCTTCGCTTCTAGGACGATTTAATGGGATGAGTGTGTCGAATTTTAAAGAAATTATAGAACATTTCTTTGGCCAAATGATTTTGGGCAAAGCTTTAGAATTAAAATATAACATTAGGGTGGAACAATTTTTTTAAATAAATGATTAAAGTTGAAAATTTACGTAAAAACAGTTAATTATTGTAAGATAATTTACTTAAACGCTTGTAAAAAAAAATCCTGTCCCGATTTTTAAATTTTTTACAGTATCGTTGGTGATGTGTATGAGTAAGATCATATTACATTTTCAAACATTTCTGTCAAATATTACAAATATAGGTATCGCTCATAAATTTCACATTTTTCGTCTAACTAATTATCGGTAGGTTTTTTTCATAATTGTCTTTAGTTTTTTGTTTGGCTAAAAACATGTTTTTTTATAAAAAAAGATTTTAAATTCTTTGTTCTATACTTATTTAAAGTTTCATCATGATTGGATAGACCAATTTTCGTACAAATAAATTATTTAAATTGAAAACTAATGTAAAAAAAATTAATTACGCTAACATCATATAATAATTTACTTAAAGCTTATAAAAAAAATACTGAGTCACGATTTCTGAAATTTTTTAAGAACCGTTAGAGAAGTGTATGAGTAATTTCATATTAAGTTTTCAAAAGTTATTGTCAAATATTTAAAACTTTATAAGGGATAAACTTTTACAGAACAAGTTATTTTCAAAGTTCTATTTTTAACCCAAAAGTTGTCACATTTTTCGAAACTTTTTTTGGAGTATCTAGTGGTACGTTAATGATATATAGTGAAAATTTCAGGATTTTTATAACATTGCTTTTGGAGAATTGATGAAATTACTAAAGTTGATTTAATAAAAGTGCCGTTTACGTCGAATTTTGCCCGTTTTTGTTCCTTTTTAGGCTGTTTTTCCGCTCGACTGGAAAAATTATTTGATAAGAACTTAATAAACTCTCAAAGTACCATCTACATAAAATTTACAATCTTTAGAGTTGCTGAATGAAACTTTTGAACAAAGTTAAGTGGAGCAAAAAGTGTCAACAGGAAAAAAAGAAAGAAAGAAAAAAATTTTAAATATAAACATCATTGTAAAACCATGAAATAGTTTGCTGGAAAATATGTTTTCAAACAGAAGATGTATATGTTTAATTAGTAAATTAAACATCTATAACTTTTATCTAAGTTAATAAGAAAATTGAATAAATTGTTTAACTTTTAAATTTTTTTAGAAACGTTTCGGAAATTTTTAAATCAATAATAGTAATAAAGTAATAATTAATACCAACCAATAATGATAATAATAATAAGTTTAATGTATAAATAGAAACACATATGTTGAATTTACAACCATACAAATACCAGCATATTTCTAGATAACATTATATTCCTACATACTTAAAATTGAACACCTTATATATTGATTCTATAATACAAAATTATTATACACTTCTGTCACATATAATAATTGTATAATTAAAAAGTATACTATTTTTACATTAATTTATAAAACTTTGAATTGAAAGGCTTAAAAATGTTGTACAAACTTGATAAGCCTCAACCAACAATTTTAGACTGCTTATATTTTCTTACGAGTTTAACATAGTAAAATATTTAATTTTCATGTATAGTTATAATATTTATAATCAATAACAGTATAAAAAAAAACATTTTTTTTAAAAATAAACGGATAAAGTAGAAAAATAATTTCAACAATTTTTCATTGTTCTTTTATAATATCAAATTTAATATTATTGTCATTCTTCTTATTATTATTAAATGGTAATTTTTACATCTAACTGATATTCAAAAATTTGTTATTTTTCCTTTTAAGCATTATAAACTTTAGTAAATATAATTTTAAAATGTATTTAATATTGCTAAATTTCTCAGCACTAATACTTGATATTTTAATATATTATGAATCTAACATAACATACCAATTTTATCTTAATAAATATTAAGTCATCAGTCATGACACTGATTTAATACTATCAAAATTAAAGCATATATAATTAGAAAACTACATATTATATTACTAATAAATTATAATTTTATTTCTTAAAGACATACTGTTCAATGGTGGGAACATTAGATATTTCAAAATTTTTCATGAATATTGTAAATTATGGTGATAATTACTATATTTGTAATTGTATTACAAACAATACATTTTATACACATTAAAAGGCAAACCAAATTGTATAACAATCTAACATTTTTTTTTAAATATTTGAATATTTTTATACATGGAATAAGAATGAATTTGGCAATTACCTTCAGTATGAAACATGTAAATAATAACAATTTTTTATTTATTTGATGAACCCACATGCACATAATGATTTCTGAATTACATATATATATTATATATACCCACGTACTACAGGTACATTATACATAAAGTATTATGCACATACAACATAATACTTTTAATAATAAGAGCAATAATCAATTTTAATTTATTAATTTTACAGCTATATAATTTATATTATCATATTAAAAAAATAGATTAAATTAAAATTAATTCTATAGAATATAGTAATATTAAGACAATATTTAATAACATCATGGTGTAATACCTATGTCCTACCTAATGTAAAACTATATAAGAAGAGGCAGGAAAGTTCAGATTACTGATAAATTAATAATATTAATTATTGTATTAAGTACTTGATAATATTAATTATTTAATTCACAATATGATATAAAAACTAACAATTAAACATTTTGGATCAGGTTCAAAGTGCTGATAAAAATATACAATGGGGAAAAAGTTGTCCCAAAGCATGTACTTGTAAAGACACATATTTTAGAGATTTGCCGATCGCCAAATGGATGTACAGTGGAATAAAATCTGAATTAGAACTTCAAACTTTTAAAACTCAAAATGAAGTAGAACAATATTTTAGTCAATTTTTATATTTAAAAGGAATATATTGTTGTTTTATTTATTATAGGTCACTGAAGAAAATGAAGAAAAACCAATAGCTGATTACAGTACACAGTTATTCAAGACAGCATTCTGTATGTTTATGAATGTTACAAAACCAAAATACTTTTTCAATTTCCTCCCATTAGATACAGAGGTAAATATATACTCGTATTGTTTTTAATGAATTAAATCATAAATTCGGGTTATTTTAAAAATATTATATAAAAGACAACATAAAATATTTACATTGATAAAAAAATGTACTTTGATGTTGAATATCTAGTTTTACCGCTGCTCTCATAGAAAAACACCAAATAAATATATGTAGTAAATTATTAAACATTGAGGATGAATTAATGAAGTAATATTTAAGTTTTTAATATTTTTAAAGATAAAATGTATATTTTTCAGGCATTAATTTTGTTTCAAACAATTGATTCCGAAAATATTACTATAGAAGATGATGATTTAAAATTACCAAACCTAATTTCATTTGAAATTCATGGAAGTAATAACCCTACAAGAATATTTATAACTGATACAATGTTTAAATATACAAACAATATAAAATACATAAACATTCAAAATGTTTCGTTAGATAAATTAAGACTGGAAAGCAATGAGCCAGCTCCGATAGTAGATACTGAAATCTATAAAAAAGAAAATTCATATGCATTTAATGAAATAAAACCAGCTATGCCTACGTACTTACACAAAAAGAATATTAACACCAAAACAAAACGTCTAATATTTTTGCAGCCTAAAAATGACATAGTTCCTTATGAAACTTATAAGAAAAATAAAAAAAGAGAAAATGCAAATAGTTTTTTTTCTTTCAATAAAGATTTACTGTTTTTAAGAATTACAAATTGTGATCTAAAATATTTGTCTTGGGATTTATTCAATGGTTTGGATGCATTGGAAACATTAATTTTAGACAATAATGAAATTGAATACATTCCAGATTTTTCATTTTATGGAGCTAGTAAGCTACAAAGCTTATCTCTAGCCAATAATAAAATTAAACAATTGCAAACAACTAGTTTGGGTGGTCTCTTTGATTTAAAGTATTTGAATTTAAAAAATAATGCTCTAACTATTTTATCAGAAACCACATTTGCACCATTACCAAATCTAACAGTTGCAGATTTAAGAAATAATCCAGTTGAAATAGTGCATTCGCACACATTTGAAGTACTAAATGCTACCAAAAAACTTTTATTGGGATCAAATGATAGACAAATTTATTTACATCCAAATTCTTTTATAGGTTTAGATTCTCTAGAAATATTGCATTTAATTGGTATTAATGTAAACATTTTAGAAAGTTTCCTTTTAATTGGAATAATAAAACTCATTGAACTTAATATCAAAGGTACCATAAAACATATAGCTTTTGATGCATTTGTTGAAACTCCGAATGTAAAGCGTCTCATACTAAGTAACTGTTCAATACAGTCTATTTCAATGGATTCATTCTATGGACTTAATCATCTAGAACATCTTGATTTATCTTACAATCAACTCCAAGAATTACCTCCAGGGTTATTGATTCAACAACTGTCTCTTAAGGAATTAATTTTAAACAATAATAAAATAATAAACTTGCCAGACGGAATATTCAAAACAATACCAAATATTATATTAATACGGTTAGATATGAACCCATTGCACTGTACATGCCAGATGAAATCATGGGATATTTCATTAATGACCAAAAGCACTAAAGATATAAATAAACATTTCTGTGAGTGGGACCATTTAAAAAAAGGATATAGTTGTTCCATGAAAAACACAAAAAAATATATCTATAAAAAAAAAGTAGAACCAATTTGTGGAAGTCCAACAAAATTAAAAGGAATGGCAATATCATATGTCTTGAAAAAATACTTAGATTGCGATAGTAATATATTCAGTTCAGATAATCTTTACACGAAGAACAATGACCATGAATTCAAGTTGCACAAACAATATAGCGAACAAACCAAGAAACAAAAAGCATCATTGAATACCATATTAAAATCAGATTCACAGTTAAAACACTCACTTTTTGATACCAAATCATTTGATAATACTTCAAATAATACAACATATGCCATAAACAACACTAATATAGTGTCTAATATCTCAATTAACATTATCGATAAAACATCAGAATCAATATCTGATAAAATATTATATTTAACTACGGAAAGAACTGTACTTTTGAATAATGGAACATATATAAGCAAATCATTATTAAAAGAAGAAATTATTAAAATGAAAAGAAAATTTAAAAACAAGCAGTGAAGTATTCTTAATTTATTTCAATTAGGTTTAATAAGTTCTATCTGTAATCTCTTTAATATATATATATATATATATATATATATATATATATAACATTTAATTATCTGTACTTTATAAATTTATTTTAAAAGAAAATATATTCCAAACTGTACAAAGTGTACTAATTTTAAATATATAAATAGTTACTATCATTCAGCATAATTTCAACAATGCGATACTAACTTCAAATATTGATAAGAAAAAAAATACCTCTTAGTAATGTAGCACATGTTCCTTTGTATAAACTTCTTACTCCACCTTCATGGTATAAGTTCTTAATTACACTAATTGGACCATCATACTTTTGATTGCCACGTTCCTGTACTTGTAAAATACATTTAATGCGTTCTCCGGGTACCATTATAATTGCAGTGAAAATACCAGAAAATGATCCAGCACAAAATAGTCGCGGAGCTGTTAAAGTTTCTTTTTTATCACCAGTAGAGGAAAATAATTGTTTACCAAGTCCGAACCCTAAAAAACTAATTGCAAAAATAGGAGCTACACCTGTAATTGGAGCAGCCATACCTAAAAAATAAATAAAATAAAATATCAAACCAAAATGAAAAAATTAAAGAAATGTAAGTATAATACCTAAATGTACAATAAAATCAATCATCCAATTAACTAAATTGAATTTAACTCATAGGTACTTATAATTACTTATAAGTTTTTTTTTTTATTTTACAAAATAAAAGTTAATTTTATGTCAATATTTACTAAGTTAAGTTTTATTGATACACTTATAATTTTCAGTCAAAGAATATACATTTTATTTTTAGATAAACTTCAATCATATGTAATAAATCAACATTTATCTATACAGTGTATTTCCTTTAATGGTAACACAAAATATTTCTGTCTAGTTCTCAATCAGATTGATTTTAGATTTTCAGGAAGGACTATGAAAATCTGAAACAGACATTTTTAAAATTTTCAGCCTTTTTTAATAAGCTCATATTCAATACAAAACAGAAATTTTTAAATAAAACCTGGTATTTTTAACACCAGATTTGGATAGATCAATTTTTTTAAAGTAAAACTATAATCTAAAACCAAAATTGACTGAATTACTACGAGTTGTGGTTTTAATTTAAATTATTGCATTTTTCAACTATTCTCTTATGGATTTTCTAATTACAATGAAATTTTTAATATTTTTTCTTACACTCCTTGTTTAAAAAAAATTAAATGTGAAAAAGCCTTAAAATAATTTAAAAATAATATAATTATGTTTATGTTTACAAACAAGAAGGGAAAATAAAATATGATAAATCATAATGTGATTAGGAAAATCATAAGATGATAATTGAAAAACACAATAATTTAAATTTAAATTTCAACTCATTGTATATCAGTCAATTTTGGTTTTAAAGCATTGGTTAAGAGATCCTAGTGATTCAAACAAATTCAATCTATCCAAATTTGCTGTTAAATATACTTAGTGCCATTGGGCAAAACATTAAATAATGCCAAAAATTTAAACATTGTATGATTCAGCATTCCATAGCTCTTCCCAAAAACCCTAAATCAATCCAAAGTCACCAGACAGAAATTTTTTGTTACCATTAAAAGAAAACACACTGTAAATTAAATGAAATTAAAATAGTATTGTATACTTTTTATAATTCTTATGACAAAGTTCACCGACTAATTATTGTATTATTTAAACCTAATCATAACAATAGTATTGTCATAAGTTATTCAAGTATAATATTTAATTATCATTCAGTTATACAGCAAATCCAAAGAAGACTGAATTAATTTTAAAACATAATAATCGCGAATAATTGTATATTAAGGTATAAAAATAAATAATTATAGGCTGATACATAATATGTTGTGTATTATACCGTACTATATAAATATAAGAAATACATTTGATTTAAAATAAACTAGAATTATTCAAGAGTTAAATTGTATTTAGAATAATAATTACTTACCTTTATATAAACCAAAAAAGCCTTCTTTCTGAACAGTCTTAACAGCGCAGTCCCACGCACCATTATAAATAGGTATTTTACCAGGCTGCACAGGAGGCATTGTTTGTAATCTAACCTATAAGTTACAATATAAGCTAAAATAAAATTATCTTCAGAAGATCTATTTGAGCTTTTATAGTTAACTTATCATAAACATTAAATCCGTAAAATCCATTAAATACTAAAGTAAATGTCTACTAAGCAACAGAAATTACTCGTACACTATAGTTACTTTTATCACCTATACCATATATATATATATATAATAACTTGAAATTAGTATTATAAATACAAATGCCTACATATTTAGGTAGGCTGAAGTTTAAAAATTTCATTAACTACTCTTATTAGACACATGCATAGGCCATTAACACATTGTAAAATAAATTTTTATGAGTGTTGAAGCCCTAAAATTCCCTCTTAATTACATCTATAGTTATCCAAAGAACACAACAATTTTAAAGGTAAGAATTTATTTAAAATAGAAACATTTATTTAGTAATTTAAAAAGTAAAAAAAATAATGTTAAAATTATAAATTAAGTACAGTGGAACCTCGATAGCTCGAATCGGTTGGGGGCGAAAAAAAAATTCGACTTATGGAAAACCTCGATAACTCGAATCTGCAAAAACAAATTCGAGTTATTGAAAATATTTTTTTTTATTTAAAAACACAAAGACTTCAATTTTTTAATTATTTATTTATGTATGTATTTACTAATAAATATGTATAATGTATGTACTATTTAGGTAGGTATGTATATTGTATAAAAAATTTAAAAAAAAGTATGTATAATGTAATGAATAAAGTAGACTAAAGTAGAAAAAAAGAACTATTTTTTAAAGAAATCAGATATTTTTGATTGTTTCTTAATGTTTGACCTATCTGTAAAGTTTTCAATAACGTTTAGCGCGGAAAAAAATCTCGTCTCCAATTTCTTGTAGTTCTTGAATGTACTTACATATATTTTATTATATAAATTCGAGTTATAAGCTAAAATTCAACTAAAATTACTTCGACTTATCGAGAAATTCGAGTTAGCGAAATTCGAATTATCGAGAAAATTTATCACACATATCATATATTGGAAGCCAGGGGCCAAGGTATTCCTTCGAGTTATCGAAAATTCGACTTATAGAGGTTTGAGTTATCGAGGTTCCTCTGTAATTGTCAACTATTTTCTGTGGACGTTTCGAATGAATTAGAATAGAAAAATCTATAAACTAGATGATATTTTTTTATGAACTTATATATTGAAATTAGATTATATAAGTATTGAATGATAAAACTATATTATTTATATATATAAAAAGGAAGCATAAATGAATTTTAAAAATGAAAATGTTAAATAATTTTTAAACCACAAGTAACAACTAACATAAAAACAAGATTAAAAAAATAACTTCTCAAGTAAACATTAAATAATTTTATAAAAAAAAATAAATGTAGTTAGAGCATTATTTAAAATAATGTTAAATCTACAATTATCATTAAAACATGTAAGAAACAAATTTTTGTTTAAATACCAATCATGATTAATTAAAAAAAAGTAATAAATAGGTAACTATAACTAAGTAATTTAAAATTTAAAGAATAACAAATTATTATATTATGAACTTATGAGAATCTTATTTTAATTTTTCTGAATCTAATTAATAATAAGTAGCTACTCTGCTTAATTTTTGAATATACAATGAATTAAAAATATTTTTTGTTTTATACATTTCATTTATATTTTGGTTTATTGAATGAATATTTAATACCTACTAAGCATTTAATGGTAGCATATACATCTAATACCTATTTTAAAATAAGAAAATTACGTAAATCAAAGAAATCATAAATGAGTAATTGAGATTAGTAAAAATCTACCTAATAGTAAAATAAAAAGTAAAAAACCAAGATTAGGCTATAATACATATAATTCTGAGCATGATTCATAGTTTTATAATGCATATATGTAATACTCTTACAAAAATATTCATTATAAGCTATAGGATACCAAAAGAAAATGTGTTTTCAACCCCATAATAACTTAAATATCTACTTAGAGACAAATATTTTCAAAAAACATAAGTAATCAATTTACAACATACTAAGACAGGAATTAGATTTGTTCACATAAAATATATTGGTATGAAGTGGAAGCTTACTTTAATTGTATCCAATGGGTGACCCACTAACACGGTACACACACCACCGAAACCTCCTGCAACAAAATACTTGAATGGATTTGTGTTTCCGTCGGCAGACATTTTACTTAGGATGACAATTATTTTTCTAAAAACAAAAATAATCAAAAAAGATTTTTTATCCTGATTGTTTAATTAGATATGTACTAAAATTCTAAATACATTTTACAGAATTGGTTTTCTACTAGGTATAATATAATATAATATAAGACATAAGTAGCTCTAAGAAAGTTGTTTTGATAATTGCCGTTATCACAATTTGATAATTATTATCAATGCATTTAATTCTCATAGTCATGCTGAAATCACAAAAATGTTAACGTTCATAAAATGTATTCATGAAAATACGAAATACATACAATTAATAATTATATATGTGCAATTGTACAATTATATACATACAATTATATATGCCTATATGATGGCTATATCTATCTACAATGATTGTACACTCTATAGAGTGCAAACAATAAATAGTGTAAACTTTATTAAACACACATTTCTACAAATACTAAAGTTATGCCTATTGCCCAATCAGTATATTTACACATTGGTTTAGCTTTATTAAAAAGAATAACTAAGGATGGCCAGGCAACAAAAACAACTAAACCTTGAAGGTAAGAAGAACAGAAATAATTTCTTAAATCTCACTTTAGTGACAATAAAGATCACAAATAAGTAACTTGTCAAGTTCAAACAAAATATCAGACGATACTGAAAGGAAGATGATAGCTAATACGCAGTATTTCTGTATGCGAAAATAAACAGAATGTCGGAATGGAACCTGAAGATATTGCCCTTCAAATAAATTCATGAAGTTCCGTGCAGTTATCAAATAAAAGGAAAATGTCTATCGTTGATGAGTCCAATTATTTTTAAAAAATGTACTTAATATTCTGAAATTGCAGTTTTAATTCCTACAACATACTTAAATAACAAAATATCGAAATACGATGGTAATTCTAACCATCTAACATATTTTTTTAGTCAGTGGAAGATACAGTCAAAACGTTTTCCCCTTTGTTATATGTTGAAATAAAATTTAAAATATCGGCATTAGTTTCTCATTTCGAATTAAAAAATATAATCCCCCCCCCACGTAAGCGTAGCAGATGACAATACGCAAATTCACCTTCCACTTTTACAAGTTTTAACCTAAGTCAGAAGTTTAAACAGCAATGATTATTCTCACCATCTGAAAGACCTAAACTACAATACAATCAAGAAAAATACTAATTATAAAAATTAAATTATCACTAAATTTATGTACCTAATACTATAAAAATTAATTAATAAATTAGTCATTTGAAAACATTTCTCATACTATTAATTTTAAACATTTTTTTCAAAATTTATTAATAATATATTAAAATAGATAAAATAACTGTAAATAAAAATTTTAAAAATGTATTAGTTATTTACTTTACTAATTACTAATTAAAACTGATTTCAGTGTAACCACTAACCGTTCATCTAGAGGTATATATTTTCGAAATTTTGTGATTTGTTTTTGTATATTTGGTTAAATAAGATTTAATATATAATACATTTTATAACAGTTTAAACAATACTGTTAGTTACTCATCCGGAAATATTGGAAAAACTTTTAGTCTTTTTTTTAACGTGGAATTAATTTGAGGAATCCTCCTTCTTTTTCCCTAGACATATTTATTCCTCGAAACCATTGTCTTTTTGTCATAAATTCTTTTTCTTCGGCTTCTGCCAAGAAAGCTAATGTGAAAATCATATCTTCTTCGTCACTATTTATTTAATCACTAGTCACAACTTGTATCATTCATTATTTAATATACGTTTATTTAAAAGTATTATTACTATAAAAAATAATGATTAAAATAACGTTTATATATCAAAATTCGTTTCCGATGCAGTATGCGGCAACTTATACAGCCCAGAGGTTCACGGCATATGTGGCTCGTTTCTCGTACTCCGTTGGTAACGACTTCGCGTATAATGAATAGTATACCTGACACCTGTATGGCTGTATACCGTATAATATTATTTTATCTTTTCCTATTTTATATATTTATACTTACAACTCACACTATAATAGGAAATTGTCAATGCTAAAAAAATTAATCTTTATATCGTACCTAATTTAATTAAGATTGATTTGTCAAAGAAAAAGATTATTTTAATAACATTTTATTAGCTAGGTATCAAGTTATCCATTAAATTTGAAGCAGCCTCATCCGTTAAATGTCTCATAAATACATTTTGTGGACATTTATTTTTTCCATCATCTTTAAAATATAAAATAACCATTTGTATTCTACTAATATAGGTAAGTAGGTACACTATAATTTGTATAAATGAATCGTTATTTCCATACAATATGACACCGCTTCTAACATGGGCGCCGGGTTTCCCAAATTTCATGGGGTGCCTAAAATCCTTAGATATTAATAAATGTCAATTTAAATAAATAATAATTTTTTTTCAGCATAAATTGTTACCTTATTTAATACGACCTTTTTCATATATTAAAACTTTTAAATACATATTAATTATTATACATAAAATTATTTTCATTTCATATACGTATGTTAGGAACGAGTTATCAAAACATCCAAAATATATTGTTGCCATAAATATTGTACAACGAAAAAATTATAAACGTATTAAATTACATATTGCTCTATATTTTTATTTCATGGGGTGCAGAGCATTGGGGTAATAGTCGGCGCCCATGGCTTCTAATAAAGTGTAGATATTCATTATTAACGTATTCAGAAATGTAGTTAACTGGATCATATTAAGTTTCAAGTTTAGAATAGCGATGAAGAGTACAAGTAGTAGGTGTCCTCGCAAAAAGCTTCAGCCACTACTCCACTGCTCAAAGTTTACTATGCTCAAATCTCTTAAATTATTCGTTTAATAAATAATAATAACGTAAAATATCATAAGAAAATTTATAAAAAAAAAAAAGAGCAACCAATATTCATGATATTTTTATTAGTGATTACCATTTAGAAAACTAAAAAATAAAAAAATCATGTACCTAGATAAAAATAATGCATTTTTTCTCACGAAAATGTGTGTTTATTATTCTTTTAGATTTCGCATGAAAAAATTCAAATATAGGTACACATTATACGAGATAAAAAATTAAGTGATAATCATAGAGAGTGCTTTAAAATCACTTTGCAGTAAAAGCGTTTTATCTAATACTGCAGTTGGTGGACGGTGTGTCTATCTCTCATTCTGTTCTTGCCGCAGTAATATCGATAAGAGGCGTGACAAAAAGTAATTATACGTGTGACTATCATGCGGAAAGCCAATAATTTTGGTCTCTTCAACCCTCGACCACCCCTCAACAACTATACGGTAAATGTATATAGCACACATTGTCGTCGTGACTGAAATTTAGCACACTTCCCGTCTCTCACCCTTGCCACGTAATATACTAATTGTAAGTATTACGCGATCATTAACGATAAAGCTTTGCGCGCTTTTAAAAAAAAATACGTCTAGAGGTAGATACCCCTTCGCTTCTCTTTGAACCCCACCCCGAAATCCGTTTTATACGAAATACCGTACATAGTTTTTGTTGAAAATTCGTCTTGTGTTAACGTCAGCTAATGTTGTTCAAATAGTTTTTCGCCTTTTACTACACACAATAATTATACATTAATTTATTATACCTTTATTTTGCTTAATATTAACTGACTTTTATTTGCAATATTAACCTGATATTATACGTAAATAAAATAGAACGCAGACAAAATAACATATTGTATAAATATAGTTTATAATGATTTAATGAATCATATTTCTAAGTTATAGAATAATTTTTATTTATCAAGTTTAATTAATTTTGTGATTTAAACAACACGTTAAGTAGGTGACTAGGTGAGTATTGTCATTCACATTCACCATTATCTCAATGATATAATTTTACAAACCTAAGAATAAATTATTTACTTTGATACAATAATATATACATATTCTAAAACACAATATAAATAAAAAATGATTAATATTGAAAATGATACATGTGTAAATTTCATTAAACTTATCACTTTTAAACAGACTAAATAAGAATAATTATTTTTAGCACATGCAGTTTTTAATAGGGAAATCTCATAAATAATATTTCCAATATAAATCAAATGAATAAGACAATAACATAAGTCAATAAATACTTTATAAAACATTTAATTTAAAATGATTTATCATGCATAGGTATTAGGGTTTTATTTGATTTATAATATTTATCAATAAATTATTATAATACATTTTGTAAAAAAAAAGTGATTAAAAACATATTTCTTTACTTAAAATTTTTATTATATTATAATTATTTTTGCTTCATCGTTAACATTTTTTTCCTTAAATTCAATTTTTTACAAAAACCATAGATTAAAAAACGTAAGTTCTTGAGTGATTGAGTGTATGTCATTGATACACCAAGATTACATTGAACTAAGTGATGAAGACTTACTGAACTTAGGTCATGTTTGAAATGATTCATTGCATTTATTTAAGGATTTTATCTTTAAAATTATTTTTAATATTATCAAAGTGCTATAAATTATTGATATTTGTACCGTTGTTTCAGTTTATAATTTACAAACACGCATTTATAAATTAAAACAAATCAATAACTACTCGCATAGTTTTAGTTATAGTTTAGTTATAATAATTACATTGTGATAAGTTTACTAGCACTGCATATAGTTGATTTGAATAGTATTAGTCAATAATCAGCATATTACCAGTTACATTAAGAACATTAAGAAATTATTTCAAAAAAATTGTGATAGCATATTTAATAGTGCCAAAATAATAATAATAATATAGGTCAACTAAATATAAATAATAGTTCATATTTTTATAGAAATATTAAAACATTTGAAATGCTTTATTGTTTTAATCCTTCAAATTCCAAGAATGTATGACATGATATATTTTAATGTTGTTAAAAATTTTTAATATAAGTATTGAAAAATAATATATTTCCTATTTCTGTTGCCTTAAGTGGCAATACAATTTTTTTTCAACTATTAATAGTAAATTTATTATTACCTGAATGCAGGCCCGTGCGCAAGGGGTGGCTTTTGGGGGTTCAAACCCGCCCCATGGCCGAAAAAATCGTGTTTTTCATTTTTGATCTATTACCTATATGTCATATTTTCTAATCTTATTTGTAATAAATAATAATGCGTAACATAATAGTACAATACTATAATAAGGTACACGTGTCGTATGCTATATCTACCAGCATATGCTATCTACAAAAAATTAATACTTGTGTTGTATGCTACCTACGTGAAAAAATGTACTCACATAAACTCAAACCACTTTTATTTTTTCCATTTTTATCCACGTAGGTTAACAATGGATTATATACGAATTATATACGAATACAATCGTTTCGTAGTTATTGGTAAAAATATAATAAAAATAGGTTAGGTATATAGTAGGTATTGTTAAAAAACACATTTAACATAGGTACTTACAAAATTAATAATAAATATAAATATGTTATAATACTATATTATTGCTGATTATTGATGTATCTATGTTATACATTTTTTTTTCAAAACACCCCCCATTCTAAAATCCTGCGCACGGGCCTGACTGAATGGACCAATATTTTTCGTTTATCGTATGATTTTAATAAATTTGTGAATTTGTAAGCTTCAAAAAATCTTTCGGTCTAGTTCATCATTTTAATGCATTATTTATAAATCATTAGGTGTCTACTTGTGTCTAATATAATTTATACACAATATACAAATTTCGTAAATCTCATTACTTGATTATTAATGTACCTATACTAATATACCAACCAACTCACCATTTAATTGTTTTAAAAAACTCAAATTTCACAGAACTAATAAAAAATGTATTATTTAAAAATAACAATAGGTTGTATATATTACATAAAACCACTATATTCATTTGAATTCCCTACATATCCTATACATGCAATAACTTAAGTCATTATATTATCGGTTTAAATTTTATGCTGTAGATTTCGTGCTATTGAGTGGATAAATTAAAATACCGATGAATATTAGGTATGCTACAAGGCATGACAATATTAAATAATTACTTAAATTTCAGGTTAGGATACGACAAGTCCTCCTATATTAAAAAAAAGTTAGTCAAAAGTTTTACTAGAAACTATTAAAACTCCCTAAATATCTCAAACTAAATAATTCATCCAGACTTAATATTAGATACGCCTCCTACTGAAAGTTCCACAGTTAAATTAAAAACCATCGACATTTTCTAATATCAAAACTTATTATCATTATGTACTCATTGACATCATATAAGTTTTCTCTTTCATTGATAAGTTGAATAATAAATCTTCTTAAATAAACTCCTCTTTATTTTTAAAACCCATATATTAATAATTAACAACTGAATAAATCAAAATTAAAATAATATTAAACCTATTATCATACAAATTAAATCATATCAATAGAAGTTCCAATTACCATTAATTATTGATTGTCGGCTATTTCTTCTTAAAATAAATATTTTAGATCTATTCTAAACCTCACATTAGTAAATTACTTAGCACCATGGAATATTCTTCACTCATCGGACAAGATATCGGTGATGGGTGTATTGAATTTTAAAGAAGCGATAGATTAATAGATGATTAGTTTAATGATTTTGAGCCAAGCTTCTGCATAAAAATATGCTATTTATATATTTTATCACGTTTAGTCTAATTGCAGGTAGTTTTTTTTTCAAACCTACTTAATTTTTTCTTATTAGACTGTCACAAATTTTTTTTTACAAACAAATTCAAAATATGTTTTATCTATATCCAAAGGTTCATAATAATTGAATGGTACATTTTTTGTGCTCATTTAAGTTGAAAATTGATATAAAAACAGTCTTTTCCATAAAAATCGTGTAATAATTAACTTTATTGCTAATAAAAAAAAATTTCTAGTCAAGATTTTTGATATTTTTTCCGTATTGTTAGTTAAGCGTATGAAAATGATCGTATAACAATTTCAAAACTTTTTGTCAAATATTAAAAATGTTATAAGAGATAAACTTTAACAAAACAATTAACAGGTATTTTAAAAGTTCCATTTTTAGCCCAAAAGCCCAAATTATTTTGAAACTTGAGTTAATGTGTAACAAAATGCCATTAATAAATGATGAATATTTTGAGTTTCTAGTAACATTAATTTCTATGTTATAACTAAAATCGATTTTGTGAAAGTGTCGTTAACGCAAATTTTACCTTTTTTACTCGATTAAAGTTTGCGATTTCCAATATATAGAGCAACCAACTCTATATGAAACTTTTGAAGCATTGTTACCACCCAGAAAAAAAAATAAAAAAATAAACGTCATTGTAAAACCAATAGATCTTTCGCTTCACTAATAATCTAAAATAATATAGATTGAAAATTACTGTAATGATAATTGATACTAGTAAGATTAATTACATCATTTAAATCGGTATCAATCAGTATAATATAATTAAAGTCTAAAAGTAAATAATAGTGAGATGTTAGTTCCCTGACATTTTGCTAAGAAGTTAAAAATGTACACATTAAATATTTTATGAACTAAGTATAAATGATGCAATATTTTATATGACTTTAACATAAGTATTAAATATAATAACAAATATGTTTGTTTAATAAAACGACTTCCTATATCTAATATTTTATGCGCACAAATGCACAATCGGTGGCCACTTGTGACATTGAATTTCGCACGTGGTGTATCTGTTACGGCAGTAAGGATTGTTTATTTTATACGCTTAGGTACTGTCATATATAGGTACGTAGTACGTGTATGTACTCGTATATAATCTATGCTAGCTCAAACATACAAATTAATATATAATGTATACTAAATATGAATAGTTTATTCAATTTTACTTTACACCACCACTAAGCACAATTATTTATGTCAGTATTTCGGAGAACGAAATTTAATATAGCTGACAAGATGACAATACTAACCGGTGCTACTCGTTTCGCACATTTAAATTGTTTTTATTCATAACTCTATGAATCTTTTGCACTTTCAAAAACATTGATTTATTCTTGATTTGTACGTAAATAAATTCGTCAATACCAATTTAGTTTTAATTATCATTTCGTTTTGAATGGATAATGTAATTTATAATAATGAAAGAACCCATAAATTTACGTTATTTAATTTTATTCAAATTTTCAGATATTTTACAAAAAAATCCGACTTATCCATTACCTAGCTGAGTGTCCGGATCACTCAACCGTTTACTCGCCACTTCTCAATTTTAATAAGATATCCATTGACAAATAGAAATAAATTAAAAACTTGAGTTAAGAAACTTTCGTGATTATGAATGAGAATAAGAATATTTGTCAGAATATTTGGTCCGACCAAATGGTAACAGAACACAGGGCTCAGAAATGATTCAGAAGTGGGACATGTTTAAAAAAAAATCCATTTAAAAGAAAACTAAAATATCGTTAGACAATTACGATTAATAATAATGCTTATTAATTACACAAAATATGTTTTTTTCCCTATCTATGGTTTAAGTTTCAAAAAGCTCAACTCGATAAATTATTAATTATACGTGATTTAAGTTAAAATTACGTCTCAATAGAGTATTTTTACGTGAAATGTTAGATATCTTTTCCATTTTATTTCATAAAATATAATTATTTTTAATTCATTTATCTGTTCTTTTCATGAGTTTTATGTAAATATTTTATGAAAAATAATGAAACAGTTATGCAAATAATATATTCAGGGACGCCCGGAGGGAGGGGCCAGTGGGGGCCATTGCCCCCTGAGATTTTTCATGCCGGTTACAAAATTGGAGGTTTTTTTTACATGAAGTCAGTCTCACACGACTGGGCACTCAGTTACTCTTCGACAATCATTGTACCATTATCACGAGTATAATATTATTATGTACGTACTCGTAAAATTAATAGTTGTGTTTCACGAGTTACAAATTTCTTTTCCCCCTTGAGTGACACATCTGCGGGCGTCCCTGAATATATTAGATATTAATTCAAAAAACACAGCCCCGAGTATTAAGTTTATAAATATAGACAACTAAATCGTTCTATATTACATTAAAAATAAACAAAATTGAAATTTCCAATATTTTTTTGAGGCAAGACGGCGGCAATATTTAGATATTTTGGCTTATTTTACCTTTATATGTCTAGTTTTGCATATGCACTAGTATTTTTGTAATAGCGTCATATATTTTTTAATAGTTAATTGAACTATTTGAACTCCTAACAATGGAGTATAATATTTATTTTTATTTTTATTAGCCACTGAAATAATCAATGTGGCAGTATAATAATTATTACCATGATTCATATTCATCTTGTCTATTCACTGTTGTCGAATGTCCGTTGTAAAACTAAATGTTATTTAAATAAAAATAACTTTAAAAAGTATTACTTCACCCCATGGGGTATTCTTCGATCCCCAGACAAGTTAATGAGGATGGTTGTATTGGATTTCAAAGAAATAATAGATCATTTATTTAGTTAAACGATTCTGAGCATAGCTTCAAAATTAAATATACCATTTGGATTTATTCAAATAAATATTTTAAATTGAAAATTGACGTAAAAACTGTTAATCACGTAAAAATCATTAAATAATTTACTTAAACGCTTATGAAAAAAATACTTGGTCATGATTTTTGACATTTTCCAGTATCGTTAGTGAAGTGTACGTTACACCTTACTGGTCATATTAAATTTTCAAACGTTTAACGTTTTCGTCAAATATTAAAAATACATCATTCATAAATTTCTTATTTTTCTTATTTATCTAATTTTTTCTTCAAAATTGTTAAAAATTTTATTTATTTGACAAAAAGCAAATTTTTTTTTTTATTAAAAAAATTCCAAACTCTGTGTTTTATCTGCATTCAACGTTTCATTATATTTGGATTGACCAATTTCTTCAAATAAATTGTTTAAGTTGAAAATTAATGTAAAAACAGTTTATTACGTACAAATCGTATAATAATTTCATATTCCATTTTTTAAAGTTTTTGTCGAATATTTAAACATTTCATTTTTAGCCCGAAAATTATGAAACATTTATTTATAGTATTTAGGTCAATAATACATGGTGAAAATTTCAAGTTTATATTAAAATTCATTTTGGAGTAATGACGAAATTACTAATGTCTATTAAAGTGCCGTTTACGACGAATTTTTCCGTTTTTGTTCCATTTTAAACTGCTTTTCCGCTCGTCCGAGAAACAATTGAGACAAGAGCTTAAAAAACCCTCAAAGTACCATATACATCAAATTTAAGATCTATAGAGTACCAGAATGAAACTTTTGGAGATAGTTAAGTTGAGCAAAAAATTTCTTCAGATAAAAAAAAAATAAACATCATTGTAAAACCATAAGATCCTTCGCTTCACTCAGAATCTAATATAATTATTAATTATTGTATTTTATTAACTTCTAACTGAAACTTTCAGTGGGTGTATAAAATACGATAACGTTAGCCTCGATTAAAACGTAAAAGATCTGACCAGTCGTTTATTTTCGCGTTCAGGAAACTTCAAATGACGCAAGGTGACCTATGTTTCGCGATTAAAAGTCAAGACGGTTTTAACGAATAACTAATTTGTGATTTTACTTATGTTTATAAGTATTTATAAGTGGGAGGCAAGGCCGCAAGAGAGGCTGCAATATTTTTCGCTCCCCAAGATTTTATATAATACCGATATTTAATAATACTTCAATATATTCAAATTGGTTTGCACTTTCAAAATAGTTTGTAAATACTAGAATTATATCGTACTTACTTCTTATTAAAATATCGAATACCAATCGTAGTAAAAATATTGTAGACCTATATACATTTTTATTTTTCTAATGATTAGACAGCTTCAACTATAGTACCTGAATTTATAGTACCCGCGGCGTACGAAACTTTATAAGAAATCATATTATTTTAAAAGTTGTTCAAGTTATGTTCAATTTTTCATTGGTATTTAAAGACACTATTATTATTATTATTATTATTATCATTAAAATAAAGAACTTCTTAAAAACTGTTGAATTATTTCTAACACAACCATATAGACTATAGAACAATGTATACTATGATTTAAAGAACCATATCCAAAATTTTGCGTGAGGATTAATTTCAATGATCGTTGTCTCAAATCAAGACCTTGGCCGGGAAATTTGGAGGGAGAGGCCTTTGTGTCTGAACCTAAGCTATGGTTTCGCATCCCCAGCCAAGAGGACCTGCGCTCATGTCCGCGTTGGCGGATGTTCTTCCGGAAACGGGGACGGATGACGCGCAGACAGGTGGCCAAAAACGCGCCTCGGACAACTCAAGTTCCGACGACCGTGACGCGACGTCCGCGCGACGCGCAGAGGTATGGGCCGAGGTATGGAGGTATGGACCGACGCGCCGTACAGCGGGTGCCAAGTCGCCGGTGACAGAAATACAGAAAGCGCGCGCGAGCTAAAACGAGGGAGCGCGGTCATAAACAAAAACCGTCTACGGCCGCGCGTGCGTAGACGACGAACGCTCGGAGCACGGATAATAGATATATATATTATCCGTGCGCTCGCCGCTCGGAGCTTATCGATTACGCTGTCTCCTTATCTCGCCTTATCGTCATAGACCAGAACAATTATGATACAACAATATCACGGTATAATAACAATACGCTTTGACTCTACGACTGTAGTGCGGCGACGGCGACGGCGGTCGATGATATAATAATTTTTTTCATGCACTAGACCCCGAGCGCCCTGTAGACCCGCGCGGTTCTCGGCGGCGGTGACGGCGGCGCGCCCTCCCGCACAGACGGAACCCCCCACCAGGCGGCGGTATGTATACGGCGTAATCGCGTCTAAGCTTATCCCAATCGATAACATAGTTGTAGTTCGGTAGGTAGGTTAGGTCGGCCGCGTTAAAATAATTAATAACGACAAAGTGCGTTTCGACGGGCCGTTTTGAGTTTTTAGAAGTATTATTATTTTCGCGAGAAAAAAAATTATCGTAACAAAAGAATTCGTAATGCCGGCGGCGCGTCTGCTCCTACCTACGACAACGGCTTGCGTCGTGCACGTCGTCTCGGATTGTGTGTAGGTGAAAGAAAACCGCTCGTCAAACCCGCCGACAACAATAATAATAAATTGTTGTTGTTCTCCTGTCCTTCTCGTTTTTATTTCCCACTCGTTCATTCTCTCTCACTCTCTCTCTTTGTCTTTCTCGCTTCCCTGTCCGCCGTTCTCCGCTGATCAGTTAACAAATTATAATAACGCTCACTCCACTCGGCCGGTGGAAACCACACCGTTGTTCTTCCATTTTCACTCTCGTTCTTATCAATGTCTTTATCTATGGCTATTTCTCCAATGAATAAATTTCCTAATGCAATAAACTGAACTAGACAACCCGTTCGCCGCCACTCGTACAGCTGTTTAGATTCGCAAATAGTTAACTTGTAAGTACCCGTTTACACATTTCGTTAAATTGCTGTCGATTTCACATAACACCAGTACCTATTTACAACCTGTGTGCGTATGGGTTCAACTTGAAGATTTCCATTTCGAAACCATACATTTATTTCTTCTCATTCCAGATTTTGTAATGCAATAATGCTGAATTCCTACAGTCGCGTTAGATTATTCACTGTTGTTTTGGGTTCCTAGTATGTAATATTTTTAAAAAAAATTACATTTTTCTGTGATTTTTAAAATCTTTTTAATAGATGAGTATTAATTTTTTCAATTAAAATTTATAAGAAATGTAAATTTTTAATGTAGGTAATCGTTATTAATTATTAAAAATGATAAAGGTTAGTATCTACTGACTTGTAATATATATTAATGTATAAATATTCACTATCTTAAACATTGTTCAGGTATATTTTCCTGTAATTTCAATAATTGTAAGAAAGCTAGTGAAAGTTAGTAGGTAGGTATCTAATTGATGTTTTAAATTATTTAATTATTTTTGCTGTTTCATTTCCTGTTGATTTATTTATCTTGATTGATCCATTGACTCATAATATCAGTTTCCTGTGACATGAGGTAAAAACTATTTAAATGGTGTACCTTTATTATTTTCAGAAAAGTTATTAAAATTTATATTTATCTATTTATTAATGAGTGAAATTATTGACCCGTGCAGATTTTCATATTTTAACTCATTACTTTATCACAAAAACACAATGTCACATTGTGGGGTATCCTACATTTAGTTATTTCAGTTTTAAAATTATTGCATATTTTCCCATAAACTTTGAAGCTTTATTAGTATTTTAAAATGTATATCCTCACTTTTATAAAAGAAAAAAAATACTTATACTCTGTTTTTTATTTTACATCTTTGTTGCTTTTGATCAAATGATTGTTTTGTTTATTTTCTTGAAATCTCACATTCTACTGGACATTTTTTTTTTTTTTTTTTTTTGTAATATTGAAGTATAATTATTATTTAATTAATTGACAAGTTTATGTTTTTAACGTTTAAAGAAGCGGAATTTAATTTTTTCAGATGCATATTCTTTTCAACTTTAATCCCTAGTATCTTTGAAACCATTGATTTTTAGTCTGTTTTATAAATCTAAAAGTTACAACGATTATAATAGTAAAAATTATTTTTTCTACTGACTAACTGTATATTAATGTTAAAACCTTAAAAATTAAGTATCTCATGTGAAACAAATAATCCTCTTTAGTTTTTATTTTCTATTAATCTTTTACTTCAAGTTATTTATTATTTAATTAGCTTCTAAATTAACTGTTGATATTCATGTGTTAATTCTATTATTTACAGTAAATACCTATAACTATTATAAATTAAGTAAAAATTGCTTTCTCAAGTTTAACAAATTTTATTGTTTTAATTTTCAAAATAATTTGTAATACCTAGTTAAAATTGAATGTAATTGAAATTGCATTTAAAAATTAATTTCTAAAATATTTATAAATCATATTTTATTATTGATTTCAACAATTTATTTAACAATATCCAAGATTTAAAAAAAAGTTGTTATTATTTTTGTTTATTGTTGAAATATTTCTATAGTACCTACCTAGTTATATTATTTTGTTTTTTATTCTTTTTATCTATTTGATTTTACAAATGATAATTTTAATAATTTTTTTATTGCCTATGATTTTCAAGTATAGTTTAATTTAAATAACATACTATGCCAGATTCTATGCTGGTAACTGAATAATCTCTACTTTCATTAGTTAGTCATGTTTTAAAGTTATATAGTTATTAATGATTAATTGGTTCTTTTTAATTATTATTTTTTGACTTAATGATAGAGTCCATGAATTTATCAATTAGTTGACAATAATCATTCATTACTTCATTAGTTATGGTTTTTATTTCTAGCATTGAAAATTAAACATAATAATAAAAAAAAGTGTTAGTACTTATATTTTAATATAAAACAAAAATTATTATAATATTTTTAAATATTTTGATTTAAAACTTAATTATAATCTTCTTTACTTACTTATTATTATCTAATAAAAAATAAAAATGAAAACATATTTGTCTTTGCTTTAAAATTAAAAAACCGTATTTATCTATAATATAATAAAATCGGTACCTACCTAATCAACATAATAACAAAAACAGTGTAACAACTTTTTTCTAAAATTTTGGAATTTGTACATTTTTAAAAAATCAATGTATTTACATTTATCAGATCTGAAAATCGCATTTAGATTTTTGAAAATACTCCATAAAGAAATAAAGGATTGGTGTTATGAATAATTTAATAATTTAGAACCATTTAAAACAATGAGCTTAATAGTAATTGATGTTTTTGAATGAAGTAGTGAAGTCAATCATTGTTATAATGAATGCAGAAAACAGATACCCATTACTAGTTTGCTGTATCAACTTAAAAGAAATAAGCTGTTAAAAAAAAGTACCCATATAAGTAGCATTATATTATTTTACATTGGCATTTAATTTTTATGTTATTGTAAAAATTAAAATTATTGTACTGTCTATATTATTATTTTCTAAATATTATTATGAATTGTATGATCTTTAAACCTGATTTGAGATTAGTAAGACTTATTAATAGTAAATACCTATTTCAAAATAGTAAAAATAATAAATGCATTAATTTAAAACATATAATTAATTATTATACATAGGTATATTTTTTATATATTTATTATAAGTAGATAACCTAACCTATTGTTCATTTTATTTTATAGTGTTAATTGGGATTCTTATCTACATTAAATTGATATAATAAGTTATATTTAATCTCTATTACGCTTATAACGGGTTCATTTTTTTCATTTTTTTATGATGTAATGAGTTCTTTGTGTAAATCTAGTTTGCTTTGTGTTTATCTTGTTTTTTTCCATGTATATACATTTTTATTATAGTATTCATTCCAAAACAATATACTGTTATTCTATATTATAATTTTTTTTATAAAAACCAAAATTGAACAATCTAATAAATAAAATAAAAATTAAGCTTCTTCTAAATTATTCTTGTCACTGTCCAATCTCAATTAGAATATGCATCATTCTAAATTAGTCTTTCAACTCCTATACTTCCATTTAGAATTTAAAATTTATTCAAAATACATTTTTGTGATATTAACTATTTAAATTCTGAGTAGAAAGGCACACACTACAATTCAACTTCTATATTACAGTCTCATGAACAAAAAAAAAAAAAAATGCATTATAGAGAAATTTGTTTGATAAAATTACCGAAATAAATAAATGTAAATGTAATATGGTCATTGTGTAATAATTAATTAATAATGTAAATTATGTATATATTAAAAAAAATTACACAGTTAAATATCAATGTATACAATATTGACAGTGTACTTTGTTTAAACTTATTTTATTTTTTAAACTTAATTTCAATCAAAACTTTTTGTGAGTACCTATAATTTATTTTTTGTAAGTTGTACCTACTCTTCTCAAAAACAAAACAAAAAAATGCTTCAAAAAAAAAGTTATGAAAAAAAATATTGGACATAATTATTTGTTGTTATTAAAAATCAATTTTTAACAACAGGAAATCTATCTTATCTTCTGTTACAAAAACTGCATTGCTCATTAGTAATGAGTCATTACATATTAAAAATGAGTAGGTTTGTTATCATATAACTAATTTATTTGTTTTATTGAAACATTAAATTTGTTATACAGAGATACATTTGCTCATAATCAACTGTAAAGATCATTGTTATTAAAAATATTTTGTATAGACAATTTTGTAATTTAGAAGTTTCTTCTAAAGAAGTTTTACTGTAGTTATGAGTAATTTAGGACTATGACTTCTCAAAGAAATAACCATAAATAATGTTTTTTATTTAAATAACTCAATAGTAAAATATATAGCAGTTATTTACAAAAAAAAACTTATTTTTTATATGAATAACAACATTAGAGTTACTTCTCTAGGTTAAATATTAATGTCAATTAGCAACTTTTCAATTTTACAATATTATTATTGATTATTATTTACAGTTGTATAGTTATTTTGTTTTGCAAACTTATACTTAAATATACGTATTTTTATACTTAAACTTACTACCTATATAAATTATTTTGATTGTTCTTTTATAATTATAAAATGTCAACATACTTTTTAAAACTGAAAATTCTTTTCTGAGCCATAAATAATTAAATTAGCTACTTGCTTTGGTTATTTAATTGTTATTGGATATTTTCAATTTGTTTTTTGACAGGTTCATTTAAGAAAATGGAATTTAATGGTCCATCTAAAGAAAAATGCAATTATTATAATCGAACGAGAAATAGAATTATAATTACAGCGTATGAAGGAATTCCAGAAAATCTTTTACTTAATGCCTTAGGATGTGTTGTAAGTAAAATTTTCTTACAACTAGGTACTGAATTGTAATGTCTTAAACTTTAATTGAATTATAAAACTTATTATATATGTTTCAGATTTTAGTTTTATTTTTTGCATTCATGAGAAAAAGAGCATGGGATTATGGTCGTTTAGCACTAGTAAATAAAGATTATGAAAAGTATGATTTTTATACATTTTTAGGGTGTTAAATAATGATTTATTAAAAAATTAATTTTTAGGTGGTCTCGTATATTTTATGGTACAACTGACGAAAATTCAGAAAACAACATTGAAGATGGGAATTCTACCACTACATTAGACAATTCAATGCCTGTAGATAGAGGTCTTTTTTCTTGGTTTTTAACTATTATTCAACTTAGGTAACATAACACATTTGAAATAGTTTACAAGCTACCTATGTTGTTTCCATAAATAAAAATAATTGTATGATTTCTAGAGATGAAAAAATTCTGCGTAAATGCGGTTACGATGCTGTTCAATACTTATCATTCCAGAGGCATATAATGGTGTTAATGGCTATTATTACTGCAGTTTCTTTAGGTATTGTATTACCCATTAATTTTGCTGGTGACTTAGAAGGTGATGAAAGATCTTTTGGACATACAACACTTAGCAATCTCCATTCTGAGTAAGTTATTTTTATATTATTTTGAGCTAAGTCTAATTACATTATACGTCTTATGTATTAACTTAAATCTTTTTTTGATATAGAAAGTTATAAATTAAACATTTTGGTATCATAATATTGAATATTTTCTTGATACTCAATCATTATAAAAATTTATAATTCAAACAACTATTAATTATTATTTATTACTACCAATAATAATAAGTAAATCAATTTATTATTTTTGGAATTTTTTTTACTACCTTTTTATATAAAAATAAATGTATAATTATTTAAAGTAAGTATTAAATTCGAAAACTTTTAAATAAAGTTTCTTTATTTATTCTGCTTCAAATCAATCCAAATTCATAATCTCATATTTTTAAATATTATAAAAGTTTCAACAGTAAAACATTAAATTCATCCTTAGTTTATTTTTTCCCGCACTTTTATAATACATTTCCATTTTATTACTATTCATTTTTTCTTGATTTTTTTGTTGATGTTTATATAGTTTTTCTTTGTTTAAATTTTTATCAGTTATGTAAATGTTTTAGAGTATATCATAGTTTCATAATTATAAGATTATTATTCATTATGATATAGCACATGGAAAAAAACTCTTATACAATATGTTGAAATATTTAGGTATATATTTACTACCCATGTTCATTATATGATGAATGAGTTATTGTAATTGTGTCAGTAGTAATTTAAAAGAACATTTTTTCTATTCTATAAATACTCATTAAAATTTTCAATAAATAAAATGTTCATTAAATTTATTTTAATTAGATTTCTGACGGTAACTGTACCGAAAACTTTTGTGCCAAAAAAAAAAAAATTCATCAAATATCAACAACACTCTTACATAATCGCAGAATTTGCATTTAAGATATATCATAATATCTGTGTATATTGTTATTTTGAAAACTATGCTACTGTTATTCAATGGGCTTGATGAAAAAGAAAAAATAATTCAAAATAAAATCAAGAATTTTCATTAAATACATTAAACATTTTAAATTGTATTTCGTTAAGTTTTCCAAATTAAATTACGATATATCATGTCTTATTGTCTCTTTTGACCCTTTGCAAATTTTTCTCAATTGCATTTTTTGTTTGTGCATATTTCAATGTTCTATATGTTTTTAATTCTGTCAAAACTATGAATTTACTAATGAATTATAATTAGAGTATTACTTAATGTAATTTATCGCTTTATTTTTTCTAAAATATTTAGCCAAAATTCTAATTTTACGTTAATTTTTAATAATCTCTTAGTTTCTATTTAATATCACATTTTAAAGTATGCAAATTTGATTTTTAGTTCACCTTGGCTGTGGGTACATGTAACTATTGCTATGTTATATTTTCCATTAACTATATGCATAATGAGAAGATTTTCTGTAAATCTTAAACTAGAAGAAAATGAAGAATGTTGGTCACGTACATTGATGATAACTAATATACCAAGGCGTAATTCTGACATTAATGATTTAGATCGTCATTTTAAGTTAGTATTTAGTTTTTTTTTAATTCAAGTAATTACTGCATGTCGATAATCTAGTTCAAAACTGCTACAACTCCAAACTGTAATTTTTTCAAGAGAGTGATTTTGTTTGCTTGGTTATTAATTTTGAATATATTCTGGATAATGGATATATTTATGTTATGAGTTTATGACTATTTGAAATAATTGTGACTGGCATTATATAAATATACTTTTTCCACTTTTGAATTAGACTTAATAAACAAACATATATTATTCTAAAGCTCTCTAATGATTTGAATAATTTAACAAATGTTTGTTGCATTCTTGAATTGGAATTGTTTTTAACAAGGAAAATTTTGAAGTAAATAACATTTTCAATTTTTTTTTTTTTTTTTTTTTTTTGAGTTGTATTAGTTTTAATCTGGATGGTTAAAATTTATTTTATAATTTTAATGTGTGAAAATATAATGTTTTAGAGAGGCATATCCAGAATTTGAAGTAGAAAATATTCAACTTGCATATGATGTTAACAAAGCTAATGAACTAGATAGAGACAGGTATACATCTAATTACCGAGTACAATTAATTTAAATAATTTATTATGCTAATTTATTGAATAAATAAGCAAATTGTTTCATTCTATACAATATCCATTTTATACATAGGTACTCAAGAAAAAAAAATATACATATTTTAATATCAACTTTTTTTTTACAATAGGAATACTGCAGTTCAAGCTAAGCAATACTGTGAAAACCATTTAAAAACTGTAGGCGAACGTCTAACTGTGCAACCTCATATTTGTGGTTATATTTGTATTTGTTGTGGTTTTTGTAGCTCTAACAATTTAGATGCAATTGAATATTATTATCAAGAAGAAGCTCGATTAAAAGCTGAAGTAAGATGTGTAAAATGTATTATTTGATTATTATTGAATTGTATTCAATTTAGTCAATTGTTTTGAATTTGCATTTAAAATGTTTTGTAACCATATCAAAAATGAAAACTATTTTTGAATATTTTGTGAGGAATTCCTTACATCTGAACTTCATTATTAAGTTTCAATAGTACTATTTTAATTGAATCTTCCATAATCTTTTATTTAGTAGAATACTTAAAAAACTATATCATTGTTTGTGGATTATACTAAGAATAATTTTGAGTATGTGGTAAAACATGCCTGGGATCAGTGATTACAAGATTACTGGAATGGTCTGGCAATTGTTTGATATGTCATAGGTGGTACCACAGTTCCTATGATGCCAGGCAAGTGGTCAGCGTCTATATATCGGCCCTGATTAATGTTGTGTCAGATGTGTCATTGACTGCTGCCATTTTTTAATTTAGTTTTTTTATCAGTTTCCAATCATTCTGTGTTTGTTACCTCTTAATAGTTAATTTTTGTATTTATTTAAATTTGTGTTCATTTCTACTTAGTTGAGCTTATGGGTTAACAGTATGATATTAATGCAATTTTTTTATTTATTTTTTATGTAAAGCACATTGTGCTTCAATTTTGTCTGATTCTTAGAATATTATCGTTAACCTTTGAGTAATTGATTTACGGGGATGTAATATAGATCATAAGTAAAAATGTTCATATTGTGTTTTGGATTTTAAAGTATATAATCGGATTAAATTGCTAATAGTAGGCTTATGCACTTATTACACAAGATGTCACACGAGATTCCATGTTAATTATCTAGATAAGTTATACAACACAAAGTAAGAATTAATTGAATTAGTTTAACAATAGTACCATTTTTCATTATATAATACTAATTATATTATCTTAGATGAAAATTATCATTATTTTGACATTAGTAAGTGCTATGATTTTTACCATCGAGTGGTGATTTTTTATGTTATTATATTAAACTGATTTACTGTCATTATTTAAGTTATTAATTTGCAATGTGTATTTTGTACTTTTCTTTTATATTGAATGTCTCATTTACACCGCAATTTTAGTATTATTTGTTTCACCAGTTAAATTATTTTTATCCAATGGTGGTGTTAATCATTTTTCAACATAAATTATATATGTTATACATATTACCTTAATTTCTAAAATGTTTCAAATTTTTTTTTTTTGTGTGTTTTCAAGTATAAAAAACAAAATATTTTAAAATTATATCAATTATTTTAATTATTAACATTTAAAATATTTTAGTTGGAAGCGGAAAAAGAATCTGCTTTGAAGAGGCCACTTGGTATAGCTTTTGTAACTATGACAACAATTCATGCTGCTAGGCTTATTCATCAAGATCACGTCTACAAATTATCTAAATGTGGTCGTCATAATCCACCTACAAGTTCTGTGGCTGGTCTTCTTCAGCCATATCGTTGGAGAGTAAAATTTGCTCCTCCGCCTGATGACATATTTTGGTAAATATATATGAAATTTTATAGAATTTGAAAAGTAATTCCATACGGATGCTATAAAATTATTTATAAATGTACAATTTTTCAAGTTTTAAATACAAATATATATAATATTTAAACTAGCCTGACCCGTTTACACTTTGCTGGACGTCAAACATTTATATGCAATGAAATTAACTTATGTATAATCACAATACATTATAGCCTATATTAAGTATAAGAACTTAATAATTTCTTAGTATTTACAATACACATAGTTTTAAAACAAGTTCTTCTATTGTTAATATAGTACATCCAATTTAAATGGGTCTGATATATTTGCCCGACTCTCAAATACTACCCTAAGCTTCAATTGCCCAATATCATTTGCTCAACAGTAAGTTAGCCTGGCTGGAGGTTTTTTCCAACACTACATATGCCTGACACTACATTACCCCGATTAGATATTTATGGTGTTTAAATATTATAAATGTATATTTTTCTATATTTGTTATAAAATTGTATTTAATATTTATATTCAAATCTTTGAAACTCATAATTTCTAAGAGGTATTGCTTATTATATTAAATTGTAAATACTGTTATATTTTATTTTTATTTAAATGTTTTTTGACACATAATTATTTGTAAAGTAATTTTATATTTTTTAACAACCTATTCTACTCGTATGTAAATAGTAAATAAAATTTAAATATAATATTTTAATTTTTAAATAATATAACATCATATTTTATTTTATTTGTTTGATATTGAAAGGAAAATGAATTATTGGGTAGAGTTTTCAGATATGGACTTATACTTTATAAAAATATATTTATGCATCATGTTTTCTAATTATGATAATAATACACACTTGGCTATGTATACCCATGTGTTAGAAGAAATTTAAATACAATTTTATAGCAAATATAGAAAATTATAAATGTATTATCTTAAATCTTGGTAAATATCTTATCAGGAAAATGTATTGTCAAGCAAATGTACTGTGGGGCAAACGTACATCAGACAATTAAATGACCGAAAAGTGGACTAATCCCAATTTATATACGTATTTAGTATTATTATTGAAAAATAAAACTTGGTTATTAATTATTGTCAGGCTAGTTTATTACGATAAGTATATATTTTTATGTGATTAGCAAATCATGTTAGTTTTATAATAATTAATCAATTCGATACATTTTCAGGGAAAATCTGACTGAACCATCTCACAACCGATATTGTAAAATCTTATTAACAAATTCATTTCTAGTAATAATTTTATTCTTTATGACAACTCCTGTGATTGTTTTAAACTTAATGGATTCTCTCAAACTTCAAGAAATCACAAAATCTGTAAGTTTATAATTATTTCCAATTATAAAATATAAAAGTTGTACCTTTTCAGTTGTAAATATAAAAAAAATTCTTATTCTTTACAGAGTCCTATCTTATCCGAATTCACACCTACATTATTATTGTGGACTTTTGCTGCATTATTGCCTGTATTAGTTATAAGGTCTGATCAGTGGCTTAGTCATTGGACGAGATCTAAAAGAAATCATTCCATTATGCGCAAAACATTTGTCTTTCTTCTTTTCATGTGTTTAATATTGCCATCTCTAGGACTAACAAGGTTAGTGTTAAAATAATAATAAATAAAAACCTATTTTTATGAACATTTATAGACATAACATATACATTTATTATAATTAATTAATTACTTTAGTGCTCAAGCATTCATAATGTTTGCAATTCAAGCTGGAACGGAGACTGATCGTTGGCAATGTGTATTTTTGCCTGATAAAGGAGCATTTTTTGTAAACTATGTTGTTACATCTGCTCTTATTGGAACAAGTTTAGAGCTTATACGGTTTCCAGAGTTAATTATGTATGCTATTCGGCTATCCTTATCTAGGTGTGTAAATATTCATAAAAATTTATATTTGATTAGTAATTTTTATCTAAGTAGAAAATATTTGATCATATCAAAGATAAAAATGAATTGAACAGTAAAAAATCAAAATTCAGTTATTCAAGCCAGTGATTATGAAGTAAAAGGTCTGAGTTCATGAAACTGGTCTAAGGCTGTATCTAAAATATTTTATTACTTTAAATAGACAAATTTGATTCTATTAAATATTTAAGATTTAATTTGGTAGATAATATGAGTAAAATAATAAAACTTGCTTGCTAGGTTTTATGCAATTAAGTACTTTTTGTTTAAACTTCCTAGCCATGTATGCAAGAACAAGATATAAGCCAGTGACCAGATTCATAATACTATGATCGCCGAACCAGATGAGGCCAATATTAAATCGGAATATTCAATAAAATGTATATTTATTTGTCTTGTGTATAGTCTATATTTAACATACAACTTTTTAGAATGCTTACTTTTATATGTGATACATGTTATTTTTAGATTATTTATCTAATAGCTACTTTATTATATTTTTTTAAAATATTTCCATGTACCTAATATGAATATAATACGTTTTATTATATTTGATATTTATGAATCTGTTTCCAAAAATACTGCTAAAACTATTGTTTATACTTAATAGTTTATACCATAGTGTGCTCTTATTATAGTGTTCTCATTTCTTGGTTGATTTAAATTTTTTATATCAAACATTTTTTTTTTTAGAACTTAAAACACTTAGGAAACTAAATTTTTTGAAAATGATGTTTTAACTTACTCACATTTTCATTCATTGTTTTAATAATGTATATTTTTTTTATTGCAACCTCTATTTTGACTTCATATTTTTAAAGTACTTTTTTTTTAATTTTAATATTTGATTATCAGACATTAGTTAGTATCTACCATTATTTGGATTTAAGTTTTAGAGCAATTGAGTTGTAGCAGTAAATTTTTATGAAGTGGCCTTGTTTCATACTTCATTATTGTATGCTTTTAATCTTAAATCATATACAATAGATGTAGTGTGTTATTACTTCGTCCCATCTTAATAACAGTTACAAACTATCACTGTGCATGCTTAAGCATTTCATCAATTACAATCGGTAAATTTTAAATCAATTTGTATCCGTGTCACGACTAACACTATGTATTATGCAGCCGCTGGTCTCAGCGCATAGACATTAATGGTTTGTAAGTGCTTATGTTGCATGAATTCATAATATAGTTGGAATAAGCCGTAGTTGTTTTGAATGTATACTTTTATTTAAGAAGATACAAATTATGTGTTAGCTAATGAATATATTAGTATTTAAATGAGTAAATACCTATTTAATATATTATGACTCGCATAATTGTGTCATCTAAAATTTAAGTAATCTGTATGACACTCATAGTATATATCCCAGTTGTGCATTAGAACACCTAAATTAAACAATATAAAATATAATTTATATTTAATCTCGATTAAAAAATAAATAATATTTTTTTTCTAGATCTAAAGCAGAATCTGCTAGCGCCAGAAGATTAATTCTTTGGGAATTTCCATTTGGTGTACAATATGCTTGGATGTTACTTATATTTTCAATTGTAACAGTTTATAGTCTTTCTTGTCCTCTTATTACACCTTTTGGTGAGTTGATATCATTGCAATAACTGTAACCTAAGGTCTTCACATTAACTTTTATATCTTAGGTCTGACAATTTAAGTCATCAACATTAATTTGTTAAATATCTTTCATCATTAAAGTATTTACAAACTTACACACCTTCATATCCCATAGTTTCAATGTATAAACTTTTTTTTTAATCCTTTACCATTTTCTTCCATATTCAAACTTATCAACTTTATTATATTAATTATTTTTTCTCATTATACAATCTTAAAGCTATATTATCTTCCATTTTTTCTGCATCTGGGGCACATCCAAACTTCTTACATATTTATTTCTTATCTAGTCGTTCTTGGTTATTACTTATAAGATACATTTATCTAACATCATCATTAATAACATTGTTCTACATTTATTCTTTGATCTACTTTTTTATCTTCTACCCGATACTAAATTGTACTACATTTTTAGTCTCACCATTCCAATATAATGTTCCTCTAGTCTAATTAGAATCCTCTTATCATACAAAAACTCCAATAACTTTCTCCACTTAATCACCTACATTTGAATAAATGTCTTATGTTTTCTTCTGTGTTATCAATATTTTATTACATCAATCCTAAGCATTTAAAACAATTAATATTCTTTACATTTTCCTCCTCAGTTTTCACACCTTGTCTATTTTCATTTTTTTTCATAATGTGTGCGTTTATATTAGTTCCTAATGATAATTATCATTCTATAACTATCTACCTTAAAAAATTATTTATCCATACCATCAATCATTTACTTTTTTCAGTTTTTCATACTAGAAAAATTGTAATAATTTTTAGAATAACTTATTATTTATTAAAATAATGAATTTTTGTTGACTTTTAGGTCTTTTATATATGGTTGCCAAACATTTCGTTGATCGTTATAATATATATTTTGCTTATGGCAAATCAAAAATTAGTAAACGCATCCATAGTACAGCAATAAATTGTGTTATGGTTTCCATAGTACTTTTACAAGTAAGTTTTACTTCATTATCAATGTTGCGCCATGGACTTCATGATATAACTTTGTTCGCATTGGCTGGACTTATCATCACATTAACATTCACATTATCTCAATGTTTCTTCCGCCATTGTACCACATGGAGTCCTATATTATATCAAGTTAGTTAATTTACTGTATTATTTTTAATTTATTTACTATGAAAATGTGAAAATCCCATAAAAATATTTTGGGCTTAACATCATATATCTGAATTTGTTAATAGGTTAGAAATCCTCGGACTGTTCAACCAAGTCCAGCTAGAAGACGTGACCATTCACATGGTTATGGCTATATTCCAGAAGTATTACGTCAACCTTTGCCACCTGCAATGGGAAATTCACTAATTACATTGACACCTAACGATTCTGGTACAACATTGAATGACTTAGAAATCGAAATGAAACACAACAATGATGAATTATCAAATCATCATTCCCAAACTAAAGTAATTATTGAATCTCAAAATCACTGTGATCAACTATACCAGAATTACGATTATAGTCAAACAGTTCCTGTATAATTAGGTAAGGAAATTGTGATTTTAAATTTAATTTGTAATTAATTGTTGTTTTTATTTTACAGAAACATGTTCCATGTTTACTTTTGGTTGTATTTATTTCACATTATAGGCAGGAAATGTATAGTCTTATTAAAAATCCTTATATTGTTAATATTTTCTGTAAATTATTTTCTAATAATTTATTTGTAATTTCCCTATAGATAAATTATCTCTGAAAATATAAATAATATAAATATCAGCTTGTTATGAATTGTTTTTGAAATTAAATATTAAGCAACATATTCTTGGTTTCATGGTATTAAAGTTAAACAGTACTAGGAATAATTACATTTTAAGACCATTTATATTTTTTGAGTTCATTAATGAATGTTAATTGATTATAATTTAATACTCAGAGGTTTTGTACATAATATAATTTACTTGATTCTGTAAAGAGTAATATCTGATGTAATATTATAGAAAAAATAAAATATTGTTTCACTTTTTGTATGGCTTTTATGAAATATTTTTAAAAAGATAATTTTACTTTTAATATTATGATCATATTTACAATAAATTTTATGGTTCCTTTATATATATATATTTATATATATGTATATATAAATAATAGCGTTTTTATCAGTATCCTTTTTATGTACATACTGAATAGTTTTTAATAAAAGTTAACGAAAGTACAATTTTCTTTTTCAATATTGTAGTACTTACATATTACGATAAATGTTAATACATTGATCATCACAAAATAATTATCAAAATTTTTTGTGAAAAATATCAACTTTATTATGTACATATATTCAGTTAATTCAACAATACATTTATTTGCTAAAACACTATCATATTATTTTTGTATGAAAATATGTTTGTTTCAATATTTTCTTATTAACTTAACAAAAGTACATTCTTAGTTCCAATTGTGTACTTAATTATTTATTATGAAAAATGATGATATACCTGAAATATTCTAAGATACAATTTATAAGAAAATTCTATGGATTATTTTAGTAAAATATAAAATGTGCAATACAATTTTATTTGTTATTTTTGGTTCAATATTTTATGAAGATCATATTGATAAATTATATAATGTTACTGATCTCCATAAATTCTTCTAAATTATTACTGTCCCATAATGTGTTAATTTAATTAATTGATATTTTTATTCACAATCACTGTATATGTTATTTGTAAAAACTTTAAAGAAAAATTAACTAAAAATAATATTAAATAACTTTTGTTTTATGTACTAACGAATTAATTTTTATTCATTGTCTTTATCTTTTATGATTATAACTTATAATTAATTAAATATAATAAATACATGTATTTTTGTTAGTAAATAACCATTGGCTCAATATTGTAAGCAATATTATTGCAGTCATGTAAATCTAAATTAGATACAATAATGTTATTAACACCATAATTGTATGTGATAAACTTTCTACCAAGGTTTAGTTTTAATGAAAAATGAATTGGGATTTTACAAATTTTATACCTATAAACAAAAAAAAAATGTAATATGTATAGTGTGTCTCTAGTCTAAAAACTACATTATAATATATGTGCAAGCGTATCACCGCTTAAAATTAGTTAATACTAACAAAAAATGTATTTTTTTTTTTTTTTTTAATGATACTTGTTCTTAAAGTTGTTCTAGTTAAAAACTGAATGTTGATTTTTATGATATAGTTTTTATTATATTTTCCACACACTCTCATCTCATTGTATCTTCCGTTCAAAAACAATTGTGCTTTTACATAATTAACACAATGCATGTATATTAAATTTTTGAAATTAAATAAAGTAAAATATGATAATTAGCCGCCTTCATTAATCATACATATTTACAATCAATAAATATAGAAAATGAGTAATCAATATATTTTTAATTTTTTGTTATTTTTTTTTTGTTTTTATTTTTTTGCTAGTCAATTTTATAGCATTCATTTAGCTTGTTTTTTCAAATTCATATAAGAACTGTATTGAAATTGTATTTAATATTTGTGTTTTGTAAGTGTTTAACGAATCTCATAAATAATTAAGAAAACTGAATTTGTGACGCATTTAAATAAAAAAACATGAAAAATGAAAATTGATTTTAATTATTTTAATCTTTGTAATATGCGAATTATGAAGTATTTGCAATTACTACTCTTAAGTTTTCATGTAAATTTATCAAACATCATAAGAGTAAGTTATGCTCTCATTTAATGCCTTAGTGATATTTTCATGATAATAATCATATTTTAAATTACAATCAAGTGTACTTTCTGGTCCATCAATCTCTGTCTCTCTTTCTCTCAATCTTCTAATTAATTTTACTAGAATATATCAGAAACAAATCACAATAGAAAACCAAGTTTATTTTATCTCATTGCTTTTTGGAAATAATTTTTTAGGTATACAATATTATGACCATTATTTTATTTTAACCTACTGTAATTAATCAACAATATTATTTTTTGACATGTTGAAACTTATTACAAGTTTTTTTAACTCATTTTCCAAGTGAATATCATTCTTTATATAATAGTAACAATTAGTAAGTAAATTTATATTCTGTTTTCACCTCCGTTATTATAGTACTCAGTAATTAGCACTTAAAAAACTATATTTTAATTTTTTTGATTTTGTGTCTTTTCTAACCACTTATTTTTTATGTCAAAATTAGAAAATTACAATTTAAAAATAAAAAAGATTTTAAACTCAGTTTTTAGATTAGATAAATAAATAACCCGTAAGTTTAAAAATATTGATTGATCTATGGAATTTCAGATATTCAAAATCTTTGAACTTGATAGCAACAAACTTTTCTGTTAATTATTTATTGTTGTATATGCTGTATATTTGATTATGATTGAATTTATATTTATTCTTAAGAAATTTATTTAATTTCTTAAAACTGAAATTCAAAACGGTTAAAACATTTATAGATATTTAGTAAAAACTAAGAAGATATTAATTAGTTTATAGTATTTTAAAATCATAATTAATAATAATTGTAAAATAGTTCAAAATCTTTACATTTCTTCTTGTAGTTAACCTGTGATGTATGTGTACATAATATGTGTTCGTAAGCCCGACTAAGTGCTTTAAAGTTATTCTTATTATAAAAAAATCCATATTCTTCAAATCGAATGAACTCTAGCATATGATAGACGATGTGTAAAATAATCTGGCTGTAAAGTTGACTAAATATAAAAAGGCCTAAAGCATCTTGCCAAACTACCTACTACTCAAACTAAACTACTACTCAAAAATTGTAAAAAGTCAGTCATCTAATGGACTATAGGCATTTGATTATATATATATACATTGTATGTGTAATCAACGCTATTAGTACATATAAGTACCATGCATTACCTGTGTATGCATATGGTAATTCATGTAGAATACAATTTAACTAAAATTGGTAATATGTTTTAAAATATTTCACTGAAACTCGTGAAATAACCCACCGTGGAAATAATAAGAATGTTAGTGTTAACGATTCACATGTGAGGTGAAGGTGAGTATAGGTTTTCCAAAAAGTGGTATTTACCTGAAAGATAAGTTCGAAACATGTGCACTCTAATTGTATTTTGTAAACTATTAAATTCCGATAAAGTTTTTCTTATATTAAATTTAAAGCAAGGCTGAATAAGATAAACACAAATATTAAAATACCTACGCTATTGTCAAAAATATCTTGGAAGCTCAGTTTATCTGGGTGACTATCTACTATCTAGGGCAGGGGTCTTCAACCCGCGGCCCGCGGGCCGCATGTGGCCCGTTTTGTCATTATTTGCGGCCCGCGATCACATTATTGAAATATAGCATGCATTTTTTCTATTACAATAAAATTAAAACGGCCATGAGCCATCGATATCGAAAAAATCGGGAATAGTGCGATAAAAAACAAATTAAATCACCCTCGTACGTGTTATAAATGTTGGCTGTTTTAATGATATTAATATAATAGTTTGTAATTTAAAATTTAATCATGAAAATTGTAATAGTAAAACCGAATTTTAGTATAAACACAATATGTTTTTACTACGGATGCGGCCCGCGAGAATCGTAGAAAATAACGTGTGGCCCTCTCCATAAAAAGGTTGAAGACCCCTGATCTAGGGAGAGGAGTTGATTGATAAACTATTTATAGGTATCTATAGTCCGGGTCAGCCCGAAGATCAGACAGACACATCAAATTGTTAAGAACTCTTTCGTTCATTATTCCAAATTGATCTATAAATTAATTATGTTTTAAATTATAATTTATATTTTAAAATGCAACAATAAATAAAAAATATTGTTCAGATATTAGGTATGAAATATTAAAAGTCCGAACACTATTCATTTAAGAGTTACTTGATGGTACACATAAGACATTGATTATTATCGTTTTAACGATTTCATATTGTTAAGTTATTTTATAAATTATCGTTCTTATACTAACAATAGTGAAAATAATTTTTTGTAACAGCTAAAATTATTATAACACATCAAATGAACCAGAGGCTTCAGCCCCCCCCCCCCCGAAATCCAGGAATTGTTTATAAAGTCTGCTTATTATGTCATTATATCAGATGTAAATCGTAAAAGTTCAATACCTATATGTAATTTTATAAATATAGTAAGTAACAACGAAAAAGTTATTCATGTAATGTGTCTGACGATTTTGTACCTTTGAGTTCGGTTTAATAGGCTGAATTGGGGGATTTCAGTTGGAAAAAATACCACAGCCCCCCCCCCAACAAAAAAATCTAAATACGCTCCTGAAATGAACCATCTTAAAATACAAATAACAAAAAAGTGAAATAGAAAATTAACTTCTTGAGACTTACCTCCGCTTAATAATAACTAAATAACGTCTATACAATTTAATGATATTAATCATTTAAGCCATATAACACAAATTATTGATTTCGATATAGTAATTACAACTAAATTTTCTAAATGAAAAATGAAAAAAATCGCTGTAATATATAATTTTATTTTTTACTTATTAAATGTCTACCTTTTAATAACAAATATTTTTGAAATCAATAAAAATGTAAGTAAGAAGTCGTGAATTCCTTTATCCCATAAACGTTAATGTTTGCATAGAAGTAGTATTTAATATCCTTAAATATGCGTTTGAAAACCCGGTCTTTTTATTTAGACCCGTGGTGGATACAAGGGGGGAGGGGGGTTATGGAATAAATACCCTCTCCCTTTGAGCTATTTTTTTTTTTTATAGGTAGTAACCTACAATTATATCGAATAGTACTCAATTCAGCATAGGAATAATTGTAATTATTACGCCACCGCGTTGGCGTAGCAAGTATTATCATGATCATCGAGTATCACTGAGAGTATGACGACAACAGTGCACAACAATATATTGTATTATTATAATAATATGCAAATGAGTTAAATGCTTGATATTAATCGCGAATGTGTACAAAGAAAGAATGTATAGTGAGACAAACGTAATGAGGACGAACGACAAGAGAGTATGATGGTGATGAAATGATGATAGGTGTGATGAAAAATCGCCCGTTTACCGTCCGGTCGATGACGACGCGCTTTTGAAACGTCTACGGCGACGAGGGGAGCCGGGCAGAGTCGGCCGTCGGTCCGGCGCCGCCCGTCCGCCGTTCGCGCACGTGCCGCGGGTAGGCTACGACGGCCGCGCCACGTCCATGACGAGGACGCACGAGTCGGCGGTGCGCGTGCAGCGGCCGGTCGTGTGCTTGAACCAGTGCACCTCTACGCGGCCCGTCCGCGGCTTGAAAGTCGTGTAGGACGTGGCGTCGCCACCGCCGCCGCCACAGTCGCCCGGGTCCGCCATCAACGAGGGCCACCGGCCCACCCAGCACGTCTGGCTGCGCTCCTTGCACCGGGTCTCCGCGTCGGTGTACGTCAGCCGGTAACCCATGCCCGTGGGCCGCGCGTTGCCGCACTCCGTCCGCAGCTGTAGTTTGTGATGCTGCTGCTGCTGCTGCTGCTGATGATGATGCTGCTGCTGATGCTGCTGATGATGATGCTGCTGATGCTGATGCTGCGGCGGCGGTGGCGGCCTCCGTCCCGAGTCCACCATGAACACGCCCGTCTGCATGTAGGTCCGCGTCTTCCGGGACATGAGCACCCACATCAGCGTGTTGCCGCGGTCCGCCGTCACCAAGTACACCCGGCGCTTGTTCTGCTTGATCGTGTTCGCGTCCGTCACCGTCAGCCGGTCGCCCTGCGTCGTCGAGAAAATCCGGTTAAACGCTTAGGTATTTTGAATCTGTGTTCGGTAAATACCAAGGCTTTGCACCCGAATGGTTTTTTCGCGTTTTGGGTTTCGGGTTTTTCAATTTTCAATTAAGTTTTCGAACGGGTGTATAAAGATGTTGGATAATTCGGGTTTTGAGCCCCCAGAAATAAATTCGGGTCATAGAGGTATAGACCCGTTTTTATATTTAAAGTGGAGGGAAGAATGTTATGGTTTTACAACGTTAATTTTATTTTGTTTACACTTTCTCGGGTAGTAGATTTGGTCCAAAAGATTTGTCCAGTATCTCTATAGATTAGAAATCACCTTGAGATGGTACTTTCTCAATAGTATTTCCAACAATGAAGAAAAATTTGGGGTTTTTTCAAGTTTCGGGTTAATTCGGGTGCAAAGCCTTCGTAAATACACATCCATCTCCCGGACGTCCCGTATCGCGCCCTTAGTATTTCCGTGGCAAACATAGGTAGTTACATCTGTAAATTACATCATTGACGGTAACACACATATTTCAAAACTTTAAATCTTTACGTGTCTCATTGGTGCACCAAAATTAAAATCACGATCTGAATTTGGGAATCTCTGCTAAAAAGTCTTTGGTATATTCTTTTATACCTTGTGGTATGCAGTTATACCTTAAAATATTGTGTTATTGTAATATAAATTAATTTAATCATTGTACTGAAAGTGTAATGTAATTGGTATTAATATTTTTACTGATTTCGACATGAATAATAATCTAATATCAATTTTTTTGAGAATACACACGTTGTATCGTTTTATAACTCTTAAGCAGTAGTGGTTGTTTCCAAGTTATGAGGGGGGGGGTGTATATCACATCAATGAGGGTTTATGGTTTTACTCTTACCTTTTTTTCTTGTTGGAAAAATATTTTGGCAAATTTTATTTGAAATATTGTTTTTTATCTCTTTTATTGAAAATATATCCGAGCATACTCCAAAAACAAATCCTGCGCAATTTCAGTAATTTAATTCTACGTATTTAATTAAAAAATTATGGTTTATAATTTGTATGTATAAAAAAATACCAAAGAAATTATAACAGCAAATTTTGGTCTCTACGAATATTTATTAAAAATATACAGCACCACATCAAAATTCGTACATCATGAAATCAATTTTGATGGTTATTAAAAGATAAGAAAATTATTGAACGCTACCTATATTACAAGAACATTAAAAGCAGATTTTCGTATAAAATTAGTTACAATTTTAGTTTAAACCATTTGATATAAAATAGGTGTATTAAAGCAAAGCGCAAAATTACTCACAATCATAATAATCTTAATAAGTAGAACATAGGAAATATTTATATGGAAATAGTAATAATTTTAGAGTACAATTTGTATCACGGTTATTCGTCTTTGAAAACATTTCAACGACATGGCCAATTTATCTATTAGTCGTAGGTAGGTACTGAAATAAAGTCACGAAACTACCAGGAAGGAGGGGAGGGTGATCCTCTAATCGTCCCGCACATAACCACCACTGTTCTCGAGATCATCGCACGGCGATCGGTAGTGTATTCAATGACGGAAGACCTGTGCACCGTATTCGAGCGGGAAAAACACTGGATTCGAGAAAAAGCGACGACGGGCGAGCGGTCCAGAGAAAACCGCGACGCGCCCATAGACCACCGAGCGCGAGCTAATCGTCGTACCACCAATCGGGTCGACGCACACGATACCTATCTTTTTTGCACAACACACGCGAACGGGGTTGACCGGGGACCGACTTACCTCCGTGCCGACGACCGCCTCGGGATGCTCGCCGCGCACGTGGCCGTACAGCAGGTCGTACGTTCCCAGCCACAGACACGCGGCCGCCAGGCACCGCACGTACGGGCTGTGCTCGCAGCCGGCCTCGTGGCGGGCCACGGCCACGACGGGCATGAGCGCGCGGCAACCGTGCCGCCAGTGCCGGCACGCCACGTTCACCAGCGGCAGCGAGAGGACCAGCCGCATGGCCGTCAGCGGGCCGCCCGTCGCCGTCGACATGGGCGACCGGCACAGCGGGCACGTGTCCGCCACGCTCGACGCCTTCAGCGTCACCAGGCACGACGTGCACAGCGCGTGTCCGCTGGGACAGCAGCACGCCAGGTCCGCGTTCAGGTCAAGGCACACCGGACACTCCAGCGCCTGCCGGATCCGGTCGCTGATCTCCAGTAGCTCGGCCGTGTCCGACTGGATCTCGTCGTCGCGGTCGCTTCCGGTCCGCGACACCGCCATCGCGACCTCCGTGGCCGGGTCTTGCTCGCGGGCTCGCGACGAGTATGCAAATGGTCCAGTCGACGCGTCTCAGTTTTTCCGCCGGGTCCTCGACGACGTGTCTCAGCCGAATGATATCTGTTTTTCGTATATTGGACCGACGGACGTTTACGTCAGTCGACCGTGTTTTCATTGACACGGATCATTGTCGCGCCACGGCCAGGGAGCCTGTAATATTTCCAAAGCGATTGTAGAAAACCGTCGATGTTTTTTATCCGGCCGTCGGTTTTCGTAAGTCGAACGTACGTAAGGCTTGACATAGATAATACGTGTAAATTATCTATGGCCCTCGGAACGCACGATATACTTCCGAGTCATCATAAAAACCAAACTAACGCATCTTTGGTAGATACGATCAAACACTATACAATAAAACGCGGTGGATTAATCAATGTCTTTTAACGCATGGTAGGTATCACGCAAAATATTTTATTATTATTATTTTTCTTTATTATAAGAATTATTCTATGTTGATATTAATAATAAGGTACTATTATTTACTGTAGGTACTTACCAATATATTATATTCCCTGTCTATTTTTGAATCCTCTGTAGTTCACCATTGAAATAATTTCACTTATTAACTTGTCGTCCGTTTTATTTTATTTTGATATAATATGTTTATTATTTCTAAATTTTATACTGGGATATTTTTAACTTTTTTTTAAAATTAAAGACGATTGTTATGATATCGATAAGTGAGGAATACCAAATAAATCTTTGAAAAATCAAAAAGTGAGTGCAGTATCCATAGAAAAGTAATTAGAAAGAATGATGTGCCTACTTATTAAACGTAGATAGATATCTATATAATATTTACATAATAGGCTGGATTGTTTTTTCTATGGTGATTTTTATGTAAAGTAGACAACCAATCAAGTTATAAATTGTATTTACTTTGAATTAAAACAACATATGGTTAGGTACTTATTCCAATACAACATATAAACATAATATTATTCATAGTCCATTATAGTGTCTTGACTTGATATACTTGATCACAGAAAAATAAAAAATATTTAAAATGAAGTTTAGTTTTGTCTATTTATTATTGAAGTAGGAGTATAAGTCTAAAATGGAGGATTTTTCCATTTTAAATTACTTGTTATTAACCTGCCTCCTTTATTGCTCAGCAACACTTTTATCTATAAATCCGCCGTATGATTTTTATTCAAGATTATGCTAAACATTTTAAAATAGTCAGCTAAGAATTGTTTTGGAACTCTCAAAGTTTTGGTATTGATTGGTGCATTTTTTGACGTTTTGATCTTTTGAAAAAAAAATTTTGATTTTCTCTTTATAATATTTATAACAAATAATGTGTAGGTATACCTTTATACCTATGTATATTTTATAAACATTATTTTTTTGTGAATATGAAATTTTAGAAAGGTATTACGAGTATGTATATTGTAATTTATACATTTTTAAGCCTTCATCTAGAGTCATTTTCCGTTTTTTTTCAGTTTTGAGCTTATTTACACTAGAAGAACAATTATTTAAAGATTTTTGGTTTTTATTCTGGGTTGGACTAGGCCACCGGAACACCGGGATATTCTCCGGTAAGCCGTGATAAAAATGAGAAGATTGAGGCTGTAGTAGGCTATTTGAGGCCGGTAATAAGCAGTGTGAAGGCCTTTGTATATGTAAAACAGTAATATTATTACCAATATAATTGATCTGTTATGTTAACCGCACCAACCTTTAGCCAAAATTATGGTTTGTGGCATGTAAATACCTATAAAAAAGACTGAAGACCCACAGTTACGTCAGTTACTGCAACAGATAAATATACAAATGTATACTTTGTTCGTGTGTGATAAAAATATCAAGCCTCTAAATTAACTATTTCACGATTTTTGACTAAATAGGTAAAACTGATTTCACAACGTGGTATTTTTGAGGGTTTTTTCGATAGTTTTTCCCAATTTTTGTAAAGGTATTGAGAATTTTGAAAAATGACCTCCTTAAAGTAGTACCGGAGTGTGATAAAAAGTGTGTGGGTGAAACAACATTTCAATACAAAAAATTGTCCACTGAATAAAAAAATATATAATAAAAAAATAAATATAATTATAAAATCATTAATGTCTTTGCTTCACTTAGAATCTAAAATGCAGAATATTTATAGAATTAAAATGAAATATTAAGAATTTGAATATTAAAATGTAAAAGAGGGATTATTGATGTAGGAAATCGAGCAACAAATTTTTCAGTTCTAACCTAACCTAACTTTTACCTCATATTGATAAATTTAAACTAAAAGAGCAATCGTATCATTTGTAAAATTCTGGCCTCAAATTTCCAAAACTGATATTACAGATGAATATGAATATAATATTTACCAAAGCAATTTGAAAGGAGATTCAGACTTAGAAGATTTTGAATACTCACAGGAGAATAATAGTAAGACAGGGGGAAAAAATGTAATTCATGTCTATTATGTGTGACAAATATTATTTATGAGTCCAATATGTATTCTTTAGAGTATAGTGAATTGTTTGAAGTTTACAAGTTTCTTTTAACAATTCCTTTTACTCAAGTGACGTGCGAACGATCGTTCTCGAAACTAAAAATTATAAAAACACGTTTAAGAAGTTGTCTAACACAAGATAATTTGGAATCATTATTTTTGATGAACTGCGAAAGGAAATTATTGGCCAATATTACACCGGATCAAGTAATTGACTCAATGTGTGAAAACTGAAAAGAGTAGGTACTGAAATGTCAAGAATGCTGAAAGTTTAATTTTTGAAAGCACTTAAATAAAAATCATTATAATAATATTGTTCTGTATTTATTTAATTTTATAAATTTTAAATCATATAAAAAGCTAATAAAAAAAAAGATTTGAAATCAAAATATAAATTTGGTTAATTATTTACTTGAAAAGAAAGTCACTTTCAGTTAACTGTTTTTACATATTATCAATGTTTTGACTTGAAAAAAAATAGGTATTTTATAGTTTTATCTTCAATAAGAAATTGGTAGATAATTTGACTGATGTAATAAGTATATATTGTCAACATGAGAACTATTTCTATTAGTAAGTAGTAAGTAGGCCCTAAATATATTTAATTTCCCGGTAGAGAAAATAGACCCTGTACGCGCCTGATTGTAGTAGACAAAGACGAGTGTCAAATAAATAATACAATTAAGACTTTTATAGAACTATGTAAGAATAATATCTGGTAAAAATTATACTTTTATCTCATTCATAAACAATATTCTACCTTGAAGAAATGGAAAAATATCAACAAAATAATTAGATTGTGAATCTATTTCAGAATGCCATATTAAATGGGATATCAACAAAAGCCAGTGAAGAACTAATAGATGTATCAGAAAATACATCTTTAAAACTTAAATTTAGCCGCAATAATTTGATACAGTTTTGACTTTTAGCTCAACAAACATGTCCAATTTTTTCAATTGAAGCTTTTAAGATATTACTCTCTTTTTCATTGTCATAAATGTGTGAAGTTGGATCTTTGGCAATGAAAGGCACAAAAAACATATGAAACAGATAAACTCTGTATGATGAAAACAACATATTTTGTTAATACTGTAGGATTTATTGATCTAAAAAGGCTATACAAATGCGAAAAATATTGGAAAAAAAGTATTTAATTACATAATGATCTTTCTTAAATATTTGCAAATAACATATCATTGCAGAAACTTCAGAACAACTGTAGGAATGACAGTGGATTTCTATTGAAACATGAAAAAATAAAGCCATTATGAAAATTGGTTTTCTTTTTTATATTTTAAATTGCAATATATACATACCTTCTTTTTTTGTGGATATTTACAGGCGGAAAATTCTTAAAATGAAATCCCAATACTATAGCAAATGAGGTTGAACATCCTAAAGAACATATAAATAAACAATTTATTATATTTTTATGGGAGTGTTTGTAATAGAAAAGAAAACAATGGAACCATATTTCAATAAATGCAATGTATAGAATATAGCGATGCCAATGTTTAGAGTTAATACTGAACAGATTGCATTGGAAATCAGAAAATACTTATGCTATGAAAGTAAAATAAAAACTTTAATATGATATTCCAATGAAATATTTAAAAAATTCTTTATGATGAAAAAATACTTTTTGATGATACTGTTGTATAAATTGTTCTGCAGTCACAACCATTGTCAAAATTTGACTTTATATTGGACAAAAAGTACTGGAATTCATAAAAAAATTATCTTTCAAAAATATGTGCGAAAAACATATTATTTGAAAAATATTAAAAATCTCTATTGAAATCACAGTGGATTTCTAGTGAAACATAAAAAGAAAAAGCCATTTTGAACATTGACTTTATCGAGTATATTTGAAAATCGGATATATACAATTTTATTTTTTTTCATATTCATAGGAGAATACATATTTATGAATACATTTCAATTTATTTTCCCAAGTCAACAACAAATGATGTTCAAAATTCCTAATTACAAATAAATAAGCACACTATAGTTAATATATGACATGGTATACTTATAAATAGAAGAGATAAGAATGGACTGATACCCAGTTATTGAAAATAGAGAACATCTTTATAGCAAATATTTATGTCAACATGAATCAGAAATAATTAGAGAAGGGAAACATTGACCTATTACATACTGTAAAAACTTTGTAATAACATACCAATAAAATATGTGATAATCTGTTTGTGTCAAATATAATGTTTCTTCTTGGCACAGTAGAGTTCATTGATTTAATGTCCTTCTGAATACTCAATAATTGATTAAATTCAGAAAAAAAAGTATTGAATAGGTACATAAAGCTGATTCACAAAGGTTCAAAAAAATGTAAAATTCTTGAAATATATTCATATTCACTAATGAAATGATGATGAAATTCTACTGAAAAATGAAAGAAAAAGACATTTTCCAAATTAGTTTTTCTTGAAAATTTCAAAATTAAATTTACTAACCTATATTTTTACTAAGTTATTGATGAATATATTTAAATTTATGAGCTTAATTCAACATCAAAAGATTTTGAACATTCTATATAACAAATAAACAAGCACACTTTAGTTAATATATGACATAGTATACTTATAAATAGAAGAAATAAAAATGGACTGAAATCCAATTATTGAACATAGAGAACATCTTTTAGCAAATATTTATGTCAACATGAATCAGATCTTACCCTAACATACAGTGCCTACGAATAATGAAAACTGTTTTATGCAGCACGATTATAAAGAATAGATTATGCTTCGTGGGCTATATTCTAATACAAACTTTATAAAAGTTAAGCATTTCTGAGCTAAATGTAGAATTAAAATTTTTTAATTTTCATTTAATATAATTATTAATAATTGATATTAAGATAAATTTACAATCATTGTTTCTCACGTACCTACTTTATTAACGAATCTGACAAACTTCAAAGTGCTATTCAGGATTTTTTTTTTTTTAAATTTAAAGTTAGGATGTACTTCTTGTTAGGTAGATATTATACTGAAATTTCGATAAAAATTGTGAAACAAAAGAAATAGTTTATTGTCTCTTGAAAAATGCAATAAATCAATCACCAATATCTGTGGATCGTGACGCAAAGCATAGATTAACATATCAAATTATCCGTGCGGCACATTTAATATATTTTTTTTATCACACATCGGCAAGGGTCTTTACCTCCACACATGATTATGATCAATACTTAACAAATCAATATGAGCGATTTCTACAACTTTCCAAATTAGAATAAATTAAAAATGATCTCAACACCGAATATTAGTTTGGAGAGATATTACTACCTTGTGTCAGAGGCGGCTTGATCATGTATTTTGTGGTTCACTGAACCACCAAAAAGTTTGGGGTGGGTGTCATTTTAAATTGTAGTATATGGGTACTTGATCTTGGTAACCGATGGTAATTTAAAAATAGTATTTGATATCCAAGTCATAGTTATCAACAAATAGATACAACCACTAAATCGCACTATTATATCAAATCATTGATATTTTTAAGCAAATTTTATTATAATTAATAAGTGTCAAACAAATAATAAAAATTAGGTAAGTTTTTGTAGTATGACTTTTTGGTAGGTAGGTGGGTGGGTGGTATTATCTATTTTTGAACCACCAACTGAAAAATGTCAAACCGCCTCTGCCTTGTGTTAATATATTATATATATGAATTATAACTTTAATGAAATATTTCCGAAAGAACACATTTTGTTTGTCAGTGTTAATTATTTATACATTTACAAAATGTATTACAGAATTTGTACAACAAAATCAAACGATTTGCAACAAATAATTGCAAATAATTTCTACAATAAAATGCATTAAAAAAATGAATATTTTAATATAATATCTCTGCACGCTTTTTCATTTCATACAGCATAAAATATTCAGTAGATAGAAAGTAGGTATACATATTTTTAGTCCCTTTTAGTTCAGTTAAACTACGCAAACGGACTGTACCAACTTAAGATTGAGCAAATTAAGTGTTTGCGTAAATGCGATTCATAATATATGTATACAATAAATTATGATTTGACAGTTCAAAATTTTGGACTGCGCGAGTTGAGATGGCGTCGGAAAATTTTTTTCAATAGCACAGTATTTTATCAATTTTTAATTTACAAAAACATCGGTCATCCCTGGCTTTCAGGAGTTAATACTTCGGTACCTGTATAATTCTTGTATCGCACACAATACGCTAATTGCATACACGTGTAGTAGCTACCTATTTAGAGCTGCAGAGCGTGATAACCGGGAAGCGCTTTGCGCTAGGGGAACTTAGATTCTATGACAGCAGTCACGCATTGTTGATATTGCGATATATCACACGTGTAATCCATTACTTATGAAATTTTTTTCATTTTGTGGAATATGATATTGATATAATACACTCGGTGGTTATCACACCCGTGGTGTGACGTTTATCGGCTTTTTTTAAACTTTATTTTTTGAGAAAATGTCTGTAAAGATTTGTTTCAGTGATAAATATATCGAGTTATTAAATAAAAAATACATATTATGAAATAAGTTACAACAATATATTTAATTTTAATTTCAAACACATATTATTAATATATTAATAATATAATATAATAAATTATTAATATTAATAAATTTATTTGTTAAAATGATAAAAAAAAAAAAAACGTGAATGTCGAATATTTAGTAAATTATTTTTTTTGAATGATAATGTTCTATTTTTTAGCATAAAAATGAACTAATGACTCTTTTCGTACATTACAGTAGTAGCATATTTAGGATTTTGTTTAGAGGGGTATTTGCAAATCATAAATTCACATTAAGTACGCCTAATAAAAATTATTGTTATGTGAATAGGTACCTTAACAATGTACATATAAATTCTAATTCTGTATTCTTTATTGAATTTCCATATGGTCATACAGAATCTGCAGGATCTTTCCACTCGGAGATTGTATCCAATGAATTAATAACTAATAAAAAAAACCCAGGGAAATCATTTACTGCATCATATTGCTGTATCCATCTATAGTAATAGTTGTACACAGCTATTTTAGTTGATATTTATATATTGGATGAGTAGTCAAATTTTTCAATTTCATACAGTAGAATGTAATTTTTTTTAGGAAATTAAAAAAATAAATAAATGTGTTTTCATTCAATTATGCTCAAATATTTTCTTATTGATTTAATGCCGCTAACTATTGATACGGGGTATGGATAAGTTGAGTAAATAAACCAAAAAATAAATTGTATTTTAGATTATTACCTGTTGTATTATTGAAATTCAGAATATTGAACGTAATATTACCGTACATATTTTTAATATATATATATATATATTATTTTGTACTTCAAAAATATCACCATAAATAATAAAATATAAAATAATTTTATACATCAGTAAAAAAAAAAAAAAATATCCTCTATATCCTCATAAAAATGCCACTGAGTATAAGAACCTCAATAAAATTTATTATCAGATTACAATGAAACGAAAATTCACTGCATTTGTGTCTTAGTATCAAATGTGAAATAATTTCACATCAAAGTATTTCTATTTTCTCCTACGTTCAGATTGATGACCAATAGCTGTGCACGTTTCCTTCACATTTCTTAAACAGGAAATCGCAGCTGCAGAAGTTTTGTCGTTATCTGATTCGACTGATTTTATCAAAAACTGTAACACGATAATTAAGTATTACATAAAAATATAAACATTAAAATAATAATCATAATAATAATAAAATGTTAAAACGTCACCGGGATAAAACCCATCTTCTCGATTTTTATACAGTTTGACGTGTCATTAGACAAGCCATTCAATGCTAAAGGTACATTATCTCTAACAATTTGATGTTCACACTGCGTGTACGTCCATAAATGGTCCAGGAGATTTTTGCAACTCGGTCTACGTCCTATTGTTTCTGCGATACAACATTTTCCCAAAGCTTTGCAAAGATTAGCTCTTAATTTAGTGTGCGTCTGAAACAAAACGTATGAATTTCGCAAATTTGTTTACAAGTATCATTTCACGTCATAGATTCCATAAATCGATTTCGAATCATGTCGTGATCCGTACACAAGTACACACCGTGGTAGCGAGACTCGCCAAATTTTCGAGTACCCCAGCGTCGATCATTATTTTTAGGTTTTCGTCGTGACTCGCGACCGCTTCGGTAAGCCAACAGACCGCGGCTAAAATATCCAGATTCTTGTGCGTCAGAAGATCTACCAAGTCGCAGAGCGCTTCGTACATCCCCCTGAGTTTATTCTGTTTCGGCTGAAAAAATACGAGGCACGCCGATAGAAAAAAGAAAGAAAGAAAAAAATCGTAAGATCTCTCTGTCGAAACGATTTCCGGGTAAATCTGTGTTTACCAAAGTGTTTTCGATCATTTCGGCCAGGCATTCGGCCGCGGCAATAGTCGTTTCGGGTTCATAGACATCGTCGTATTTATCGAACTCGTCCACGTCCAGTGACGGCAGCAATGTGAAGATCTTTCTAAATCCGTTGGCCTCGTCGATCATTTTCATGCAATCCGGACGTTTCGACGCTCTGGCCAAAGCGGCGCACACGTGGGCCAACACCAGACTGTGCAGGCTTGAGTCGATCAGTTCCAGATATTTTGGTAGAGCGTCTTGTTTCAACTGAGGCTGCAGCGACTCTAACTTCCACAGCTCGGAGAGCGTGGCGACCACGAAGCCGATCACCCGATCGTTGTACTGGTACGTCAGCAATCTCAACAAGATTGGCACGAAGCCGTGCTTTTCCATGAACTTTCTACAGTTCTCTTCCATAGAACATTTTCATAAAATGGTAATAATCGACTCCGTGACGTATGCCGTGTCTTTTTACCTAGATAGAGGAGATTAAAAAAAATCACGTGCCACCAAATCATATTACGCCAAATTCGTATTAGGTACAGTGCTCGATAGGTATTGGTGTCGAGTGTCTTAAGATTTTTGGTTGAATTTTATTTTTAACTGTTAAATCCTCTTTTGAGTTCAGAGAGAATATTTTGAACTTTCGAGAAAAAGTTTTTTTAGTGATTTTGACCTATAGTTTTTTTTTAATCTTAAAATTCGTCTGATTCAGCGCGAATGAGTTTCAGTTAATACAATTTGTTTTTTTTATGTGTTTAGTAGTCGTCTAAGATTCTACAAATTTCAATTTTTATCGTTGAACTCACAGTATATGTATGTACAAATTTACTTACTGAGATAATTCAAGCTTTTCAATGGCTTTAAAAATGGCGAGTAATCCTTTGTGTTTCAACATTACGTCGTAGGGCGCATGTAAATTCCACCGATCGAACCTTTTTTTACCATATTTTTATGTAAATTCCACCGGTATATTTTTTCTACCTGAAAAAAAAATGTAAATTCCACCGGTACCTTTTTCTTACCGATATTTTAAATGTAAACTCCACTGATCCAATTTTTAATAAATTTGTTAGGATGTATTTTGAGAAAGAACCATTTAGAATTCTCCAGAAGACACCACGAGGAGGCGGTTCAAATTATCTTCCAAAAATTTTATTCTACATTTTTTTTTAAATTTATTTATTATTTATTTATCTTTCTCGTAGCATTGTACAAATTTCTTTTAGCATAACTGACACCTCTAACCTGTATTTCATTTATTCCACCCAGGGAATTTTCATCTAGAGTAAGTTTAATAATTTTGCTTGGCACTTCAAATTTGGATTCAACTGCTTTTCGTTTTGCTCCGGTACTTAGTATTTGACGTTGAAGAACATTTTCGGCTAACGCTTCGTGGTTGTGTTGAGTACAATTAAATGTAATTGTTCGATTATTTTTAGAACCAATCGTTTTTAAAACAGCAGAACATTTTTTGTTTTCGCACCTCCACTTTTCTTCACCGGACTTTAAGTCCGTTTGTTTCCAAAATTTAAAATTATTTAAGCAAAGTAATACTTTGACACGTTCACTTATTATTTCACTTAGCGTATTCATCATGAAAACGAACTAATGGAACTAACTACTGTATAATAGTTTCGCACACCACCAAGAATTTATCTACCAAATTTATCGTCTAGACTCTAGATAATAATTTGATGTAGATAAGACTAATAAAGTGACTAATAATAAATCTGAAATCGGTGGAGTTTACAATCGGTGGAATTTACATTTTTTTTTCAGGTAGAAAAATCGTACCGGTGGAATTTACATGTTATAAATCTGACCCTAAAATCGACTACCTGAAAATCGGTGGAATTTACAATCGCCCACGTCGTATATGTCGTATCTTTGTCGAACATACACAGCGTGATTTCAGCTGCTTTTTTTGCGAGTTCTCTAGTACTACTGAGCATGAGTTTTACGATTCGTGGCAAAACGTTTAATTCTTTCATAGTCCCTCTGCATCGAGCGACCAATACTTGATTGATGGCATTCGGTCTCAAACGACAACATTCAGTGATTAAACTCATTATGGCTATTTGTAATTTAGTCTGTTTTACGGTCAACAGTAGCGGCAATTGAAGTATAAACCCACATTCGCTAAATCATAATTAGATTATGCAGACAGTGCAGTGCACAGTGATGTAAAATATATTATTTTATACATATTTTACACATGCAGGTATCAGGGGCGTGCTCACGAGGGGGGTGTCATATATATATGTGTATATATATATATATATATATATATATATATATATATATATATATATATATATATATATATATATAATTAATTAAATTTTAATTAAAACTTCAGAATAAAAAATCTCACATTAAAATCTAACAAATTAAAAATATTAAATTCAATATGTTTTAAAAATTATATAAAAATGGCAAATTTTTATCTGCAGAGTGTAGGTAATAAAACTTGAATTATTTTCTCTGTATTGTAGCCACCGAGATATAAAACAATATAGAGAAAACAGTATGGCTGAATTCAGAATCTGGCGAACTAATATTATAGAAAATGAAGTTTTAAAAACTTCATTAGATGCCTTTCAGTTATATTTTTCCAATCCCTACCCAAATATTTATAAACTAATAAAAATATTATGGAAATTTCCAGTTTCTACTGCCACACTAGAAGGTTTATTTTCGACATTACAAATAATGAAAACATTTCTTCAAAATTCAATAACAGAGGTATATGTCAACTTTAAAATTGTTTTAAATTCATTATACGTTTAAAAAATTTTATTTGCTATAGGCATGTCTAAATGGTTTGATATTATTAGTTATTCATAGAGACTTCAATAGAATTCAAAGATAAAGTTGCTAAAAAACCTAGAGAAATTTATTTTGTTCTATAGCTATCAATATATTTTTTTTTCATGCATTTTGTACAATGCAATTTTTTAATTACCTATAGGTATAGATTAATTTATACATGTTACAACTAATATATGTTTGGTAAATTTAACTGTCAATGAATGAAGTTTCTGCAGATAAACAATTATAATATTTTATTCACATGAATGTGGCCTTTCTGTTAGGTAACAACTTCTCGATTTTTTGAAAATACCCCCCTCCCGTTTGAAAACGCTGATCACGCCATTAGTAGGATCTATAATAAATTCATTAATACAACATATAATTTACCACAAATCGTTTTGGCCTTTCACAGACCTGCATAGTAAACATAAGGTGTTGATACAACTTATTGCCATCTGTTTCGTCAATTCATGTTTTAAGTTTGGGTTTTGTTTTGAAGTTGAAAAATGACTTTTCGATTGGTCCAGTATACGTACCTGAAAATAACATAGTCGTCAATGTCGGCACGTTAAAAATATTTTCAGTGGACCGTATACCAGAATGCGAATACCACCGGTCAGGCGTATAAGTTTTCTGCCTTTTTTTAATCGAGAAATATTATGTAGCGTTTCCATTATAATTCTTTGGACCTCGGGATTATTTTTAGATAACAAAATGCCCAACAACGGTTTGACCGCATTCAAATCGCACAGCTGGCTTTGGACTCCATAATATGAAGACATGTCGTGTATGATACTCAAAGCTTGCACCTAAATTATTACAATAAATAATGATAAAAAAAAATGAATATAAGGTTATATTAGGTAATATTAGCAAGAAGGTCAGTGCAATGTAATCTATACGTTTCAATACCATGCAATCTTCTCTGCTACAATCGAGTAGATTGATCAACACCTCTAAACCGTTTTGTTTGATAAACATATTCTGGAAAGATTTATCCGATATTTTGTATTTCGTTCTAAGGGCACACAATGCTCCTAGGGTATTTACTGGAGTACTATTCTGAAATCCGGAAGCAATATAAAGGTTCAATGTGAGTAATTAGTTTTTTTGCTTCAATTTATTCATTGCGTAATAATCGTATGAAATTAAAATGAGTGAACGATTTCTCACTCTAATCATTTTTAATGTTCCTTTCAACGAATCAAAATCAGATTTTCCCAGGCCTTTATTCGAATTCGGGTTGTAGTGTTGTACCATCGCTTTTCTTCAAGTTCATTTTTGGTTATGCTGTCACTAGAACTATAATCAAATTCATCCGGTGGAGTTACATCGATAACACTTGGGCTCGTTATCGCCTAGATATAAAATACGAATTAAATATAAAAAAAAAAATTAATACTTTTCATTTAAATGATCCATGATCATGTATATAATATATATAAACGCATTTTTTTAATCTTTTGATATTCAAACTAACTTATTAAATGTTATCAAGAGATTAAAATGCGTAGGTATCTGAAACTTTTATCAAAAAATTCAAAAATCAACGAGCCAGACATGCTTCGCACAATGAGTATTCTTCGGTACTCGGACAAGATAGTAATGTTGGATGTAGAGAACTTAGCTGAACCACTTTTAAGATTGGTTAACGTTACGTGTACGGTGTAGGTAGTATAGGTATTTTATTTTAAATTTTAAATCAATGATAAATCGTACTTTTCAGAAAACGATTCTAAGTGAAACTCAAGTAACAATTTTAATGTCAACTAGTTAAGTTTTCGGAAAAATTAAAAATCTTATGATATACCTACAATTAATGTGATTTTCAAGTTTCAAGTAAAAAATCACTGGAATTATACCGAGAAAAATCTATTTAGATTTAATTATATCCGTAAAAATGCTCTATTTTGTCGTATTTTAATACTTCTATCTTATACAACTAAAATATTAACGCACCAGATCACTACAAAAATATAAACACACTTAAAATTATTCATATAGAAGCATGTAAACAAATTGCATATCTCAAAACCAAAAATTACAAATTGTATATAATAAAAATATATCTGATATTTTACGTACACACATAGAAATCTATAGTTATTACAACACCAACGAGTGTCGATTTATTACACATTTGCACGTCGTTTTTGCGCTAAGGCTCTTTTGTGATTATCATAACTTTTTATGTTTTTTGAAGCTGACCATTTGTACATCGTGAAAATCAGTACAACGAGTAGTTGAAACAACCCCAATGAGTTTTAAAGGAACTAAATATTTCGTTTGTCTTGAAACAGTTAACCAAATCATAACGACTTTTTATTGATGCTAAAATCGTCTATATTGGAGTGTTGAATCAACTCCATGTTTTATTAACTATAACCCAATACTCAATGTCAACACAACTTCAATGTATATTTGAGTAGACTCTTCAATGTGATGAATATTATAGTCATCATAGATTAAATCAAATACAAAAAACGGTTTGATTTCATCATATTATTAAATTTGAAATAACAAGTATGAAGATGTTAAAACATTTGCAATTGGATTCAGTAGGAATATTGATAGGTACATATTAAATTTAAAAAATGAAATAAATACTCTTGTATTAATATTAATGAAATAACTGTTTAATTATAATATTATGAATACAAAATACATAAAAGCATAGTTTTAGTAATTTTACACATTCAAATAAAATATACAAAAAAAAAATATTATGCAAAAATAATTAATTTACCTTTTTTTTGTATAACAGTATAATCTACATACTAAAAAAAATACATACATAGGTACCTATGTTTACATATATATATATCAGATTGTAATTTTATGCATTATGAAAAAGATACATTTTTAAAGTGCATATCGTAATGTGGCATATGTTTTAGAATTGCCTAAAACACGGGGTACTGTTGGTGTGATATCATATAGTTCATTAATATAACATCCAGTCAAATTTGAATAATTTATTACATTTGAATTATCAATAACTATTTCAAATGCATGAAAGTGGTTATCAAAACCGACTGTATACACAGGATTAACCAAGAAAAAAGGAATTTGAGATTTCCCAACAAATATAAATGTCACCTCACCAAAAATGCACCCATCTAAATTGTTTTCTAACACCAAAAGAATTTTTTTTTTATAATATATTCCCTTATATTCTAACCACGAAAATGATGTACAATTTGATTTAAATTCATCAGGTAATATGTTTACTAAATCATCAGGGAATTCTGAATATGTATTTAAATATTTTCCCAATCCTAATCTAAGATCTTGTTCAATAAAACTTGTATTTGAAAGAAAACGTGTTACCATTTGCAATTGTAACTTATACGATATAGTGTAACCCAGATTAATACGACATGGAATTGCATTGGCTATTGCCTTTAAAACTTTATGCTTAGCCTCAAACCGAATACTTGAAGTTAAAATAATTGGGCCATATTTTTTTAAAATTCTACCGTAATGTGTCAATATATGATATTTGGGCTTTAAATTACTTTTGGATAAAACTAAAAACAGTCTGTTGTGTTCAGAAACTAATGAATCTAACAGAATATCACTATCACGTTGAATTTTTATTGCACAACATAAATCTACAATTTTATGTAAAATTAAATATAATTTCCAATAAATTGAATCATAGGGAACTAATTCTCCAACAATTAGACTGAAATATCTTACAAAACAAAGCATTTCCGAAGCAGACATAATAATACAACCCTTCTTAATATCAGAGTCTCGAATACAAGGAGGAGAATTTTTTTTTTCAGTTACACCATAATTAAACATGAGAATTCGGTTGTTAAGTTCAATTAAGGAAAAATAATTTTGTTCAATAAGTCCAGAAATAATCAAAGCCATATCATAGCGTGCTACACCCTCTGGTATATCGTGCATGAAATCACATACAATATTATCAGTGACGTGGAAATTCGGAATTTGATGGAAAATACATGGTTCATTTATACCAGTTAGAGAAACATTGTCTACTGCAAGGTCTGACTCATAATTCTGTACATTTCTAATAGAAAGTTCAGACTCGCAACACATTTTTTGGGTGTCTTCTTTGTATGACCGGCAAATGCGACAATAGTAATTCGCTGAAAAACTACTAACAAACCCTAATATAGAATTCAAACCTAAATTATCACCTAACACCAAACCTAATGCAAAATACACAGTTATATCAGTTGAATCTATATTAATTGTAATGCAATTTTTTTGCAGATCATTTAATTCTTTAATGAGAGATGAAAATATTTGGATATTAGTAAACTCTTTTCCTCTGTCATCTGAATGGAACAAATACACAGTAAATATATTTTCAAGTGATGAAAGGTATTCTGGGGGTAGGGCAGCAATTGTATAATACACACACCCCATCTTATGAATACCAGAGTGAGATCCTAAAGGGTTTCCCATCTCTACATCGTCATAATAAAGAAAAATAGGTAATACAGTTTTTCCTTTAAAATTTAGTTTCATTTTTTGCCACGTTGAACCATTCAAAAATGATGACAATATTTCACTATTATTTGATGAATCATTAATATGTTTCATTATTGTATGATAAACTCCAGGAAGTTGTAAAAAGTATTTTAAATTTAATTTCATTGAGAGCAGATGACATTGTACTGGAACCATAGTAAGTGTGTCAACATTATCAATTGTTTTTTTTTCTTTAATGTAACCAACAACTATAGTTTCAGGTTTAAAAAATAACTTGTTTTTTATTAAAAATTTAGTACGAAGGTATTCAGTTTGAACATTAGCGAATGCATTTTCTAATACATAAAACATGTCACCAATTTCAGAACTTTGTAAAGGATTATACTTTTTGATAATGGGCATAACAGTATTTTGTATATCTGCTATAATGCCGCAAGAAAATATATCAGAAACACCCAAAATTATATCCTGTAATAGTGAACTCGTAACATTAGGTTTCATTGAAAGCTTAGCAATAAATTGTAAAACGCATTTTTCAATTTTAGTTTTATATTCATTTACTTGTTCATAAACAAAATTGTATGTTGACGGAACATTAATAAGTTCATTTAGCAGAATTGATTCCTCGAGTATCTCATAATTAGTAGATGTGCTACTATGTTGATTAGAACTAGACACATTTAAATTAGGTATACTATTATGAGGAATATTTAAATTTATTTTTAGGTGTGAATCAGTTTCCAAGGAATTTATAACCTGATCATTTATTTGATCGGTTACTGAATGATGCCTAAGTAAATGTTGTCGAAATTTTTTCATGCCTATAAGTTCACGACAACATGAACTTTGTTTACATTGAAAAATAGAATGTTTATTTAAATTGTGAAACGTTTTCAAATGCCATATAATTTGTGCAATACTTTTATGTCGAGAGGAACATAAAAAACATATATATTTCAACATAGTTAATTTTTTTAACTTTTTTAAACAATTAATACTATTAAATTTATACTATTCAAATTTATCATTAATAGAGGCCAAAATAGCAGTAATTAAGTCATGGTTAGTTTTTAAATTATATAAATGAAGTTGGAGGAACATCCACGATTCAAAACATTCACGAGGATATGCGCAATTAAATGAAAAACATGCCTTGAAACAAGAATCAAAAGCTTTTAAAAGACACTTAAATTGCCATAAGTTATTATCTATACGAACATAATAGTTTTCGATTGAAAATATATCTTTTCCAACAATTATAATATATGGTTGAATATGGGTCCGATATTGAATATACTTATTCCTTCTTTGTATTATCTCTGACTCCAGTTGTGTTATGTTCTATAAAAGAAAAAAATTATATTAATTAAATAATATACGAAACTTATAATGGGTATAAACATACAGCAACATGGGTTATAAAAGCAGCAGCAGACTCTCCAGCAGATGGCTTCCAATTTTTTTTAGTACTTGTAGTATCGGAAGATTTGATAATTGTTTTTGTAGGCAGTAAGTACGGTATTAGTTGGAATTTTAAAATACTAGCCACATGACTATCTATAAAAATAATGAATATATAATAAAATTATGCTCATTACTTTACTGTTGAGAAAATATATTTATCACTTACTCCCAGATTGTTGAACATCATCTAATTGTTTCAAGAGATCTTTTGCAACCTTATCTTTGACAGAATTTTTTCTAATAGTAACTAATTTATCCGATATAAAAATCCACTTTCCCAAGAATGTATTCCAATCAGGAAATAATTGTACATTAGCTGGATATAAAATATTGAAATCTTCACATACCTGTATAATATTGAAATGTAAATAATAGGAAGGTAATCAATAAAATTGAAAAGAATGCTTACTAATTCATAACCTCTTGGATTTTTTAGAACTGGCCAATTTTTAAAAACATCACACAATGATACAAAACGGTTAGACTCTGAATTCAATATTTCAGACCTTCTGATACTGAATGTAAATACCCATTTATCTTTAATACTATCAAAAGTAGCAGATAACCCATCTGTTTGAAGCCATAGTCTAGCATCTTTTAAATCACCTATAAATACACACTAAGTAAATATTTTAATAATAAATGTTTTTTCTTCGTTTTTTTTTTTTTTTAATATTTATTTAAGTCAATTACCAAATTATCCTGTTTATAAGGTTAATAATTTAGAAATTGATCTAAAAACAAATATAAAAAATTGAAGAAAAAATACACATAAGTATAATAACATATAAAAAACATTACTACATATTCAGATAAACAAGTCTGATTAACAAACAAATATTCAATGCTTCAAAATGATTTAATAAAATAAGATATGGATTTAGTAGTTTAATTATAAAAAGTGATATTTTTATTAAAACTTGGTAAACATTTTTTTAGTTAATTTTTTTAAAAATATTTTATTATCATTTTATAACTTAAAATAATCATAAATTATTAAATATCTAGAATGCATAGGTACCTGAAAATTCTGGGGTTTCATAAGAATTACATAAAGTTTTTTTTCTGCAAAATTCTATTGCACCGACACTTCTTAACCTTCTAGCAACATTTTTCCATCTTTCAATGAGTTTCCCTTTAGCATGACATTGGTGATTTCCTTCAGATTTAGCGGCAATAAAATAAACTTTCTATTAAAAAAAACAAATATGTTATAATATTGAGAATATTAAGATTTAATTTTTTAATATGCAGTAAAACATCATTTTTACAATGTGTGGTTAAAAACTTAATTGTGTGTAGTGAAAATAAAATTGTTTTGTTCTGTTTGAATTATTTTGTTAAATATGATTTTGTCATAATAAGTTTAATCATTAATTTATAATTTAAAATAAAAATTACATACTAAATTAAAAACAATAATTATTTTTATATAATACATTATTTTAATTTTCTTTCATTAAGATTAAATATAGGTAGGTAAATTTTCCAAGCATTCTTAACACAATAAAAATAATTTCTATGAACATGGTATTATACTACTTCAAATTTGTTTAAAATTAAATTAATTTTAATTATTTTACTGCTTAGTATTTAAGACTTATGAAAAATCTGACCTAAAATCATAAAAAGATGGACAGATTTATAAAAAAGAATACTCAAAATATACAAAATAAAAATAGGATATTATAATCACCAACGAGTGAAATAGATTTTTGTTTTTTGCTATGCTATTTTTTTGGAGTTCTAAGACTGTTAAAAATATGCTAAAAACTACAAGGTCCTAACTATACATTACTAAGTATGTTTTGAAAATTATAAAAACAAATGTACAAGATCTACTTACTTCTTTTTCCTGAGGAAATACTTCGACAATAAGTTGAGAAATTTTTCGAAAATACAAGTCAGTACCTCTATAAAAAATATATTATTACCAACTACATGAACATATTTTTCTATAATTTATAATATAAGAAACTATACATAAATACATTTTAAATTCATAATAATAATCAATATAAAACTAACCATCAATATTTAAGAGAGAAATTATGTTGCAAGTTAATTTGAAAATTGTAATTTAAATTCAGTTTTGAAACTAAAATTTAAATTTGAATAGTAAAATAGGTACTAATTTTACAATAGAAATAAAGATAATAGATTTTACTATGATAGGTAGAATAATTTGTAATTAAAATTTAACTATAGTTCAATTAAATTTGTGTTACATACTTGCATTTATCTTGAAATAAATTATTTATCAGAAGCTTAGTTAGAGTATTCTGAGAGTCATCTGACAAACTACCATTATTATTTTTAGCATCTGCTAATATATAGCGCCCATCATTTGTTGTGTGTAGTAGATGTAAGATTGTCTAAAAAAAAATCTTATTACAAGATTACCTACTGTAATTAGTTGGTCAATTATTTTACCTCACGATTCCAATCCATAGGTTTATATGCACCATACTTGGGATGATCTGAATTGGTTGTTAACGATGGCGTAGCGTATGGTGAAAAACGTTGGGAATTAATATTTACAGAATCAGTTGATTTATAATTTGAGGTGTTTATGTCTGGTGATGTGAATAGTGAATTATAATTATTATGATTACCAACAGAATTGGAAATATCTTGAATGGTTGAATCTATCTCAAGTACCTCGCTCCATACTTCCTATATCAATTCATTATGATCATTAAAAATAGTAATATGTAGGTATATAATTATATCTATTAAGTATGTATAACATTACAGTTTGCAACCACTAAAACAATTAAATTAGATAAGTATAGAAATTTAAATGCAATAATTATAATTTTATATTATACCTATATACCTACCTACAGTTGGTAAAATAAGTATGTATTTTAGCAGTGAATTAGGTACTTACATTGAAACTGGACATCGCAGTAAAATTTATTTCTATTTAGAAATTTAAAATTTGCTACTTTAACACTTATAATTCCTTAAAATAATAACATGGCTACTTACCGCACCATATAAAATTAAAAACGCATCCAACAATGAAACAGATTTAGCCACGAGTAGACGTCTTGTATTCTTATTTCTTATGTGCTTGATATAATAAATATTAACTAATAATAATGTGTAAAATAAATTGATAATGATAAAACACAGAACAGACCAAAACTATTGGAATTGATACGCGCGCGGGACTTTCTTTCGGGATTTCCTTTAATAATACCAATCGGTTGTGGCCAGCGGGTACCTATAAATAAACTCACTGATAATAATTTTTACTAACCGTGGAGTTAAAACGAATTTTGTGATGTTAAATCAACTCCAATGGTTCTTAAAGTAACTGAAGTACTAATTGTAAAAATAAATTTGGTATCTTGATGTTAGAATAAGACTATACAAATGTAATTCCAATATATTATTATTTTAAACTAATAACTGTTAAGGTTCGTTTTATTGTTATTAAAGTCCAATTAAAACTAGTTAAAACTTAGACTAACATAACACACTTTGATTCATATTAAGTTAATAGATGTTATTAAGTGCAACTTACATTAGCATAGGTTTAACTCATTAAGATTTCAAATTATACCGTAACACTGTTAAAAAGAAGTCATTATGTAGTTATCTTGTTAAAAGATTTATATTCACAACAACTTTAAAGTAAACCAAATTGAAATCATTTTCATGATTTGAAATTATATAAATTAATAGTCAGTAGAAGTACCCATTAATGTTAATTTCGCATAAGCGTACTTTCATTATAAATTGTCTTAATACTTGTAATACATTTTGGGTTTTGTTACGGTTATAATTGTTAAAATAATAGTCCGATAATATTGATATGATGTCATTAGGTACTGATTTTAAATATTAGTGCATTGAAATCGTAAATTGTGTTAATTTAACTGCTATATTTCTATGCGTGTAAAAAGAGTTATTTGGACGTAAATCAACTTTAAACGTGTACAAAAAATAATTTGAGTTTATCTTTATGAAAATCGAATCACATATAGGAATATGTGGCAAATACATTTTTTTTAAATAAAAATTTTCCGGATTAACAATCCCAAATTTTATATGATTCGGTTTCGGTATATTGAAAAATATCGATAATTTACGTGTAATTAATGATTTTCATGAATGGATTTATTTCACGATTTATTTTGATAGTAGGCGTTTATAAACGGACGATTTAAGTCTAGAAGTATTTCTCATCACTTATTTGAAATATGTATAAGTTAGTATGAGAGCCATTGCGATGTTCAATAATCAAATTTTCAACATGCAAGTGGGTACACTTTTAGTTTATACTTTCTTTAAAAATAAATATATTCAAAATAAAAAAACATTACATACTTCAACCAACATTCGTTCGTTACTGGAGAGTGATATTTTCGATTCATTCTCGTTGTCTTGAGAATCACGTGTTACTTGCCGTTTATTTTCAACATCTAAGTGAGCAGGTTTCGGAACATCCATTAAAACGAAAACATCTTTTGCTGCTAATTCAACTTGGTCGTTGTCCATCATGATTTATGATTTAATGTAAAATTACTAATTAATTCAGTATACGAATCGATCGATTTATTTCTAACTATTCGAATTGTGTCTCGTAACTCGTGAATAATAACAATAAATATGCTGTAAAAAAAGTGGTAAATAATGCGTATCGAGTTGCTGGTCATTTAATAGTAAATATACCTACCTAATTAAAGCCAGTTTGATTGAAAATATAAACCAGGCTCAGTGGTTTAGAGAATTTAAATATTTTATTATTTTTTGTAAAAAAACATGGCGTTGTAGATAAATTGAACTTAAAGTGTCGGCCAGAAATTTGATTAAAAATTAACCAATAAAGTTTTAATTCGAAATTTTACCACTAAATTTTTTCAGTTTTAAAATTAAAAAAAAAACATTATTCCGTGATTTTCGGTGTGTGATTCATCAGTTTTACGTTTAAGTTTTCTTAGAACTTACATTTTTTTGAAATTAAGATTAGATAAATATTTTCTAAAATCATAAAGATTAGCTTATCACAAGAATAGTTATTTAAATAATTTTTCTATTGTTTCATTAACAATAATTTATATTTTATCCAATTATATTTATATGTAAATGGCAATCAATTTAATTATTATTTACATAGTTAAATAGAACCCGATACGAAAACCATATAACGTTTGCTATTACAAATACATATATATTATCTACCTATATAAAAATATAAATTTGTTCTCAATATTGTTTATAATATTATTCTCAATAATAAACTCGCTTAATTTTAAATCCGAGTTCTTGAACAAATTTTGTTAAAATGTAAAAGTTATTTTTATTTCTTATATCATAACCTATAAATTATAAAGCATCGATATCCGTTTGCTTTCATTATATATAGTGTGTATATAAGTTGTTTAGTTTGACAAAGGAGAAATTTTTTATCAAAAGTTTCAAAACATGTTTTTTATCTGTATCTAAAGGTTCATAATGATTAGATAGTCTAATAACTTTTTATACACATTTGAAATATTACAAGTTTGAAACTGTTATAAATACAGTCCAATCCATAAAAATCGTAAAATAATTTACTAAATAGTTCATAAGAAAAAAAGGTGATTTAAAATGTTTTCAGTATCATTCGTTAAGTGTATGATTATTATTATACCTATTAAATTTTTTTAAATTTTGGTCTAATATTAAAAATTGTATTAGAGATGATTTGAAATAAATATAAGTTATTTCAAAATTCTATATGTAGCCCGAAAATTATCAATTTTTTTAACTTCCGTAAAATATATAACAACATGCCAATAATAGACGATGAAAATTTCAATTTTCTATCAACATCACTTTCCGAGCAAATTTTTACCGTTTTTACTGGTTTTTTTAGTAGTTTTTCATCTGACCTAGAAAAACTATAAAGAGGAGATAAATTGAACTCTCAAATCACCATCTATATGCAATTTTCGATCTGTAGAGATGCTAGATGAAACTTTAGGACATAATTAAGTATACCATCAAGTGTCTCAAGAAAAAAAAATATAATTGAAAAACCAATAGATCCTTTCCTTCACTGAGAATATAAAATAAACATTTTTGTTAAATCAATAGATCCTGCGTTTCACTAAGAACATATTTAAGAAAAAAAATGATGTAAAATAGTACTCATTAGTTTTTGCATATTATGGTATAGCTACAGTAGTGGCTGTCATACGAACAAATAGTATTGAAATCACTTTTTTATTTATTTATAAACGACACATTCACCCAGTTATTAAGTCATATATTTCTGTTTTAATTACCTACTCATGAGCATAAGTTACTGTTATAACTTGTCAATTTCACTAAACAATTTTATTATAGTTGCTTTTGGTGTTACATTAATTGTATACCATATTATAATATCTTTCATTCGATTGATGACACTGCACTCAAGGAACATCCACTGACCCACCCCCTATTTTTAAGGTGCATATCCTTGAGAATAGGATAGTGGCCACTATTGTCATAAATGTACGCTAGACTATTGTGGGAAAATCAATTTTCATAAAATGTGGAGAAAAAATGACGAGTGTCGCTAAGACTCAAAATTATACATGATACCTTATTATTCAAGAAAACCTTTATTTTAATAAAATTAAAACTTTGATAGTTTACAAAAAAATAACTCGATTTACAATTTTAGATGTCTTAAGAATGATCGAAATAACATGTAATAATTAACATTTATAAATAAGCACTTATAATATGTTCAAGTTAAAATAAAATGTTGCAAATTTTACAACGTACATAAACAAATACATAAACATATTTATAAATAGGTACAAAACCTAATTTCAAATATTTAAAAAATTCTATGTTTAATTCAAAAGCATAAAATACATTTTAAATGTTATATTTGATTACAATAATATTCCATGTCCTTAAAATATATTTATACAAATTAAATTCACATTCATAATAATGTTAAACTTAAATACTTACAAAATACTAATTATAATGGCAGTTATTCGGAAGAGGCAGATTCATTGGCCGAATGTAAGTTCCCACATGAGATATACCTAGCAGGTAAAAATGATCCATCGATATATTATGTACATAAGTACCTACACGAAAAATTATTCATTCGTGTGTAAGTTCCTATACGAAAAAAATACACGCGTATGTAAGTTCCTACACGTACAAAAATATACAAAATATGTATAAGTGTAGGTATTCAACTATTTTCGGGTGGCACAACTATAGATATATCTATAGATTAATCTGGGCGTCACCCGTTACCGCACAAACGCGCAAAATACGCATGGGACAAAACCGCACACAGATTTTAAAATACTGGGTATCCCATTGCCGCACACGTTTATTTTGGACGATTATCGTCACTTATCAACAATTATCTATAACGACATTATTAAGCTTTATCTGTAAAAGATTGTATTCGCAGTGTACAAATTTGTAATGCGGTTTTAGTCGTCTTTCGATCTTCCACGTCACATTTTACATTTTACAATAAAATTAATAAAATATTTTTAAGATTTTAAAATATGTTCAAACTTTTTACTAATAACAGTGGTAATAGTTCTATTCATTTCGACAACTATAACTTTCGTTATTTTAGAACTAATAAAAGTTCAAGTGATATTGTTTGGCGGTGTGTGCAAAAAACATGTAGTGTAACTATTATCACTAGGGCTAGGGACTTCATTCCCTAAAAAACCTTAAAATATGTATGCATTTATGCCTTTAAAAATTACCAAATATGCTATTAAAATATGCACTAAAAAAAATAAATATAACAGAAATTAATATAAAAAAATAATAACAGTATTTAATAAAAACCTTTTTATTTTAATATGAATACATAATTAATAAAATTTTAATTTATAGTAAAAAAACTTGTCATAATAAATAATTGATTTTCTTCTAACACCCGAGTTCTAGTCTAAAATAAAAAAAAAAACTTTTTAAATTGAATATGTTTGTAAATTGTTTTAATTAATATTGTGTTTATTACCTTGAGCATTACATTGAACTATGAGATATTTTTTCAAGTTGGAAAATTCGAATGACCTCCTGTTATCAGCCAAAATATTTTTATACTTTGAAAAGGAACGTTCCACGTCAACAGAACTAATTGGTGCAAACTTAAAAAACGGAATATCACCACTACTAATATCTGTTGGCAATCCGTCCATAGATTCATTTTGTCCACTTATAATGTCTGATATTTTTTGTAGTTGCACAAATCCAACATTTTTTTCCATAACTTTTTGGAATTTTTCATAAATTGCCTTAGCTTGAGCGCATTCACCAACTTTTGCTGAATGTATAGATTCTTTTGTAGTTTTAATTATTTTAATGGATTCAGTAAGTGACATGCCTTTGGTTTCAAGTCGAGTGATAGATGTAGAAATAAATCCATAATTTGACATGATAAAAGCTAAATTTGCTTCCAAATTATTTGATTTTAAAATTTGCTTACATTTTTTTATGGATTCTGCATCGTTTATATATTTTAAAAACATCTAGGTTAATACATATTAGGTTCATTATAAGAGGACGAAGTTTCTAAAACCTAAAATGTATAGTTTTATAATACTATCGCCTATTCATTATTCCAAAGTCTAATGTTATGTTCAAACTTCTTAAATGACAAATACTCTGTAATCATACAAGAAATATACTTATATTTTTTTCTATAAATTTATTTATAAATATTGTGAAATTTGTTTTCACTCGTTTATCTTATTCAATAAAATTATTTAATTGTTGATGTCCAATTGGATAGTAAAACAATTTGAAAACAATATATCAAGGCACTATTGAACAATTATTCAACAACAATGGCTTTATTATGGTTCATCATATAATAAAAAACAACTGTACAATAATTAATGGTGAAAGTATTTGTTTTAAATAATATTTATTAGGTAATTAAATAATGAACTTAGAAGTGTTGTTTTATGAAATTTAAAATATTATTTAACTCAAGGTGGTCAAGAATTAATAACTAAAATCGAAACAACTGAATGTTCAAATAACCAGTTAACGGTTTTAAAACCGTGTTAATAGATAATATATAGATGCAATAAGAAAGGTTGAATAATTATGATGATATCCGAATTGTATTGTAGTGATTTAAATTATCGAATTATCGCAAGTGTACATTTTATTTTAAAATAGTCGAATGCAACAAAACGTAGGAATTTTCGACCATCATAAAGGAATAAATCTAACAAAGAATTTAATTATTTATTACTGTACCAGGGAATGAATATTTAAAATCACGTTTTTAATTAAATAGTCGCAATTAAGTAAATCCAACTTCTTAATAAATAAAAACTAAGTATCACAAGACGTATTAATAAGATCAAATTATAAGAAAGACCAAAAAAGCGTGGAAGCAAAGCCTTCTAACGACTGTACAACTGTTTTGTAAAAATTTGTTCTATATATAATTATTATAGGACAAGTGCCTACTGTAGGCCATCACTGACCCAGTCTGTCCCTGCTATAAACTTACTATACCTAGACTGAATTAGAAACTCACGTTTATGCATTACAGACCTCTGTGTAATTAGGACCTGGACCACTACAAATAAATTGGATAAAAATATATATATACAACGTGGTTAAAAAGGTATTCTAATATAAATAATTGAAAAAAGGCTAAATTTAATACAATTATATATTAACACGCTTGTACAGTTAAATAGTCTTTGCTCAGAAGAGCCAGAGTTATCATCTATTAAAATGTGAACCACTCAGTCTGCCCACCTACCGTGCTGCCGACCACAGTTGACAGCGATCATAGTCGCTGAAATGGTCGATTATTAATCTATTAATAGGCGACATTTTTTCCTTAGAATCTCATATTGCAATAGGACACTGCGTCAGTAAATGTTTAAATATGTCAAAATGGATAGCCTTAGAATTTAAAAATAAATTTAATAATAAAGATAAACTAATTAGTCAAAAGATAAATATTACAGAAGTAGCTCATTTAAATAATAAATGGATTTTATACTTTATTACAAATGACAAATATCATGATAAACCCACCTACTTAAACACATTTAATACTTTAGTAAATACTAGACGATTTTGTATAGAAAACAAAATTAATACATTAGCATTACCAAAAATATGTGCGGAATTGGACAAAAAACAATGGGAAATTATAGTTAGCAATTAGCATGTTAAGATTTATCTTTCAAAATTAAAATATTAAAAGTAGAATATTTTCATTAGCGGGATATAAATTAAACAATGATATCACAACCACTAATCAGTCACAAACTGATGGCAATGACAATATGGAGAATGAGGTGGCGTTGATGGCTGGTTCATTCACCAAATTGGACGACGTACCGCGTCGTGATGGTGACTGCGGCGCCCATACATTGTGAAATAAATACGAATAATTGCTCCTGCTAAAGTCAAAATCACAATAGAAGAAGAAATCAGGAAAAAAGTTGAAAACCTAGTCAGGTTTATGGGAGAAGAATTTAAAAAAAAACTAATAATAATAATAACAAGAATAAAAATAATTAACATTTTTTTGTTTGTACAAAACATATCACCTACCAATTCAAATTAAAACAATCTATTACAGTTTTAGAACAATAGAACGTAGGTACCGAATCCACAATGAATTACAAATTTTCCTTACAAAATATTTCATCAAAATAAAAACGGGAAAATCACTACCTTTGAAAACAATCAGTTATTTACAATCCTGGGACCTATTTTTGAAAACATTTTCGTTTACTTACCTTTATCGATTTATCGACATACGCTTCAAGATGGTGACCCGTTTCATGAAATGAGGGGCGAAAACCAAAAACGTAAGAACGTCACTGACCTATAAACCCACAGGCCTTTTCGATATCCGATCGCAACAACGGAGCATCATTTCACGGAGGAGACGACGTTATTGACGAAAACAAGAGAGCGACCGGTGGAATTAAAATAAACCAACTAACAACAGACGGATCAAAAACTAAGACTACTAACAACAATTTTTAAATATGATGACAACAAAAATATTAATAATAATAAGTAAATAGGACGTCTATTCTTAGATTAACATAGAACATTATAAACATATATTTTATCAGATAACAGTACATAGAAAATGGGTAGGGACAGGAACATAAGTACGTGGGAGATACGTAGGTATTGGCAGAAAACCGTGGCAATATAATACACACCATATAATGCCTCTGGCGTTGTAGATATAACCGTAATCATAAATTAACTGTATAAAATATTGTAGTTTAACAAACGTAAACACTTTTGGATAAAAAAAAAAAATATATATACATATATATATATATATGTGTATATATATATATATATATATATATATATATATATATATATATTGTTAATCGAACCTTGTACAAAACAAATAATTGAATGTAATTAGAGTATAAGATTTAGTTACTAAATTAGAAAAAAATAAGAACACAAATACTAACCATTATTCGTAAGAAAAAAAAAACCAAAACTTTACTAACATAAAATTTTAAATGTATACATTCCAACACCAGATATTTACAAAATGTACTTACTGAAACAATGTAAATTTTCGATTTCCATATTTCCATTGCCCGAAACTAATAACTATTTTAAGACCACTCAAATATAAAAAAAAAAAATGTATTAATATAGAGCAAAAAAAAAAAAAAAAAAAACAAATTATATTAGATTAAAATACAACACAATTATGTAAAATTTTAAAAACAAAATGTATCGTTATGTGTATATGAAACAAATGTTGTAATTAACTATAGTAGCTTAAAAATATGTATATCAAAATCTGCTCTGAAAAATTACATTTTATACATATATACAATAAGTTAAACCCCTAGACTAATATTAACATGCATTATCAATATTTTTACTATCCAAAAATTTAAACATTACGTTTATCCCAAAATATGAGGACATATTTTATTTCAAACTTATGGCACTGTAATATCATCACATAGATGATACCTAACACCTAATTTAATATTAATATATTTAATTATTATTATAAACGATAAATAAATATATTGTCAGCAAACGCACACATACACATACACACACACCACCTTCGGGAAATGTTGACCAGACAGATTGCAACAGAATAAAACGCCTCCCGCAAGACTTGATGATTGTTCGTTCTACTGCCATAGTTGTAAAGGACGAAACGTTGTCCGATTTACGAGTGAAGTGATCGGTCATTCTTTTGTTTTTGTATTAATAATATTTTTCACGCAGATAATTAAAAATTAATCTAAAGATAAAAAGATAGTAAATATGTATCTTATAATTGTATCTTACTTCGTATTGGAAACCATTGATAATAATCAAATCTATGTATCTTCATTTATAAGAAGATAGTTTCTAAAATCTACTGGTTGTTCACATAATTCATCAATTAAATTTGGATACATTTCTTTAATATTAATTGTTTTTTTTTTTTTTTTTTTTTTATATAACTTACATTGCAAGAAGAAAGAGTGTATCTTTGGAAATAGATGACATTTCTTCATCAGTAGCAAATTAGGACTGAATAAAAATATGAGACAATAACTGAATGTTTAAACCCAAATAATTTAATCAGTTAGTTTGTGCAAACTTACTGTACAAAAATACCAAAAATTAGTTTGTGCAGTTTAACTGAATATGTAAACGTACCATAATATTATCTATTTCATCACATGTCTACTCATTCAACTATGAATTATGAACTATGAACTAATGAAACAAACTAACTCATTCAACTATTTCAACTTAAATTTAAATGTTTTCTTCCTCAACTTTGTGAAAAATTATCAACACTATAAAATGTATTTATCTAGATAAATTAGTTTGGATAAAACTTTTATTTATCTAATATGATACAACAGGTAACATTTTTTAAATTAACTAGATGAGATAAAAAACAATAAACTAGTTATCTAGAAAATGATCAACACTGCTAAAGATCCATTGAAAATTTAGATACTCTGGAAGAACTATATCACATAAAAACTAAACATAAACTAAATAATGCTATTCATGAATAATTATAAAGATTTTGACAATTTAGGAATCAGTCATAATTTTTCTTAAATATTGATATTTTATTTCAGAAAGTCCATAAAATGATGAATTATATTTTACTATAGTAACAAAAATATTTTTACATAATAATGCTGAAATAATATAATTTAACATAGGTACAAATAATATTGAACCTTTTATTTATTTGTTTGTTACCTACTTCATAAAAATAAAACAATTCATTAAATGCTAAAATCATAATACTTTAATGTTAAATGTTAATTATTACAAAGTTATGGAAATACTGTAAGATACCAACTTAACAATAATCGAAAAATATTAATTGAAAAAAAATGCACAGTATTAATATTGTTAAAATTTATTTAATTTAAATTTATTTATTAATGCTTGTACAATTGCATCTGTATTTTTGCGCTCAATAGACATTTCACCAAACAATAAGTGATCTATGTGGAAACGAAATTGACTGTTATCTGTAACTTTCTGAACCCAAATCTGTGAAAAAAAGCCATTTATATATATATTAAAAACCTAAGAGTGATCATTTATCAGTAATACAGTTTATATTTTAGTAATAATAAGAAACTTACATATTCCTGGCCAATACCACAGATAACTGCAGAAAACTTTATCAAAAATTCTCCTTCAATAGAAATATACTGTCCTCGACGATACCTAAAAAAAAGTGTTTTTATATTGTGATTAGTGAATACATTCATTTAACCAAGTTTCCCATACCATTCATTTCTAAAAAACAATCTTCCATTTACAATTTTTGCCAGCGATAAATCGTCCTCAGAGTCAAAATCGTCATCATATGTTTGAGTATAATTATCGACGGTCGTTGAACTTGAACTTGCTGAATTCGTTGGTTGAATTTCTGACAGTTGTGATGAATTAATATTTAAGATAATATTCAAAATATTCCTAAATAAGTATAAATATAAAGTGATTATAAATAAGACCTACCAGAGTTTGGCTGTTGTGTCTTTTCACGATCCTTAATCATAGTTGAAGCTAAGGATTGAAATTTATAGTCTACCATATGTATATGAGAGTTTAAGGATCGCTCGTTGGAATTTGCAGCTGCTATTGATAATTCATATTGTTTCTTAAGCTTTCCAGTACAACATTTAGAAATATCGCTTGGTAAGAGAGAATCTCTGAGTAAGACATTCAATTGCAATCTATTTAAACTAATATAAAAATATATAGGTATATTATGTCAATATTCTGTAGTTAAAAAGCAATATTCATACTGATCAGCTTCGAATTCCTCTAATGTTTTGTGAGTCTTAATGTCGGTCGTCATCTTACAGGTTTCTTCATTATCCTTGTTTGGATTACATCTAAAATCATACACAGCTACTCATTTTTTCGAAAATTGCTTTTTACTTATTTTAATCATTGTGTGAATTTGATAAACAAAACTATTGAAGTTATTGTTTCATAATACTCGTATTTATATTAACTAGCATTCCCTAGGTTGAAAATTTTAAAACTAAATAAATTAGTTAATTCGTACTTGAGGATTCTAATTTTATTGCAGTCTCATTAGGAACCAAAATAAGTTAGACATTTATTTTTAACTTTAGTAGGAATGTACAAATACACACACACACACACACACACACACACACACACACACACACACACACACACACCAATACGTAAACTGAGAAATGTACGTTTAATAAGAATACACTATAATCTTTACTCTAAATAATTTAAATAAAGTTATCTGAACTTCTGCCATAATATTGGTTTAAATTCAATAGTCCAGTGGCGTAATTAAGGCGGTGTATAAAGGTGCACTTGCACACCCTTGCAAAATGTAGCAGGTGCTAGATATGATTTTGCACCTGCTGAAGCTGAAATTTAACAAATTAAAATATACTATATAGTACTGTTTTTATATTGTTAGAAAAAAGGGTTTCTTTCCCATAAAAATATTAATTATATTATAAAATAATATTGTATTTTAAATAGGTAATAGAGAATAGCGAAGCGAGTAGTTGAAAACGACCAATTTCACTTTGATTTTTGAATCTATGAGTGTTGCACCTACTGATATTTTATGGAATTACGCCAATTCAAAAGTCGTAAAACGCGAAAGTATATTGCAGTCACTGATGAAAATGATGAAATGATAAAATTAATAGAACATTTGTCTATATCCGCATCTTAAACAAAGACAGCTGAATATAATCTAGTCTCTATTGTACTTTTAATCACCAAAGAACAATGCTGTTGAGCGCTTGCAGACTGAGTTCTACACCGCTACTTGGCCATAGACTTCTAAGAATCTGTGCTACGCAATCGTTTATAGTTGAGGTTACTTGACGGAAAACAATTATCCAACCAAGTCGTAATTTATTAGTGATTACCAGTCACATTTAAATGACGATTGATAATTATATTTATTGACTAGCTGAATGTACCCGGCTTCGCCCGAGTGAAAAATATTTGTATATCACCAATGGTGATTCACCATACACCTCCCCGTCATCGTACTCGTCCGCATACCATTCCAGTCCCCGTCTATAATATCTTATAATTATTTTACTTTAATATTTGTGTATCCCCGTTTTCATCTCCATACACCTCCTCGTCACTGAATTCGTCCTCTTTCCTTTCCCGTCCCCAATCCCAACTATGTATCTCGCCAATCTAAATAATTTTTCATAAAATGGTCCGCGTTATATGTATATTTTTCGTAACCAATGGCGACCCTATTCAATCAAACAAATATTCTAAATACCCGTTAGGTTAGCTTAGCTTAATTAACTATTTTATGCTCATTTTTACCCTTTAAAATGCGAATTTCGAAAAATCCTTTCTTAGTGCGCCTACACATAGTAATAAGTACATTAACTGAAAATTTCGGATAAATCGTATAAATTATTATATTAACTCTTATTACATTTAAGTTATTGTAAATAAATAAGAGTTTGTACTTATGTTATTTAAACAGTACTTACGTAGGAATTTTCACACTCGACAATGGTATTTCTTCTCTGTTACTTTCGGAATCAAAAATTTTGTTGTGTTTTTCTTGGTATAAGTAAAAAACAAACAATTAAAGCATTATCAGAAAATGTATTTGTCACGCAATCAGTATCATCAATTTCTACTTGGTCCTTACTTTTGGTATTACTCTTGTCTTCATCCTTTGAATCAGTTGAAGTCGATGGCTTATTATCACGAGAAGACATTATTTTGATCGTTAAATACACTAAGAGAATACGTGCCCAACAATCACAGTATGAAACACCTAACTCAAAATTTGAATTAAAATATACAATTATGAACGTCAGTACAGGTGTGTGAATCAATTACATTATGTGACGCTGTCCCTGACGCTGCAACATTTTGACCGGGATGTCGGAAGGGAGTTCTAGGTTAACCTCAACAGTGTGACCATGTTCAGAAGAAATACGAGAAAAGTGGAGAAAAAAACCACTATAGTGTTTGAATTTGAATTCATGGTACTGAAAACCAGTAACCACAGATACCATTAAATATTATACAGTAGGGTGGTTCTTATTGATATAGGTAAGATAAATATTTTGTACATAATACACCCTAGATTTGTAAGTCATACTATAAAATAATTTGGGTAAAATTTTGAAGGTATTACTCAACCCCTTTTGGTGCCGCGTAAGGGTTGAAATATGGTAAAAAATGGTAGTTTCATATTTTTCAAATTTTACTCAAAAACTATTGATTTAAGCATAAAAATGCATAGAAACTCAATTGTAGATATTGTTATCATCTAAAATAAAAAAAATTTTATAATAATTTGTATAACTTAATTAGGTTTTGACACACATATTAAAATACATAACATTTATTTTAAAATACAAACATGATTATTTTACAGTTATTTTAATATATTTATATGGCTTAAGATACCATGAAAATTTTTATTCAAAAGTTGTTTGAAATTAAATTATTTAAAAGCAACACTATATTCTGACAAATTTACATAACATCATAATAACATGGATACACGTCAATTGGTCGTAAACTATTTACCGCACGACAATTGACCGCAAATAATTGATCACAAGCCAATTGATCGTAATGACAATTTATCGCATGACAATTGAACGTAAAAATAATATTTTCCTTCCCATTTTAACAGACTTAGGACTGTCTATAATTTATTAATGATATAAATTTATATAACATAATATATTACAGGTATGGTTAAAAATATTTTTTGTCTTTCCGTATTAGATTAAAAAAAATCACTTATCAACTAATTAAAGGTATGGTTAAAAATTATATTTTTCTTTTTCATATTAGTTTAAAAAATTATATTATATAATAGTGAAAAAAACTAAAAATTAAACTTGCAATTGAAAATTGTATGCAATGCCACGAAGAAAATCTTCAATATTTGTATTATTGTTATAATTGGTACATATTTTTTTTATTTTAGCTGCTCTATCACGGTAATTTTTTTTTTTTAGGAGGTTCGTTACCCCCTATATACTGTTCGACTTTAAATCGATTAATGCTCTCTTCTTTTTTTAATGCATCTATAAACCGCCAAATTGAAGGATGCTTACCATTTATAAGTGACGAGAAACAATTGTGCCACCCTTCTATAGCATTATTTGTGGCAGCTAAATCTTGAATTACTCTCGAAAAACAGTTCCGTATTTTGATTGCATACTTTGGTGGTTTTCTTTTTCCTCTCCTATCTAATCTACCTACCCATGTATTTTCGAAATAATCTAATATCGGTGCCAGTAAATCTTCATTATCTGTATAATAACTTGTGGCTATTAATGTATTATAACATTTTATTACATCTAATTCTGGAACAAAAGCTAATGCTGGTAGCATTCGAATTCGTAATGAAAACTCGGGATCATTTCGATAAGTTGTTTGTAGGCCCAATTCTTGGACATGACGCCAAACACATTGCGACATATGAAAAAAACAACCTTTTACCTCAGTATCAGAAAATTCAGTTTTGATAGCATTTATAGATGCTCTTTCGTAATCTACCATAATACTTTTTGGTTTTAAATTTGGTGCAAGTGATTTTAAAATTTCAAACATGTTAAGGTAAGTACTTTCTTTTTTATCTGGCAGTAATATATAAACACTAGGAATAACGTTGGAATAACACACCCCGTGTATAGTATATAATTGAGTAAAAATGGGGGGTGCTACGGAAAATGTTCCGTCACAAAACCAGTTATCACATTCGCTCATAAAATCTAAATTTTTTTGAGTTGTAAATATTAAAATACGTGATTCAGTTGGACCACCATCAAATTTTAAAAATAATTCGCCATTGGAGTTATACCTATATTGATCTGGTATGATAAATTCAAAATTACTTGGATTAGCTGGTGCAGCATCCTCCTTTTGGCGTACTCGTTGAATTGTCCTTTTCAATGTACTGGCACTCGACATTTCTGCGGACACTGCACTTGTTACCTAATTTAGTTTAATTTTAATAATTAATAATTTCTTTCTAACCAACTAAAAAATGAATACCTGCATAACTGCGTTTCCTAAAATTGAATGTGAGGTAAGAGTTGTCTGTGATGCATTTTTCTTTAAAGTTGAAATAACTTTTTTCGCTTCGATTTTTGCAGCATTAGGAACGTGATTGTTATGTTCAGTAAATTTTATTATTTTGTCATCTACTACGTGTACCCGACCTTTACAATGAATTTTTTTGTATTCTGAACACTTCCAATATATTTTATTTTTGTATTCTCGTTCTTTTACGTGTAAAAACCCTTCATAACTCAACATATTTTTATTTTTTTCGCTTAATATGTACTCAAAAGCCATAATATTCTGTTATTTAGCTCAGTTAAGTTATTATAGTATACTGATTGACGGTTGTATCAATACTGATATTATATTGTTGGTTTTCATGATTATCTATACGGGCTGATAAGATAGGTAGGTACGAGTATAACGTTAAAACGTTAAACAAAATTAAAATTCCAGAAATATTATTTTTACGTTCAATTGTCGTGCGATAAATTGTCATTACGATCAATTGGCTTGCGATCAATTGTTTGCGGTCAATTGTCGTGCGGTAAATAGTTTACGACCAATTGACGGTACACCTAATAACATACCTATGTAATAAATAATTATCAATATGTAATAACCATTTCATTCGTTTAAATAATAATTGGTGTATAAGTTATTTTTATATTTTTAAACGACTGGATTTAAATATCTCACGAAATCGCGTTTTTTTAGTTTGGAGCAATGAACTACCAAATACATGGTAATCAATTTACCTCAGCAAAGAATTATTTAAGCGTTTTATTTTATAATTTACGAGCTGTAAAATTTAATTTACATGGATGTTTGACACTTGTAGTAGATGAATATTTAGTATATAAGAAAAATCTTGTACACCTACGCAAGATCTATCTAGTATAATAAACAATCAAAAAAGTTGTAAGACGAAATAAGAAAACTATAAAAAGTAAAACAAGAGATATAGTGAGTAATGCAGGAGAAGAGAGAAATATTTTATCGATCGACTAAACAATTTGTTTGACATTGCATATGCTAATGCAATCGATTCGATGAAGGTTCAAGAAGATATTGATTTTTTGCTACTTTAACGCACCAAAAGTCTGTATGATATACAGATACATATGCACACACACACACACACACACACACACACACACACACACATATATATATATATATATATATATATATATATATATATATATATATATATATATATATATTCAGTATTTCATAACAATATAGAGCAATATAGAGCTAAGTCAAGCTTAAAAAAAAACAATTCTAAGAGGGTCTCAGAATTATCATTCTTATAAATTCATATTGTTGTCCATATTGTATACTTATAGCTTTAATAGAAATGGTTATTATTGGTAGTAAATATTTCATCATTTGTATAAAAAGAAAATATGTAAAGTTGAAAAAACAAAAAAAATATCATCAATTTTTAGGTAGGTAGTAATATTGGTCCAAAAGTTTCACCTTGCATCTGTATATCAATAAATGAATCTAGTTGGTACTTTAGAGAAATCATATTAAGACAATATATGTCATTAGAATACAAGAGTGTCATCTGAAAGGGATTTTTACTACACGATTAGAGACGCGCTTGTACCAAGTAGTACTCTAGTTCTACCAAAAAACATAAGGGATAAATCTGTTATACCATGTAAAATAGTATACAGAAAATCTCTAGGACTTGTTCCAAGCCTCCTTAGAAATGCATGTTTTAAGAAATATCGCGGAAGTCTGGTTCTACCCCTGCTAACAAAAAATTGTTAAAAAAAAACACTACCGATAATTATAAAGGTTGGTAGTTTCAACGGGTATGGTTCGTATTTTATGTTCAGAAGACACATAAAAACCGTGAATAATAAATGACTATCATAAAAAAATAATGTTTTTAATCCAAAAAAAGATCAGATATTTTACTGATCATTGTACAGTAAAAACCCAACAGTACAGTACAGACCGTCAAACAGTAAGGACGTATGTTTCATTCCTGTTTCTTATCTATTATATTAATTATCTTATATTTACGAGTTCTAATAGTTTTCAACATTACTCGTGTATTTGCCGTCCATCATTTATTGCAACGTATACATGTATTTTAACCAACCTAGATGCAAAACTTTTAGGATTAAAATTAATTCTACAAATAAATCAATTGTATATAACTTTGGTCTACATCACTATCTGAATGACGATAAAATATAAAAATAGTCTAATGAACCACGTTAAAGAATTCCAGCGAGATTTTAATTCTTGGATGATTATGAAAACTCTAAAGCTTTTTTCTGCAAGTCAAACACTATTTACAAGGCTTCACTTGCTCAATTGATGGGAGGCAATGCGGAAAGTATTAAATCTCATATGTTGTAATCAGCTACGAATATCTCGTATCTAAAATGTACAAGAGTCATATGTAAAATGTAATCTTGTAATGAAATGTGAATTATACTATACACTAATAATAGTTGAAACAAATAAAAAATATTAAAAAAAACAATAGTTTACAAAAAAAATAAAAATGTAAAACCACTCTACTACGAAAGATAAATTGTGTAAATCAAAAGACAATTAAACTCTGGACACCGTGTGGTTCTATGAATTCACTTCAAAATAACAAAGACAATTCATTATCAAAGCGTTACTAGGACTCATAGGTGAGGTACTTTTGCTATTTTGTAAGGTTCAAAATTGGAACCAAAGAACATCGATAAAGACACCTTCGCACACGCGTGCAAATGAGTCCAGCGTTATTCTATTTTCCGCATACGTGTCACCAATTATCGTAATATTTACCATATAATATATATATATATATATACATATAGGTAGAATTAAAGTGAAGTATATAAAAACATAATTTATAGACAATTTTATTTTGTTTAAAAAATGTTATATATGAAATTCCAATTTTCTTATTTCTTAACGAGATATTTATAAAAAATTGAAATATATCAATAAATTACGAATAAATTAATGTATTCAAAATTCAAATTAAATTCGGCACGGGTTAACCTTAATAGATTGACCTAAAACTTTGTGTAGCTCATTTTTATATGCATATACATAAATTTAGGGGGTGAGACTGAAGAAATATTGGGATTAATAAATAAGGGACACCCTAATACTAAACGGTTCGTCACATAACGTAAATTTCTTTCCCTACTTTTCCATTAGTCATTTTGAGGGTTTCTCAAACACAATATAATTTATAAATACGGATTGGTAATAATTTACTGATAAATAAATCGTATATAAATATTATTAATATATTATCTTAATATTTATATTTTACGTTAATTGTGGCAGATTGTATTTACCACCAATGTAAAAATAAACATTGAGAAATTAATTTTATAATTGCTTTAAATTGTTCGTTGATTCAAATTAATTTTTAAAAAGTTCAAAAATGCACTTAAATCCTTAAAATCCCAAAATATGCATTTAAAATACACCATTAAATATGCAAAAATACGCAAAATTAAAATAGTACTATTTGATTCTGTAGAATAGGGGTCTTCAACCTTTTTATGGAGAGGGCCACACATTATTTTCTACAAATCTTGCGGGCCGCATCCGTAGTAAAAACATGTGTTTTATACTAAAATTTGGTTAACCTGTTACAGTTTTCATGATAAAATTTTAAATTACAAACTATTATTCATATCATTAAAACAGCCAACATTTATAACATGTAAGAAGGTATTTTAATTTGTTTTATAGCACTTTTCCCAATTTTTTCAATATCGATGGCTCATGGCCGTTTTAATTTTATCGAAATAGAAAAGATGCACGCTATATTTCAAATGTGATCGCGGGCCAATAACGAATGATGGTTCACAAGTCACAACGTTCTGAAGAGTTCATAATCAATGAAATTAACAAGCGAAATATGAGAGCGTCTAATTTATTAATATAGGTACTATGTTCCAGAGTCCACCTCAATTAACTCAGCTGAAAGACTTGCACACGATTCTAATCTAGTAAATGACTTTATCACAGTCATAAATACCGATAACAATATTACCTTACCATTTAAAGTTATACGTATGGGTAAACTTGATGAAAATAAAACCCGCCCGATAAAAGCGATATTTCCCTCACAAACTGATGTATTTGATGTTTTAAGAACGAAGAAAAAATTATTATTATTACAACCTCCATTTAAAATTCGTATGAGTTCAGACCGTACACTTTTTCAAAGAAATGTTATGAAGGAACTTCATGAAGAACTGGAGTCCCGAAAAAATAGTGGAGAAACTGATTTAATTATTAAGTTCATTAAAGGATTACCGAAAATCGTCTCCAAGAACAAGCATCCTAATACACGTTTTTCTATTTCTGTAGATTCTTTTTCATAATCAATATTTTTCATCAGGATGTTCGTGGTCTTTTAACTTAACTTCCTTTCTTTCGTAATGCCTTGTCAATTGTTAACTATGATATTATTTGTTTAAATGAAACGTGGCCAAATAATGATATACTTGATGCCGACCTTGGTTTTAGTAACTATAATTTGTATAGAGATGATCATAATTTAATTTATGGAAAATCGCGTGGTGGTTTTAATTGCTGTAAATAAGGAAATATCTAGTCAATTATTGAATGTCGCTGTTTGTGTTGGAATCGAACAAATATTTTTAAAACTCAAAGTCAATAATATAAAAGTTGTTTTAGGCTGTGCTTACATTCAGTGGCGTAACTGGATAAAAAAATAAGGGGGGCAAAATAATGTACTCACCAAAATTGTAACCCCTGGGGGGGAGGGGGTCAAATATTTTTTTTCTTTTACATATACCTAATTTTTTGTTTTTACACAACTATAAAAGGTACAAGACATGGGAATTACTTTTATTTTATTTTAGTTAATAATAATAAGTGCTAATACTAAAATAATACTAGTATATATGATTAAGTAATAATTATAATTAGTAAATAAATAATATACCTATATAATTAGTAATACATAAAATTAAGTGTTTAAAAAATCACTGTCATCAATATTTAAACACATTTTTAATTTATTAATAATTATAATGATTAATGCATAATAATAATGAATAAATAAAATAACTTCTTTTTATTTTAAAACTTATACATATTATAAGAATTATACTGACTGATACATTTACATAAATAAATAATAATAATAATAATAATAATAATAATACAAAAAATAATGATTTAATAAAATAATTGTTCTTTTATTATTTTAAAACTAATTTTCTGTGTCCTCCCACTCCATTTGAATCAAATTCATCAATGACTTGTTCAATATTAATTGGCACTGACTGTTGAATTTGTAATACTGCTAAAGCACTCAAGCGTTCTTGGCCCATGCTTGTTCTTAGATAATTTTTTAATCGTCTTAAGCATGAAAATGACCTTTCACACGTAGCTGTATTTATTGGTACAGTCAAAAATATTTTTATTATTTTCATAAAATTGCTGAATCCTATGTGTAATTCACCACATAATAAATATTCAACTTTATTTGTGATATTGTAAACACTATATTTTTTCTTAAACATCCGATTAAACATGGTAAGCTCAATAGTGACTTCATCAACATCAAATTCATGCGTTTTACACACTAGTTTAATTGAATTTTTTTGTGGTATTTCACTGACAATTACATCTTTTAATGCTTGAAGTACTTTTAGATCATTTTCTTTAAATCTATCTTCTATTTCATTTATTATAATATCCAAAACAACATTATAAATATTAATTTTCTACATATCTTGAACACTTCTCATGTTTGAAGAAATAATTTGTCCTCCTCCCAATTTTAATGGGACAGTTCTTTTTCTTGGAAGTTTTGGAGAACCAATACTGTTTTTTCTTGTTATTTCAATAGCTTTATCCCAAGTTTTATTAAATGACGAATCTGATCTATAATCATTTAAAGAAGCTACTGTCTGTTGTGTCATTGTACTAAAACTAGCATAATTAGTATTAGGAGATTGTAAATATTTTGATAAAATCTGAGTTTCTTGCATTACATCATTTAAAAAAACTATGCAAAATACAAATTCAAAATTTGTTATAGAAAATAATAAAGAAGAAGCATCAGATCCATTAATTGTATCTTTTTCTGATATGTCTTCTAAAGTGTTGACAATGACAGTAAAATTTAAAAGAACCGAGTTTAAAGCATCTAACCTGCAACTCCATCTAGTGTCACTCAAACTTTTTAAAGTTTTTGGTCCAGTTTTACTACCCATTTTCACCCATATTTGCTCAAATATTCCATACCTTTTAGAAGAAGTGCCAATAAAAGTATACAAAGCATTTAATGTTCCAAATGTATTTCTGACATATGCAACTTGTTTTGCCAAATCAACCAAACAAAGATTTAGAACATGAGCATGGCAATGAATATACATTACCAGGGCTCGTGAGTTCATGCTCTAAAAAATGCCTGAATAAGTATGCACTTATGCACTAAAAGCTGGAAAAATATGCATTGAAATATGCCTTTAAAAGTTCAGAAATATGCATTTATATGCATTAAAAATCTAAAAATATGTAGATTAAAAAATGAAAATACCCTAAGTAAATTTTGAAATAACAAAAAATGTCCATTCATATTTCATATCATTAAAAGTTGATTAAAAGTGATATTTTATTATATTAATGTACTCAATTTCAAAAAATACGTTTGTATACGTACGTTTGTACTCGCTTTATCTGCTATATAAGTTTTATTTTTAATAATTTGGTGTTGCGAAAACTCATATATTTCATACTGTGTAAAAATGTAAATTATTGCGTTTTGATCAAATTTTGGTAAAAATATGCACAATAAAACAGAAAAACACATAAATATGCCAAATAGTTCAAAAACCTCTAAATATGCAAAAATATGCAACATAAAATTTCACATACTTAACCACAGTACCTTGAAATGAATTTCTATGTCACCTAGCATTAAATACGACTTAGCAAAATTGATATGCAAATGCATAAACTCACCGAGCCCTGTACATTACTAATGGGTTTTCAGTAAGTATTCTGCCTTGAACACCGCTATATGATCCCCTCATAGATGCTGCACCATCATAACATTGGCCTCTTATATCTTCTATTCTAAGATTACAGCTATTTAACACTTCTTTTATTAAATTAGTCAAAGACCCACCATCAGTTCTAGCAGTTCTAAAAAATCCTATGAAAACTTCATGAGTGTTTAAACTACTATCGACATAACGAATGATAAAAGATACTTGTTCGTGCCTAGCAAGATCTTGAGTTTCATCAATTAATATGCTATAAATACCAGCTATTTGAATATCTTTTATTATACTTAAGGTAACATTTATAGCCATTAAACTAATAAACTCATTAGTATGTGTACCAGTCACATATCTAAAAGATTTTTCCTTTTGTAAAAAATAACGGTCCAACATAATATTTTCTTTGGCTCGTAATTTCATTAACTCTAAAAAATTGCCCATGTTTTCAGAATCTTCATTTTCCCTGTGTCCTCGAATTGAAATCCCTTGATAAGCACAGTATTGTAGAGTTTCTAATAAAAGTTTTATATATTCTCTATTTTCTTTAACTAGTTTGATGTGATTACTATCAATATTTGCTATGACACTACCCAATTTCCTAGCTGATTTAAACCCAGCATACTTAGCCATAGAATCTTTATGGCCAACACTAATATTCAACTAATCTTGGCTTTCTAGCCAACTCTTTATGGCCATGATTAGTTGAATATTCATTCATTTTCTTCCAAGATTTAAAACCTTCACTTACAAATGCTTTATCACAACTGACATATGGAAAAGCACGACAGTAAAAACAAAATGCTGAGTTTTTGAAGGACTATACTCAAGCCATGGAAATGTAAGATACCATTCTTTTCTAAATTTGCTGCCCCTTTCTTGAAGAAAATTACAGTTATTTGGCTGATATGGTCCAAAACCAGAACAAAGTAAACTATAAGCTTTTTTGGAATCTTTAGCTTTAGCTGGATCGCGATCACATTCTGTAAATGATTTAGTAAAATCTAATTGAGAATGATAAAAATTTCAAAAAAACGTTGAAACAATATTAAATATAATTTTAGTAAAGTTATATATAAACAAAAACATATGCGTTGATACGCTATACGAAATTTAAAAAATATACTTAAGTATTCAGCATGATTCATATTATGTATCAGAAGTAGAAACACAATACCTACCTATAATGGCAAAAAATAATCTGGGAGTTTGTTATTTAACATACTTTACCCATTCATAACTTTTATATATAATTATATATTTTATATATTATAACTATTGCAGAGCTTGCGCTAATGTGCAGTAGTGCACAAAATGTACAGTTCTAAATTAAAATGTGCAGTTCATAAAAAAAATATGCCTAACCTTACAGCGTGGACGTGAAGCATTTAATAAGAGTCAATAATTCATTTAAGTCTCTATTATGTTCCACCATGAATGTTTCAACTAAAAATATGTAATTATATATTAATTAAAACATGCCCCCCTTGTATGATCGGGATCCTAATATGTCAATTGTCAAATGGATGAACAGCAAAAAAAAAAAACAGAGTAATTACAAAAATAAAGGTCAAGTAACAAAATTATTTCAATGGTGTGTTTCCAGATGCTACAAACAAACATCATTAATTTATTATTTTATATTATTAATTATAAAAGAGTATAGTGATACTGATGATGAAAAGGTAGTTGCGAAAAATAAAAATTAATCATTTTAAAATTAGATTAAAGGAATTTCTTACTTAAATTATTAATATCTATAAACATTATGACGTATAATATAATATTATTTAATATTTATGATAGTATACAATGTGTCCGGGGGGGATGTGACCGCCCGTCGCCATATGAAAGTACACCAAAAGTTATGCAGAATCCACCTTTAAATGGGGGGGTCTAACTTTATTATGTTTTAAGTTATGGGCGTTTTAATTTTTTTCTTACCAAAACAAAATCTGCCGAGAATTTTTTTATGTATCTTCAAAAATATTCAACTTTTTTAAGTAATTTTTTTTTTATCTTAAAGCTGTTTTATTATGCTATCAAATGACATAACACAATTAAACCAGAAATGTACAAATTAATTTTAAAAAAAATTTTAATGAAATTTTTTTTGTAAAAAATCAGCATTTTTATAAGTAAATCGAGTATGACATCAAATAATCTCCTATTTACTACAGTTTTTGTTTGTATTTTATTATTCTACTAAATAATACCTACAATTTTGTTAAATTAATTTTTTTCGTATCTCTCATAATTTCCAAGTAATACGCTGTTAAACTTGACTATTTAGGATTGCAGCATTGCAATTTTTACCATTGCAGCAAATGAAATTCGACAAAATCGCGTGGAAATTCAAAGAACTACACAAAGTGTTTCATTAAGAGTTCAAGCATGTCTGCAGTCAGGTGGGGAACACTTCGAAAATTTAATTAATTAAGCATAACTTTTATTTTCTTAATCTATGATCTGAAAAGGTTACAGTTTTTGTGTTGTTTTTTATGTTTATTAATTTTCCTTTGTGTTTATTAAAATACGTTTTTAATTAAATCATTACAATTTAAATTTGTTTGAGTTCATTCACACGATCAACTAGCAACAAAATGTAATAATAGGCCTTAGGGTTTTAAATTATATTCTTGTAATCGCCTTACACAGAGCGATAAACGATTCCGAGAATCCTAAATAGTCAAGTTTAACAGCGTATAACTTGGAAATTATGAGAGATACGAAAAAAATTAATTTAACAAAATTGTAGCTATTATTTAGTAGAATAATAAAATACAAACAAAAACTGTAGTAAAAAGGAGATTATTTGATGTCATACTCGATTTACTTATAAAAATGCTGATTTTTTACAAAAAAAATTTCATTAAAATTTGTTTTTAAATTAATTTGTGCATTTCTGGTTTAATTGTGTTATGTCATTTGATAGCATAATAAAACAGCTTTAAAATAAAAAAAAAAATTACTTAAAAAAGTTGAATATTTTTGAAGATACATAAAAAATTCTCGGCAGATTTTGTTTTGGTAAGAAAAAAATTAAAACGCCCATAACTTAAAACATAATAAAGTTAGACCCCCCATTTAAAGGTCGATTCTGCATAACTTTTGGTGTACTTTCATATGGCGCCGGGCGGTCACTTCCCCCCCGGACACATTGTAGATTATTTATCATACGCGACCGTCAAATTTTTTCACTTCTGTAAAACAAACAGGACATGCAGCTCTAACATTTCCTTAGCACTAGCTCTGAACTATTGGTTTATAATTAATTAAGAGACAAATATACAATATACGTAAGTACTTACCAATAGATTGTTCATTAATAGTATCATCCACACATGTTGTATTATTTACAATATTTTCTGTGTTTCCTTAAAATATAATTTAAATATTAATTTAGTAATCATTATTATTAAACACACTATAATAATTAAAAAACACATAATCTATGACTCCTCATAGATATAAGAATTTTATTCAGGTAGAAATCCGTTTAACAATTATTGATTATAACACAGAGTAATTTAAAGTAAAAATAATTTGTATTAATTTATATTTCTGATTTGAACTTACCAATTGAATGTTCATTAATAGTATCATCCACACATGTTGTATTATTTACAAAATTTTCTGTGTTTCCTTAAAATATAATTTAAATGTTAATGTAATAAAGGAATTTAATTTCCGTAACTCAGAGAATAAGGTATTCAAGCAAAACGTTATAAAAATTTAAGTAATACTTACTTCTTTGAGCGTTTATATCGTTTATATTTTTTTTCGATTTTGTAGAAATGAAATTTAATAATGTCAACTGCCGTTTGTTAGACATTTTTACAGCATAATATAAATATAATTAACCAAGTTCGAATTTCAAAAGTATAGTCAAAAATCAATAGTCATTACTTAATCACTTGTCAGTCGATCAGCACACTGTACAGACGTACAGTGCCACAGACCACAGCTGTGTGCTATGCACAGCTATGTGCTGTATAAACAAAATTAATTGTATAATCGGTTATCATTATAATCGATTTAAAAATAACCTGGCGGCTGGCATTCTCATGCCTATAGTACGGCCAGTGAAAAGTGAGCCGCGACCGTTACGCTCATAGTGGTGTATTTAAGCGTAACCAGGGGCTCTCCGTTTGTAACTATTTGCGCGCTATTCAAAAAGTCAGCTGAAGTTTATATTTTTTATTTATTAAATTGTATAAATTGCATGTACTATAATAAAACCTATTTTATTTCTTGAAAAACACGTATTGACCTAAATATAAACGAGAAATAATAATATTCGTATAGCAACAGGTTTGAAATTAATTTACGCGGCAAATAATTGTGGAAGCCCTGATAAAATTCGGCCCCCGGAGCATTAGTATCGCGGCTCACTTTTCGCTGGCCGTACTATAGTCATGAAATCTATACTAATAAAATGATAGCGTTTATTTGTAAATTGTATATTTTCACTATCACAAAAGTACACAGTACCTATAACAACCATGTATATTGTAGGTATAACATATTAGTTGATTGTTATTACTTATTAGTTATTACATATTTTGGATTTTTAACGTTGAATGTAGATAATGTGAAAAAACTCGCTGATTGTTTTGTTCTGAGATGTTAACATATTAGACGTTAGTAGTGTATATACGAGTAGTACACAAGTACTGTTTCAAAATTGCATTCTGCATTTAAAATTTATTCTTTCGATTACTTTTTAGATTTTAAAATTTTAACTGTTGGCCTATCTGCGGGGGCAAAATGATAATTTTGCCCCCCCCCCCGATAAAATTAAATGGGGGAAGTGCCCCTGCTTGCCCCCTCCCCGCAATTACGCCCCTGTTTACATTCCTCCTTATGCAACAATTGAAATTTACTCAAACCATTGTGATATGATCGAATCTATATTCTATGACTTTCCTGATCACTATTATATTATAACTGGTGACTTTAATATGAATAGTTTTGATTGGTCCAACTGGACTCGATTTATACAGATTTTCAAAAAGCTTTTGATAAAGTTAACCATAAGCTACTACTTAATAAATTAGTTTTATTTGGTATCCTTGGTAAACTTTTAAAATGGATAGAGTCCTACTTCACTTCTCACTTACAGGCAGTAAAGGTGTCTTATCATACCACTAAAGATTTTCATCGACGAATAAATACCCCGACACTGTACTAGATAACGGCCGTCGTGCGCGGTTGTAGCCTACCAAGGTCACTTATCTAATCCAAATGAGTCCAAAACTGTCTCCGTTAATTATCTCCTAAGTCAAGACACCTGCACTGCCCGGTTATAAGTCACTGATGGTACTCACTAACAATGAATCCAATTGGCATATAGTCGACTCTAATAATCGCATCAGATCACCTCAATCAAATTTCCCTCTATCTAAAAAATCAAACAATATTTTTTTTATATCCAAAAACCGTTACGCACCGCTCTCATCCGCTTCTGAAATTGAAAAAAAAAATGAAAACGAAAATCAACAAATGGTCACCACAACCGAACAGCCCACTGAAATCAATAGGTAGTGATACTAATATCGTCAAAATAAACCTTCAACCTCCTATCTAAATTGAACGCACCTAAATTACAATAAATTGTGTCTCAAACTTAAGGAATTAACTGACGCCTCCAGTTTAGTTTGCAAAAGCACCACAAAAGGTGTTAAAATACACACATTTAGCTCCGATTCATACAGATCAGTTATCAAATACCTCAAAGAAGAAGTTGTCTCCTTTCACTCATATCAATCCAAAGTAAACAAACCGTACATAATCGTCATCCAAAATATTCACCCCTCCACTGACAAAAGCTATATTTCCAAGGAGTTATCGGAACTTAGGTTCCAAATTAAAAACATAACAAATGTACTTCACAAATCCACCAAAACTCCACTGCTCCTATTTTTCGTCGATGTAGAACAATCGGAGTCCAAGCAAGACATAATCAAATTAATACTTCTCTGTTACTCTAACGTAAATTTGAGTCTCCCCACGTTAAAAAAGAGATCCCCAATGTCGACCATGCCAATCTTACGGCCACACCCGCAGTTATTGTTTTCATAACCCAAGATGTGTCCGGTGTGGAAACAATCACAAATCAACTCAGTGTCAAAAATACCATTCCGAACCAGCAAAATACGCCCTATGAGGTGGTTCTCACCCGGCAAATTATAGAGGCTGCCAAACACACAAGAACCTATTAAATCGCAGAAAAATACATCTTACCCCTCACAAAGAAATAAAAACGTATCTCCTCAAACCTTTTTTGAAATTCATACCACTCAAGATAACCTCAAATCACAAAATTTCTCACCACTTCCCAACACCTACTACATCAACAAACCGCCGGGAAATCATACAAACCACTGGTCCAAAAATGAAGTACCCACCGAAAATAACCTAACCAATCAACTTTTTTACTTCATTAATGAATTAAAGTCATTAAGCAACCTCATGATTTCATTTCTCACGGCCGTCATAGAATAATTCATCAAGGATGGCCACTAACCAACTGACCAAACCTATCAACATACTCTTATGGAATGCAAATGATATACTGAACCATATAAATAAACTACAAATATCATTAATTGATAACCAAGTCAACATAGCTATGATCTCCGAAACACATCTCACGAATAACTCAGCCTTCAAAATATATGGTTACAACGTACCTAATAAGGGCTGACCACTCTTATGGTACCACTCGTGGTGGCGCAACGCTAATTATCTCTAATAAAATAGCACACACTCCATCTCAACCCTCTCCATCACAAGATCTGCAAATATCCGGCACACATCAACTACATCGCGTAACCGATTTCATCTGCTCGGCACTAGAAACAAAAAAATACTGCTCGGGAGTTTTTCTAGACATTGCGAAGGCTTTTGACACCATTTGGCATCAAGGATTTCTGTTCAAATTAAAAAAAAATATTTCCAGCCCCTTACTATCTTCTCCTAAAATCTTACCTTGAAAACAGATCGTTCAAAGTCAGAATCAACGACTAACTATCAAACAACCATAGAGTTCTAGCAGGCGTTCTTCAAGGAAGCAACATTGCCCCATTTTTTTACATTTTCTACGCTGCTGATATTCCAGTTAATCAGTTCACTCTCATCGGAACTTACACAGACGACACAGCCATACTCGCCTTAAATGCTCACCCTGCCATCAGTCAACGAATTCAAACAATTTATAATTGTTATAACAATTGAAGTTTAAATGAGTTATATCTAATTGAATATTTTATGAGGGTTTAATTACAAAAAAATTCATCAAAAATTATACAAATAACCGTAAAATACGTAAACAGTATTTAAATAATAATATATTATATTACACTGAAGCTTTGCTCAGAATCGTTTTATACTAAAGAAATAAGTCATCATTTCTTTAAAACTTAATACATTCATCACCAATATCTTGTCCAAGGACCGAAGGGACGAAGGACGAACTTGTACCACCATCAATCTCACTTACCAGCTTTTTGAACTCATCACTGTCAAAGTATACTTTGAATGAGGCAGAAACATGTTTTCAAGGCTTTGTAAGCAATCTTCAAAACTATTTCCTAAAGCAAATCAATTTTATTATGATACACATTTTTTAATTAGTTTTGATATAACTTGTACATTGTACAATTTTCTAGTCTAACAAAAATTATACTTCTATCTCTTTATAAATCTCTGTTAACAATTTTAAAATATAGTTATTTAAATGTATTATGTCTAAAAAAGAAAATTAATTGTTAATATACATCTTTAAGACTACCTATATTTTTTGATATAAAAACTAACATTTTAGATGTATATAAAATTTTGTTTATTTGTATAAAATATAATGATATATGACTTAATCATATAATCAACAATTAAATATAGTCTAATAATGTTATTTTTGATATTAACCATTATTGACTTATATATAAATCCACTTATTCAATATTATAAAATTTGGGGTAAAATGTACACATTTACAAATACAAATACATTTAATGTAATGCATTCAAAAACAAAAATGAATACAATAAATGTATTTATTTTTATAACTTATAAAATTTATTATAACTTATAAATTATAAGTCAAATCATAATCTAATAATAATAATAATTTATGATTGAAAAAGAGAGTGTGCAACCCATGCATAAATACATACAAACATAATGTAGGTACAAGATAAAATATTTAGATAAATAACTATTTATCTATGTTTTTATTATTATACATATTTTATATATTATTTAACATGTTAAGTCAAAATTAAATCAAAAAAATTAAATCACCATGGTGTATGTTTTATTGTCCATAAGACAGGGATTACAAAACGCATGTCGAACTATTAATAGAAAATAGTTAACAACATAAAATTCAAACTCCATTATTTAACGAACTTCCCAATTAGAATACATTTTAAATGTTAAAATTAATACAATAATTATTTCTAAAAAAGATTAAACTATATTAATTAGCTATAAGAGTAACTTACCTACTTTACTTGAATGGAAGTGACTTCTTTAGAAACAATATTTTCATCACTGAACATTTTAATGTTCAACAACTCAAATTTAACAATCAAAATTTCAACAGGCGTAATCAGACTGAATCAAACTAAATCAGAATGACTACGGCCGACGAGGAATTGAATATTTCAAAGAACTTTAAAATGTATGGTAGGTACAATAATAGTGCTACAGTGAGAAAGGCGAATTTGGGATAGTTACGATTTCAATTTTAACCACAAAATATTGTTATTGTTTTACAAGATGAATTAAAATCAAAAATATTTAATTGTTTTGTGATCAATCTCTACCCTATAAAGGGAAGGTATGGGGACCAAAAAATTATGTTCGTTATTCGCATACCCGCATGAAAATTGAAAACCAACATTAACATACTATCTCCACTAAAATCGACACATCAAACATCTAACATCGACCAAGCTTGTTTCACGATGACGGACGGTTATTGGAATAGACGATGTCATTAAATGGGTATATCCTTGTCTCTATAGGTCATCGGTGGTTATCATTAGTTTTATTTTTAATTCCGTTACCTCATCGTACTATTATCACAGAACTATATCATACCCCATAGGTATTATCACAACGGCGTCTAGTATCAAATACGGGATGTTCCCGGTAAAGTTCATTTGATTCCCAGCTGGAATTTTCTGTTAAGGCTATCCCAACAAAAACACTACGCCAAACTCCATGTAAAAAAACGCTCAGTATAAAAAAGACCACCTCAAAAAGTTGTGATATCATTTTATAGCTATGTATTTAAACAATATAGGAATAGATATATTATTATAATTTATGTTAAAATTCACTGCTTATAAATTGAACTTAGCTGGTGACTTTAAAATTATAACACTTAATTAGTAATTTATAACAATTAATTTATATAACACTTAATTAGTGTCACTCATTTTCAAAGATAACATGTAGGTATACTCAATACGAAATGAATTCTCATAAGTTTTAAATAATGTCACCAGCTAAGTTCAATTTATAAGCAGTGAATTTTAACATAAATTATAATAATATATCTATTCCTATATAGTTTAAATACATAGCTATAAAATGATATCACAACTTTTTGAGGTGGTCTTTTTTATACTGAGCGTTTTTTTACACGGAGTTTGGCGTAGTGTTTTTGTTGGGATATCACAAATTTTTTTTATGTTATTATTATTATTATTATTGTTGTTGTTGTTGTTGTTGTTGTTGTAAGAATTATTATTAAACATAATAATATCAGGTTATAATACAGTGGCCTACGGAAGTCAATAAGACGTATAACGCTGTACGTGCATAAGAGACAGCGGTTGACGCGAGAATGAACAATATTGAATATACAATACATAGTACATGATATTATTATGATATTATCGCGTTATAATCGCACCGCGAGCCGTTACGTATTAACTGGAAACACCGCCGCTGCAAGCGCTGTAGCGCGTTCGCAGCGCGTCGCGCAGCCGAGTGAAAATGACAAAGCACGCGCGTGTGTGTATCTCCTCAGTGGGCGGGGAACTTCATGCGGGCCGCAGGGAATATTATCGAATAACATTTTCTTTTTTACCATAAAAATTCATAATATATTTGGCTATAACTCCATTTATAATGTTCAAATCGGATTAAAAAGTGCAGCATTCCCTTCTACGGAACATTTCCAATAAGATTGGTGCATTGTCAAACTAAATTATTCTACAAGAAATTAGATATGCATTGTCAACTATTTTTTTTCGTGATTTCCGATGCTTCCTGTAATTATACCCGGCAGTTGTCGCGCGTTGTGATTGCCGATGCGTTCATTTTAAGGCGTTTTTTTTTATACTTAGCGCGACCCTGCCGGGTCGTTGGATAATGGGCATTTATCGGTGGGCGACCGAGTAGGTTAATTCTGTCTGGGGTTTAATCAAAATCAATATTTTAAATTAATATTATATCTGAATGAACATTTCGCCACTAAAATAGTAGGTATATCAATGAAATAAAAAAAATCTTATAAATATAATTCAGCTCGCAAGAGGCAACTGCCTACTTACTCTGTTATGTGTTTGGCGTGAACACGCCTAAATTGAATATTTACTTACATTAAATTCATCTTGTAGCTAACATCAAGATAACAGAATAATATCGCTGTTACGGCAATACGCCGCGCTGTACGCACACGGATATTAATAGCTATAGCCTATAAGCTAATAGCTTTACATAATATAATGTATTTATTTATATTTGTTTATTATTGCATAAAATAATATTAAATGAATAGAATTCGATGAGTTGTTTCTCATTTCTATTTCGTTAGTCGCTGCAAATAGATCTGGATACATTATGTAAGTATATATTATTTGTACCACCGACGTTTATTAGTATTTATTTATTTAATTTAATTCCATATACTTATGAATACTTAATAAATTAATATTAAACCTTTCAATTTGTTTCAAAAAATGCTTCATCACATTACACAAATTATGAAAATGTTTGAAAAAAATTCAAATTTGACAAAAAATGTGATGACCTGTAGTTCATAAAAAACAAAGTCCCCCCCCTTGGAAAAATCCTGGATCCACCCCTGCTTAGTTGAAAATTAAAGATTTTACCTATAAGTTAAGTATTTGTACACTTTGTTATATATGCATGCAAAAATATTGTAATTAGAGATGTTGAGCCCAATATTTTAACAGCTCAGTAATTTTATCCATGATTCAATTATTAAACTAGATAGGTAGGTACCTATTTGTTTACTGTTCAATTTTAGAATTATTTCTTCTATCACATTGTAATAAAGAATTTAAATTTGGTTCTATTATATTATACAAATACTTAAGTTACGACTTACATGATTTATGTAAGTATTATAAATTGTATTATACATTATTTTTATTTATAATATTTGATATACGGTTAATATTATTAGTAATATTTAGACTGGTCAGATTTATGTCACCCAAACATCTACCATAATATAACTAAGTCACTGAGGATTGATTCACATCACTATACCTTAGGTAATTATTTAACATGTTTTAATAATGAAATTATAAGGCCTCATTTAATCTTCATTAGGTCATCTAGAAATCTTGTTTCTCTGTCAAACTGCTATTTTAATGATATGCATTACTAGTCAAATAAATTTAAATTAATATAGAGTACCTATTCATCAAATTATGTATTTATTGCATGTACATATTAATTATCATATATTTTTGCAAATCAATATCAATATTAACTATTGTCTATTTGTTAGTAATGGGTTTATTATCTCCAGCGGCGTACGCAGGGGTAGGGTTCTAGGGTTCTGACCCCCACCGAAATTTTTTCATTTTACAAAAAATATCTCATTTATCACCATTTGAATACACAGTCGATCAATTGTTGGTAATTTTTAATTTATTATTAATTATAATTTGTTATAACTTATAGGTAACTAATTATATAAAAACTGTAAAGCAAATTATTTAAATTGTTTATTATTATTAAAATTATTTACTCATGTAAAACCCTAACCGAACTAAAATCCTGCGTACGCTACTGATTATCTCTGATCTATGAATCAGCGGTATTCCTGAGTTCACTGCTGCATGCAGTTGAATAATTTGGTGTTCTTTAAATTTTTATATGTATGAATACAGAAATATGAAATTTTTAGAGATAGATATGAGGTAAGCTCCTCCTCACCAAATATCAAAGTTTTAATAGTTGTACCCATTAGGGATGTAATGTATATTCGAATAATTTAACTATTCGAATATTCGAATATTCGAATTCGAATAGTTCTATCGTAAATAATTCGAATATTCGAATATTTGAATATTCGAACATTCGAATATCAGTATTCGATGCTACAATACCTCATTTGGTTTATCCGGTTTTCTATGACAAGCTTTTTATAATATTTATTATTAATATGTAATCCATATCCACACAACTAAAGATAATGTATGTCAATTAATCGACCTAAATACGAAAATAGTTCTTATCTTGCAGGTACCTGTTCGTAGTTAGCATTATTTTACTCGTTGTAGCCGATAACTCGTAATAACCATACTATTTTAACATACAATCATATGTGCCGTGACGGGACCTAACGTTTTACTTGTCGTAAGCAGTATTATACATTGATTTCTTCTAATTGGTAAATGGTCTTTCGTTATATAATATCTTCACTCAAAATTATAACTTTTCTTTTCGAAATTTGTACTTACAAAGTGAATAAAATATGTCTCAAAGCAAAGTTTGGCAATTTTTTTCACCAAATACGAAAAATACGTCAGCAGTTTGCAATTTATGTAACCAAGTAATTAACCATTCAAAATCAACAACCTGTTTATGGAATCATTATAATTCTCAACATAAACCTGAGAATGGAGTTGATGTCGTTCGCAATAGGTAAGAGCATATTTTGAATTTAACTAGAGTAACGTAATAAAAATTATATTATTAATATTATTACCTATTAATAAAAAATAAACTAAAAATTATTCGTTTTAGAACTTGAAAACAATAAAAACTTATTATATGTAAAATGTCTATTAATAGGCCAAAATTGAAAAAAAAATACATTTATGAACATTTCCTTTATTAAAAATTTCTGTTTTCAAAAGTTTAAATGTTTTCAATAAATTTGTAGAGTCCGAATTGATAGTGATACTAGTGATGTAGACCAAGACGGCGAAATTTCTGAACAGATTTCTTCCAATACCCCCTCTCTCGATTCAGACTATTCAAATTGTGTTCCTTCAACTTCCAGTTCTAGTTCTTCGAGTTCAACGCCTTACCATTGTACAACGAAAAAGGTTCGTAGGTCTAATGTTGCATCAGCTTGTAATACACGACCTATAGATAAAAATCGTAGTGAACTTATTACGCAGTCAATATGTAATATGATTTGCGAAGATATGCTTCCAATTAATACAGTAGAACATAGTGGATTTAAAAATTTAATGAATGTAATAGAACCTAGTTATAACGTCCCATATAGAAAAACAATAACTACCCGTATACAAGGACGATATAATGAAAAAGTCGATTATATTAAAAAAAAATTGATGACTATAAATTCAGTTTCATTAAGCACAGATTGTTGGACATCCAGAAACGTAGACTCGTATATCACAGTTACAGGCCACTTTATGAACAATTTTTGGCAATTAGAATCTTTTAACATTTGTACTAAAGAAATTACTCATAGTCATACGTCAGAGAATTTATTTGAAACAATTCAAAGTGTTATTACTGAATGGAAACTTGATAATAAAGTGCAGTGTATTAGTCATGATAACGCAGCCAATATAACTCTTGCGGTACAAATGATGTCTTTAGATGGAATAATTAGTAATTCATGTGCTGCTCATACTCTACAATTATGTATTAAAAGAGCACTAGATATACAAATATTTTCTACTCTCATAAAACGAGCATCGAGTATTGTAAGTGCTTTTAAACATTCATATAAAAGATCATATGCTTTAGAAAATGTGTTAGAACAACTAGGCAAACCAAAATTAAGCCTTATACAAAGTTGCCCAACCAGATGGAATTCGACCATGTTTATGCTTGAACGGTTATTAGCAATACGACAAGGAATAGTCACTGTAATGGCTGATCGTACGCATTTTACTCGACAACAAGCCAAAAAGTTAGAGTTCATTGAAGAAGATTGGGACCATTGTAATATTCTTTGCAATTTATTGAAACCGATACAATTGGCAACTACTGTTCTGTGTGCCGATAAGAAAGTGACAATTTCATTAATTCGGCCAATTATTCATAGTTTAATTTTTAAACATCTCAAAATTAATGAAAATGAAAATAGTTTAATGACAAATTTTAAAACTACTGTTTCACAAGAGCTCTCAGTTCGTTTCAAAATTGGAGAAAATTCTCCGGAAGAAGTTAATATTGCTCAAATATCTTGTTTGTTAGACCCTAGGTACAAAAATTTAAATTTTGAATATTCCGACAATATAAAAAAAACCATAAAAGAAAAAGTGCGATCAAAAATATTAAATTTATGTACACAATCGGATATCCCAAATAATGTTACACCAATACAACCTACAGCATTAGACACTTTACTAGGAAATGATTCTGAAGAAAATATTGATGAATTTACAAGATACTTATTGGAACCACAAATAAATCATAATTTGGACCCAAATAATTGGTGGTTAGAATACGAAAAACAATATCCAAGAGTAGCTTTATTGGCTAAACAAATTTTGTCAGTACCAGCTACATCAGCATCTTCCGAGAGAGTTTTTTCAACAGCTGGAAATATAATCACTTCAAAACGCAGCAGATTAGATCCGATAAACGCATCAGCACTCATCTTCTTACATCAAAACAAAAAAGCTGGTAAGATAATGGTGGTGGAAGTTCGTCCTTCGTCGCTTCGCTCCTCGGACAAGATAATGGTGAGGAGTGTATAGCACTTTCTATCATGGGATCACCTAACCTAACCTCGGACAAGATATTGGTGATGAATGTATTAAGTTTTAAAGAAATGATGACTCATTTCTTTAGTATAAAACGATTCTGAGCAAAGCTTCAGTGTAATATAATATATTATTTATATACTGTTTACGTATTTTTCGGTTATTTGTCTGATTTTTGGTGAGTTTTTTCGTTATTAAACCCTCATAAAATATTCAATTTTTAACTCGTTAGAAATTTTCTGTTACCAAAAGATTCGAAACATGTTTTTATATCTATATTCCAAGTTTCATTGTGATCGGACACACCAAAAAAGATTTATATAGATTTTAAGTTGAAAATTAACGTAAAAACAGTCGATATTCATATACGAATTTATATGAATTTGTTAAAACGTGTATAAAAAAAAATCCTGACTAACGATTTTTGAACTTTTGTTAGGATAATTAGGTAGGTATATGAGTAAGGTCATATTAAATTTTCAGAACTTTTTGTCAAATATTTAAAATTATATTACATAAAAACTTTCAAACAATTTGGTAAATTAAAAGTTCTATATTTAAGTCAAAAGTACTATAATTGCTCTGAAAATGTTGTCCAATATAAAAAATTATGTATTTGATATTGGATAAAATTTTCAAGTTTCTAGCTTCAATACTTTTCGATTTATGACTAAATACCTAAAATCTGAACAGTGAAAATCTCGTTTACGGCGGATTTTTACCGTTTTTACTCAGTTTTTCGATCGTTATTCTTGATTACTGGAAAAACTATGGAGATTTTGGAAAAATGACCTCTCTAAAGTACCATCTCAGTTCGATTTCGGATCTAAAGAGTTGCTGGACGAAACTTTTGGACAAGGATTTCTATACGAAAAAGTGTTTACAGAAAAAAAAAGAAAAAAAAAAAAAAAAAAAAAAAGAAAAAAAAAAAAAAATAAACATCATTGTAAAACCATAAGATCCTTCGCTTCACTCAGAATCTAAAAAATCCTGACTAACGATTTTTGAACTTTTGTTAGGATAATTAGGTAGGTATATGAGTAAGGTCATATTAAATTTTCAGAAATTTTTGTCAAATATTTTAAATTATATTACATAAAAACTTTCAAACAATTTGGTAAATTAAAAGTTCTATATTTAAGTCAAAAGTGCTATAATTGTTCTGAAAATTTTGTCCAATATAAAAAAGTATGTATTTGATATTGGATAAAATTTTCAAGTTTCTAGCTTCAATACTTTTCGATTTATGACTAAATACCTAAAATCTGAACAGTGAAAATCTCGTTTACGGCGGATTTTTACCGATTTTACCGTTTTTACTCAGTTTTTCGATAGTTATTCTTGATTACTGGAAAAACTATGGAGATTTTGGAAAAATGACCTCTCTAAAGTACCATCTCAGTTCAATTTCGAATCTAAAAAGTTGCTGGACGAAACTTTTGGACAAGGATTTCTATACGAAAAAGTGTTTACAGAAAAAAAAAAGAAAAAAAAAAAAAAAAAAAAAAAAGAAAAAAAAAAAAAATAAACATCATTGTAAAACCATAAGATCCTTCGCTTCACTCAGAATCTAAAATTAAAAATGTAAAATGTATTTAATCAATGAAGTTAAACGTACGAGTATTAATTTATTAATTTATAATGAACAATTTTTCTTCTTAAACTTACTTATATTTATTTATTTATTGTTGTTACTAAATTATAAATTATATGTTAAACCAATAAATTATTACTATTATTAATTATTTAATTATGATATTCGAATACTGATATTCGTATGTTCGAATATTCAAATATTCGAATATTCGAATTATTTACGATAGAACTATTCGAATTCGAATATTCGAATATTCGAATATTCGAATAATTCCCATCACTAGTACCCATTGTTATATATGTATAAATTTGTATTATAAAACATCATAGTAAAGAGAGCACACTTACATTTTGGAAGGTATCAATCATGAATAGTAAAACTTCTCTTAGGTTTGGATTTGAAGTTAAATACACAAACTCAAAAATGTAGAATAATAAATGATTGATAATTAACAAATACAGATGCAAAATATATAGACTAAATTATTCTAATGATGTCCACTTTAAATTTATTGTGCACTATAATACCATATTTTCTAATCAAGTAGGTACCCAAATAATTATACCAACTTTGATTTGTTTTTGTTTATTTCATACTGACTAACTAGAATACTAAAGTTTTATTGGAACAAATAAATTTTAACTTGTATTGGAAAGACATTTGAGGTAATATTTCAAAACACAATATGTTTTATCACATTATTAATATTTCATATTTTTATATCAATATTAATACGCAATAATAAGTCAAGTATAAAATGAACAAAAAAAATGTATAAATATTATAACAACATAATGTGTTTCATAACTCAAATTTAAATTTATAAACGCAATACAGGGTACAATTGGATTTTTCATTAGAGTAGGATAGTAATAAATTATGAATGATGAAAAAAAAATTACACATAAATATTTGTATTTATAAATATGAGATTTAATCAGTTACAACATGGACGGGTTGTACATACATTTATATTTAACTCTAATTCATTTTGTTCTACAAAATTTATAATTTTTCTATGAAACTAATGATACATAAATATTAACATTAATAGGTAGGCATGTCCTTTAATTGTGGTTATTACCTACCTATATCATAATACTTATAATGGTACGATATGTCATAACTACAATCTAATTTCTATTATAGATATATTAAATTTTTTAAATATTTCATATGTAACACGCTATTATAATATGCGCAGATTGCATACTATACGATAAAAACTATTATCAATATACAGTATTCATCATAAGTACAATTAATAAAAACATAACTGGATTTCTTTAGACAACAAAAATAAAGTTCATGCAAAATTAATATTAAACAGAACTGAAAAATGGCACAATTTCTATGCATTTATAAATGTTTGTTTAAGTTACTATTTGTAAACAAAGAAAATATATTAAATTAATTTAATAAATAAAAATAATTGTTTGATTAAAATAAACCTATTTAAAAAATAATTAATTGATATTATTAAACAGTCAAATGAGTAATGAACACAAATTTCAGTTCCAGTATTTGTTTTTGTCTTAAGAAATAAATTGTTCTTTATCTTCCTAATTATTTCCTACATAGAATATCAGTAAACAGAAAGTTCATAAATTACAACTAATGTTGTGTTTCGTGCAAATATCTTAACTAACAAATATGTATTACTTCATAAAAAAATGTTTTAGTGAGGCATTATCAATTCAAAATGTACCTGGCTTCTTCATATGATTAACATACATAAAATTTAATACATTTTTATAATCTATTGAGAAATTTATGACTCAACTAATTGTTTGCTGCATTTTTATATAAATAATGTTTTGGAGGAAATGTTAAAATAGATTCTTTTTATTGTGAAAAGTATCAAGATTATAAACTTATGTACCTAAATAGTTTATAATGACATAACTGAATAAATTTATTATAACTATGTATTATTTTGAAACATACTATAATATATTTATCAACGGTATTCAATGCTGAGAATGCGTTTCATATGAACTTTGAATTCAGGTACCTTATTTACATGCAAGTATTATTATGTCTGTTGTTCTTATAATTATATAAAAAAAAAAAAAAAACATTGTTAAATTAAGCCAATGAATGTTACTACACAAAAGTTAAGCAGCAGCACTTATATATGAATACAAAATAATCTATTAATACATAAAATTAATGGTAAAAGTAATTTAAACAGTACATATACTATATTATTTCATTCTTTTAACACGTTTTTTTAAAGTTAAAATCATAATTTTTCGGTAACTTTTTATAGCTTTTGAAAAACTATTTACATGTTCAAAAATAAATTACTGTACGTTTTCAATTTTGATTCAATAGGCCAAATGTGACTTTTAAGATTCATTTGCTTTGTACAAATCAATAATTTTAAAGCTGCAGTCAAAAGTTTATAAATATCATAAGATAAACATGAGGACAACTTAAAATAGATACTATTTTTGGGTAGAATTCTGGCATTAGTGTACACAGTTTATAATTACTATTTAAGTGATATCTTTGGTTACATAATTCATAACTACAAAAATTGTCCTAATATCAATTGATATAACAAAATATAACATTTTATCAACATTAAGTAATAAGAAAAAAAATTATAAAATTTTATTACATTTTACTTATAATTGAATCAAAATTGATTATTTTATAACGGCAACTCAATGCATTGTAAATATTAAATAATAATCAAATTGAAGTGAATACAATTTAAAAAATGGACGGAATAAATATTTATATCTAATGATTAATTACAGGAACTTAATAGTTATGAAAAAAGTGAATAATATTGGTAAATTAACTTTGAAAGCATAGCCATTAACCAATAATAACAATTGAATAATATCCAAAATATCTTTAATAATAAGTCATTGCAAGCGAATCTACTAGATAATTGTCACTAATAATTGTTGTATAACCTTAAAATTATAAATTTATGATTATATCTAATGATATTGTAATTTTTAAATGTTTTTTTTTTCTCGAGGAATAAAATACTCTAAAAATGTGTAAAAAAATGAGATGTACAATAAGAAAAACATTTCTTAATATACCCAATTCACAGGTACCCACTGATGTTCATTTGATATAATTTCCAAGGCTTCAACAACTTTTCGGAATGTCATATCAAAATCTTCATTAACAATTACGAGGTCTATGTACTTTTCATACATTCGTTGTAAACATGCACTTTCTTCCAGTGATTTCTTTACGTCATCCTCCTAAAATTTATAAAATAATACAATACTAATCAAAAGCCAACAAATTAGATATGTATGTATTATAAAAAATAACACATTTTTAATGACTTCCCATTATCAAAATATCATGTATTTATGAATGACTAAAATACTTATCGCACAAATATTTTATGATGAAAATAAAAAAATTATAATAAATGATGTAACATTAGAAAATAGCTATGAAATACATTAAAGTTACTTTAATATTCAAATTAGAGGTTTCAAAATTAAAATCAAAAATTGAATAATTTATCCATGATAGCCCAAGAAAGTAAATATAATGAAACTTAAGAGTAATAACTTGAGATTCAAAAATATTTTGCCATACAAATCAATATTAATACATAAATGAAATATTATAAATTATCCCCATACAGACTCAAAATAGAACACAATGAAAATTATGAAGTTTTTTATGAGGAACTTTTTTTAGAAAGTAGCTGATTAGCAATGTTTTAAAACAAATAATAAAAAAAAAAAACTAATATTTATTTTAACTGATGTAATTTCTAGTTTCTAGAATAAACCATCAATTAATTTAGTTTACTATAATATTAAAAACAAAGCAATAAAATGCTTTCTTTTCTTTATCATACTTGTATCACCAGTACATAGTTAGATTAATATAAAACAGCATATACCTATAATCATTATTCTTAGAAATATTTCAGAAAAATTGGTCGTTTTAATAAAATAAATTTTGACTTTATAACAATCAAGGTAACACTTGATGTATGACTAAAAATAACCTAATATTTATTACTTTTTTAAATATATACATACAGCATAAACTAATTATAATGACAATGGATTGTGAGTCCCTGCAAAACTCTTATATTGTATGTACTAATTTTTATTGATTATAATGATGCCTGTATAATGAGTATTAATGACTATATGGATGTTATGACGGCTATTTTTGAGTACTATAATATTGGAAAATATTTTATCTATAATGTATTCGGCGGCGTATTAAATGGCATATTACTGATTTCAAAAACTTGGAAAAAATTACCAGAGACCACTATTCAAAACTGTTTTCATCGCACTCGTTTAAAAAATACAATACAACAAATAATCCAAAAAGAACAATAATAAATAAGTTTTCCAGATATAGATGATTATGTTAATTTTGATAATGTTGTACTAACTTTAGAACTACTTAGTGATTAAGAACTTATTTCTTCATTGAACTACCGACCCGAAGAACCTGAGGTAGACGAAACTGATACTCCTGATAATTTATATATCAATGTAGTGTTCAATTCAGTAAAAATAAAATCGAATTGTATAGCTCTAAATAACGTAAGTTCAACAATTAATTTTGAAATAATATTAAAAAAAATATTTCTACACAAACAAAATTCTAACTAAGATTACAAATTTTTTCAATATATATACAAAGTAAATTTAATTTTAAAATTATAATTAAATAATTAAAACGTTTTTTTTTTTTTTTTTTTGTATGCATTAAACTTATGATTTACTAGTCGAAATTTAAAACGCATTAATAATTGTAATAAAATATTGTATTCATTATGTGTAAACGAGTTTTTAAGTTTTTTCTATCATTTTGGTTATAATAACAATTAGTTATTATGACCAATTTTGACTAGTCTCTTGAATGTCATTATAAACAGTTTCTAAGTTTCTACTATAATAGTATGTATAAATGATGATAGATTAATAAATCTATTAGATTATTTTATACTAAATGACAATACTACTGCCTACATGATGAGTTAAGGTCTGGATTGTTTTTCATTTCAATAGTATTTACCTCATAAATATCCGCAAGTGATTCCAATGTACGTGCTCTTCTAGAACTGTATCTAATGGAACTTTGACGATCAAACTAAAGTTATGAAATAAAAAAAATTAGCAACACATTCTAATTATATGGTTTTTATATTGGATTTTAAGTCAATACAGATTAACATGGAAATTAATAAAAAATGTCTTTTTACTTACTGTTAAAGTGCGACTGGAATAGCCTAAATGTCTAGGATAGTCATATAAGTTTTTCATTACTTCAAGACCAGGAGCTGCTATAAATATGACATATGGCATAAATTCTGAAGAATTATGAAGAATTTTCAAAGCCTAAAACCAATTTATTTTTGTGTCAATTGAGTAATAATAAAATTACTATTATAAATTGCATAATTAAAACTAGGTAAATTCAATAATATATCAATGTATACGTACCACAGGACTACAGTCTAAAACACACATTTTCCCTTGATTGATAACATCACGAATGGAATCCAAGTTTGTACCATATAAATTTCCTCCATTTTCACCATATTCTAAAAATTTATGCTCTCGAATGTCATGTTCCATTTGTTCGCGACTAGTAAACCAATAGTTTTGGCCATTTTCTTCCAATTCTCTTTGTGGTCGTGTAGTATCTACAAAAAAATTATGATTGAAAAAATTTTCATAAATATTACTACAATTTGAATACTAATACATATAATTTATTTAATATTTGAAAAATATAAATAAGAATAAATCTTTGATGTTTATTTACATGGTACAACTCCTGCAAATTTTTCAGGGTCGCTGTTTATTAAACGACCTTTCAATGTCCTTCTACCGACACCAGTAGTGCCAATTAATGCTAATGTACGTCTCTTGAAAGGAGGCATTTTTGTGACTTCTTCATATAATAATAATTCTGCTTTATCAAATTCACCATTCCATTTCGATTGATACATTTTCTTACACTTTTTTTTAGATATCTAAAAATAAATCATTCAACATCAATAAAAATGTATCAGAAACTTTCATAATGACCTTGATGTGATGATCTCAATCAGTACAAAGTCTTTAATATTTTCAATTAATCATTTAACAGGTACTAACAAAATGATTTTGCTAACTACTTTTTTAAGTCTATCTGTCAATTTGTTTTATTCAAATAAATTGATGTAATTTAAAGTGATAAGAAAATGTAATAAGTAATAAACTATGTTACAATTATTATTTATAATGTACCTACTATTTATTATTAAAATAGTAGATAGTCAATAATCATTATTTTGATGAGACAATAAAAACAGCTTAATGGCAACTAAATTGTTTCAACTAATGGTAATTCATGAGTTAATCATTGATCTCTTTATTGAAACTTCCCAGTAATTAGTGAAATGTAAATACAAACACTTTTAAACTGTATTTTTTTATAACTCATATTTAAAAACAATTTTTTAGACTTTGAAAAATCAGTTCATATATTACAAATTCTAATTTCAAAGTCTAAGCATTCATTTTCAATAAATAATATGAATTACTAATTATTTTTTAATTAAACATTTAAGAAATGATTAAATAAATATTGTATGATATTATATGTAAAAAAAATGCTAGTTATTGATTTACCCTAGTTCCACAAATACTGGTTTTATGAACATAGTCTGCTTCAGGAGCGACAAAAGCTTTTCTTCTTTCTTCTAGTTCTTGAGATGGTATTAATCCAGGAAGTTCATTTCCACCAACTTTCTTTGCTTGCCACCAATTTGGGTCTTTTTGATCAAGAACCTAAAGTGTGTCAAATAAAACAAAAATAACTAAATACTTAGCTTATTAAATTGTCACTATTTGTTTTATTCTCTTTTAATATTTTATATAAATTATAACTATTACTATCATACAACATTGTTTGAAACTAACCTGCAAAATGTCTCCATGTTTAAATGCTAAACCAATTTCTTTACATGGAATTAGAGTGTCTTCTGTTGGATTATAATCAAACAATGCTCGCATATAACACTGTAATAATACCAAATGAAAATTAGTTACTATAACACAAAGCATACATTGTTTAACTCACTTGTTGAGTTTGGATTGAATTTTTACTATAAAATCCAGGAGCAATTCGAAACTGTAATGTATCTTTGCTACGATTAACTTCATTCAATAAATCTTCAGGACTTTCAACACTTTCACCATTTACTTCCAAGATAACATCTCCTTTTTTTAGCAACCCTTGCTTTTCAATTGTACCGCCTGCTAAAATCCTTGCAACAATTAGATTTCCATTTTGATCTTGTTCAACAGTCAATCCCTGAGAGTGAAAAAATAAAAACATTATTTTATGTTTTTAAAACAGCAGTAGGGATCTTGGTAGAGCTAATTGTTCCAATTAATATATAATTTTTGCTATTAAAAATTTAAAAAATTATGTGTAGGAATTGTATACATAGTAACTAATGACCAGTGACTTGAGTATAGTTAGATTATCTTTTAAGAAATTAATAAGTTAATTTCTAATATGAATAAATTAAATTTTCTCAGTTAATGTTCTCAGGAACTTTCTTAATGTTAACAATTAAAAGAAAGTACTCATCTCTAATTATTGGACATAACTTGACAATTTTATATAATATTTTAAGGTCCATCATAGGTGTGCACAATACTTTGTGGTAGGTGTTGCTGAAAACTAATTAAACAATTATGAGCGTTATCTGAGGGTTTAGGACATTTAGTCAATTAGACACTAGTTACTCTATAGAAGCCCCTAGTTTTAACCAATCAAACATAAACTAACTAAAATTTGTATTTGAATGTTCATGAGTGTTTTTAAGTAGAAGACAATCACATAAACAAAAATCACTTTTTTTTCAGTTAGTAAGTTTATATGTTGGTGTAACATTGTAATGCATTTTATAGAAATCATATTATACATTAGTTAAAGGAAATTTAGGTATAATAACAAATTTTCTTAAAAGTAATGGTAACAATATAAATAATAATATATTTAATGATATTAAAGATAATTGTATGACAGCGTGATAAATGATAATAATGATTTTTTTGTGTAACTAATTCCAGTTATTAGTTAATTAGAACTAGTAAAAAAAAAAGAAAATGAAAACTGAAATTATTTGCAGTCATTGCTATAGGTAGCATAGATTAGAGGTGGCAAATAAGAAGACATTCAAGTCGCATCATAAAATGAAAAATATAAAGAGCCAAGACAAAAAAAAAAAGTTCTCCATGTATACTCTTCACCTATATTCCAGACTTGAAAATCCTTAAAAAATAAAAATCAATAACCCAAATCTAAGTTATAATTAAAATGATTATTTAAGTATTAAATTTATATATAATTATAAATTGAAAAATACTGTATTTTTTTCAATTTTATAAGCTCAAATGTTTATTTGATTATGGTCATATTTTCAAATACAAATTTTTAAATAAGCATTTAAAAATTTAACATCAGCAAAAATGTCTTCCGACATACAGAATAAGTCGCAAGCCACATGAATCTATGATGGGAGCTACAATTTGGCCACCATTGGCATAGATATTAGATACCCCGCTACAACTATGTGCATGCCTATGAGCTCAATATAAAATGTTCTTGAAAAAATTGTAATTAAATTAACTTATCTCATGACAAAATATCTTGAGGCAGATTCTTCAATACTTTGTTATCATTTAAATTTTTAAATTAAAATTTTTCCAAATTAAAAAAAAAAACCAATTAAACTAACAACCTATTGATTTACCTAATAAATTTAATTATATGTAACTGATTATACATTATGAATATATCTAAAAAATGAATAATTGATCTGTAGACCATATGAATTATCTAAATTTCACAATAATTATTCTTTTTCTTAATGAACTGTGCACACGATATAAAAAAAAGATCAAATATATAAGATGCGTTCTAAACACTTACCAATGGTTCATCTGGCTTTTTTCGTAACCCAATCACTTTGTATGCTTGAGTCGACATATTAATTCCGTTCTGTTGCTGAGGAGGTGACGGGGGTGTGGGAGGTAAATCAGACGTATCAATTTTTTTCTTTAGTTTCTTTAGCGCTATTTTATCGTGTATTTCCAAAAGTGCCTAAATATAAAACGGTATTTTTTTTAAATTAAACAATTATAATAAATAAAATTTACGGTTACTGACCTTAAAATGTAACTTAGTAAATATTGACAATAAATCTTTAGCCACTGGATGTTTTGACGACTTACAGTGATGACATACTTCTATCAACGTTTGCTTCGAGTTATTGGCAACTGGTACAGACGTTTCACACTCCTCTAAACAGTTTTGAACCTGTACAACAAACCGAGTAGTAACATTAACACTCCACATGACTTAAACAGTACTTTGATAATGAAAAATATAAAGTAGCTAATTAATTTAAGACCAATATTTATATTTTAATATGTATATTTTTCGATACCAAAAGTAAAGAGTAAAAATTAATATCAGCTGTATAATAGTATTGTTTGTGTTTCCATAGTAATATTATACTTTACAGTTGTTTGGAATCCATTTCAACTAATATATTTTTGATATCCATCAAAAGTTGACACGGCAAAATTGATTCTGATAGGACATACCTCCTTACACCCACTCAATAAAATAACCTAACAAGCTATAAAACTATTCACCGCTGATCACAGCATATTTGACGTGTGTCATACATGAATGAGAATAATTATTAAATTTATTGACAGTAATCATATTATGGACTATGGTTTTATCGTAAATAAGTAAGTACCATATCATGTACCTACTATATTATAGAAAATATAAAAGCCAGTAAAATTCTTTGTATGTACTTTTCGTAATACGAGTACCATTAGCACAAACGATTATTTTTACTTACACATTAATTAGTCACTACCTAATCTTGTTAGTTATTTTATTCGTTAATAGGTATCTATGAAGTAGTAGTAGGTACGTAGAAAATAGTGACTACACTACAATAGTACTGTATCAATTAAGAGTTTAGTTATTGTTTTGGATGCGCGAACTACATTTTTAAATTATTCTTTTTCGTATATGAACAACGAAAAGAGTTGATAAGTAGTTAGTGTAATTAATTGACTGTCAAGTTATTTTTATAGAAGTAAATTATGCAACATACGATCTCTATACATGTGACACACCCATAAGAGAAACAATGACAATATGAGTTCATTTCGGCTTGGAAAGAAGTGGAGGGAAATCTGCAGGAGCGTGATAATTCCCTAGAACATACATTTCTATAATATGTCATGAACCCAAAATTGTTTTAAAAAAATATTATTTTGCGATCACGCACATCTTGGGAAAATTAGGCAGATACCTACACGATAAAACCATTTAAAAACACATAAATGTTTAAATTGTGAAAAAAAAAAACAAGCATACAAAAATTCGTTACATTAAAATAAAATAACAATATTAATAAAACAAGGACAGCTATCGAGCCTCGAGGACGCATCAATATGGTGAAGTGAATCGTTGGTTGAATAAAGGACGTGTTAAAAAAAAAAAAAAAAAAAAAAAAAACTGAAAATAGTAAAAACGTAAAAAATAAAAAACTGAATGTCAGTTGACCGTCAAAACTGTATTATATACCTACCTAGGAAAATCGTACTAATGTTTAGCAACATAATATTATTATACCTTAGTAATTTTCTCTGCAAATACCTATTTCGTCCAATGGTAGAGTGCATACATTTTAAAATAAATCCTACCATTATTATTATGCAGTGTTATTACTATTAAGTGTATTATTATTATCATTATTTCACGTATTTTCAAAACACTGTGAATGGAATACGAGTTATGACCGCACGCTTATGTCAGTGACGATGCGCGCGGGAACGTAGCAACGGCCATGGACATTTCTGACGTAAACAAACCCGAAAATCGTTTAAAAACAAAAATAACAACAACACTGGCGCATTGGTGTCTGACAACCTAAACTTATGTCCAAATTCATACATACGTTATTGTTATTAATTTGACGTAATGCAGTAGCCTATAATATATCGTCGCTGTACTTTGCTTTAAGACGGCTACAATAAATTTAATTAATGGGTTCTCATACAATAAACAAGAACATTTTCGTAGGGATACGTGGGATAGGTTATCGGAAAAGACAAAAATATGAAGCAGTCGTTCACGGTCTGACTATTCAACCGTCGAATCGAAATACACCGAAAAACAAAGTACGATGCGATATTACGATACACATAAATCATAGGTAATAATATCGTTTCTCCGTGTCTAAATATCTTAACATCGAGAGTAAAACGCAGAGAGTACTCAATATGACGACGAACAACAATATTTCGTTGAAAAAATACGTACACGCGAGTGATGTGTTTTACCCCACGGCGAAGCCGACCGACTCTCCGACGGACGCGGAATATTATTGCTCATACGTGGTCCGACAAGACGACGATGTGTATGTGAAGGATGGTGCAGGCGGTGGCGGTGGAGGCGTACGTACCTACCTATTGTCAATTGTGATAGTAATTTCTATACCTACGCGGCAGGCTGCGTTCCGTTGACGGGCGTGTGCACTGTGCAGTGTGTACGCACTGCACTGAACCGAGTACATAACCATCTCTCAGTATTCAGAAACTTACTGTGTTACTATTTTAGTAGACGCCTGAGTGATTTCTCAAATTTCATACCACATTAATCAAACGCTATCCGGTGGTTATCCTTCATCGATTGTTTCTCCGTGAAAATAATAATATTGTCAACTTATAGTGTGGAACGATCAAACTGAATAATATTCGAAGTCATGTCGTGCCTCGTATGGTTTTTAGGATCTAGTGCGGTTTTACGACTATGACTACTAGGTATTACTAATATTACTATCGATCCTACGGACTGCATCATGCATAATATTACACGAACAACGCCCGACATATTAACAAAGCGCGATTACTATTGACATTCAAAAGAAAACGATATATTTACATACATATACCGATACCTATATCTAAGTAACATCATTCGACCGTTCGCTTCGAGTACAACTAGCCTTACTAAATAACAATAAAATATTAAATAATTACCGCCTCAGGTCGTTTCACGAGTAAGAAACAATATTGTCGTTATCGTTGGTACGCGGCCACGATTTTGAAGACGAATCAAACGCCACGGTCGTCACTGCCGTTCTTGTTGCAGTTGATGTGCCTGCTGTCTATGGCATACGTGGCGGGAACGAACGTGCGCACGACAACACGTACTAGTAATACACTGACTACATTACGGCGGCGGCGGCCGAATGCCGACCGCTTTGTAAACGGTAATAATAATAATAATAATAAAAAAAAAAAATTATCGAAGACCGAGTGAACGAGCAATCTGCTGGTGGAAGGGCGACCGCAATGTCCCTACCTAAACATTTTCGAAAATACGTATAGGTACCTATGAGCACGTATACTCGTACACAATATAACGAAATATTTCAATGCGACGACCGCACACTCACACGCACACAGGTGGTTTTCGTTTCTTAACGGATTTGGAAAATAATTCTCGTCGTTGACCGGTCCCGACTTCTCTGTTATATAGTTATATACAAATCGTTCTGAGACACCGCTGACAACAGATCGTATATGTATATATGTATATATATATATATATATATATATATATATATATATATATATATATATATATATATATACATAGAGAGAGAGAGAGAGAGAGAGAGAGAGAGAGAGAGAGAGAGAGATCTTCTTTACTTTGCCTGCCTTCCAATTATTTGGGATCAGCCATTCATGTACCATATTCTTACAATATCATCCAATTTAAATCAGTACATGAACACATAAGGTACACGTACGATAAAAATTTGTTCTTTTTTTTAGTCTATTGTGTCTGAGTATGCTTCGACAACAATACGAAAAGAATAACAATTCCTTGCTATCGACAGACATAATATTGTATACGTGTGTGTCTTAAATCTCGAAATTCTTGAGTTAATTATTCTCCTACTATAATTTATGTGATCGAGTGCTCTATTTTCATATTAATACAAAGCTTAATCGCCGTTCCTTTTGTTGTTGAAATTCAACTAGAAAAATAGTCAGTGACTATAAAGCGAATCACTGTACAATGCATAAATCATTTTTTCTTTCTAAAATTAAAATTAAAAATTAAAACTGCGTTTTTAAAGTCTTGGTGTAATTTGGACTTGGTGTTTAGTATTTATTTATGTGTTCAGAATTGTATATTATTATTATTAAAATTGTCCTGTTATTTTAAATTCGACTAAAACTTTACGACTAATTGATTATAGGATATTTTTGGGAATAATCACCAAATAATTGTCTTAGTTATAGTTGAAATAATAATAATAAATGTTTTACTCTAAAAAGAACATTTAATTCACAAATAGTATTGTAATATATATATATATATATATATATATATATATATATATATATATATATATATATATATATATATATATATACTTTATATTTTTATCAAAATATAACACACCATATACCTAAGTAAAGCATATATGCTTAAGCTAAAAAGTCTAACTACACATAACTATCACTAAAAAGCTTGTTATACTTATGTTTTCTTTAGATACCTACCTAATAAATATTTAATATAATACTATGTGTTATGATTATATAGTGTAGCACTGAATTGAGTGACTATGTAGTAAAGATTTTTTTTCGGTTCTATTCATTAAAATGGATTTTGAAACAATTAAAATTAATAAAAATAAGTAAAATTATTATAGTGGTTATCTGTATAATGTATGTTCTTCAAAAAAAAATAAATGTAAGAACTTAACTGGTAGGAGGTAAGCTAAGTACAAAAACGAATAAAAATGACCATGCATTTTTAAAACATTTGACTATATAAATTCATTACAATTAGACATTTACATGATCATAATGTTGATCATCAAGCTTCAGTCGTTCTATAAACATTGACACGAATAAAAGAACAGGCAAAATATCAAAATGAATACCGTTTACAACTTTAACTGAAGTTGTTAGTAATTTCTTTATTGATGTTCTATGTCAAATTTCTACTAAATATTTGGTAAAAGAACAATTAAATAATGTATGTGTTAACTACTGTGTAAGTGATGTAAGATCATATGTATCTACTTAAAATTGAATGTACTTATATTAAAACGCACGAAATATTTCAGTTCAATAATCACAAAGTACAAAATATATTTTAAATTTAAATTAAAAATTATATTTGAATGAAAATGGTATAAAGCTGGTATTCACAATATATTTACCAATAAATATATAATGTGCGAAAACTAACAGATATTAATTCACAGATCACATTCAAACATTTATTACCTCTATCTTTATACAAACATATAGCTATAATGATGAGGTAATTATAATTTTCTTTGAGGAATACGAAAAAAAATTTGGTGTCGTACACATAAATATTCTAAAAGGAAAACAATGTTTTTTTCTTGTGAAGTTGTGAATAAGATTTAAACAAAATAAAAATTATAATAATGGAATTGATGAAATATAAAAATAATATTTGATGTAAAGATCACTCAAAACAAAACCACAAATGTTGAATGTTGGCGTCTTTATAATAATAAAGCTTGCAATATTTCTTAAGTGTATTCTATAGACATCGTGATTCAAGCATGTTTATGCAAATATGTAATGAGTATAAATATTACATCAGATATAACATTACATAATAAACAGAACACTAGTATTATGTTGCCAACGATGACTGTTAAGTAATTTGAATCAAAGTTTTAATAACGCGTTTTATATGTTGGAAATATTTTCATAGGTTAACTAATTATAATTAATATTGAAGCTATGAGCATTCGATTCTAAACATTTTATATTATTGTAACTATTGTGTTCGATAAGCAGTACGCTATGAAGTCAGGTTAGGATTAAAAACTTTTTTTTTTTCAATTCAAAAATGAAAAACATTATGATAAACAATTTATGTATTTTCTAATGTCAAGTAAAAAGTACTGGAAAAATAACAAGAAAAATCCATGTCAATTTAATTATATTCGTGAAAATACTCCATTTAACCGTAAAAACGCTACTATAATTACAAAATGTAATTACAGTTCAAGTTCTTTACAAAAAAACTCATACAAAATTTAAAACTTATAACCAAAAATTACAAATTTTGAGAAATAAAAATAAAAGTAAATTTAACATTTTACGTAAAGAGTTATTGGAGCCATAATTTCTATTATAATCATGTGTCAAAAATATTTTATTGAGTTAATTTCTATGAAACTTAAACCTTAGATAGGAATATATGTGGTGAATCTAATGGCCAAAGAAAATTTTTACCGGATAAATTATCTTAAATTATATTGAGTTTTATTGAAAAATATCTCTAATTTACGTGTAATTAATGATTTTCGTAAACATTTAAATGTTATACGTGTGTAATAAAAAATCTTGACTTACGTTATTGGAAATTTGTTCAGTACAGTTAGTTAAAGATATGAGTAAGATGATACTAAATTTCAGGTTATAGTATTAAAGATTCTAAATTTTCTATCACAAAAACTTCCAAAAAACGAGATTTTTCCGATAGTTAAAAAATTCTATTCTAGCCAGAATGTGATCGGATATTTTTGAAACTTTTGTTATGTTTGTGTAAGAGTGATTTTGATATTTGGTGAAAAAATTTAGCACCATTATTTTTGGATTTATGGCTTAATATAAAAAATGGATTCGATGAAAATCTCGTATACTGCAAATTTTACCGTTTTTACTCAATTGTTAGGAAGTTTTTCCTTACGCTTAGAAAAACTATCGAGAATAGAGAAAAATTACTCCTTTGAATTACCATCTAGATGACATTTTTAATCTCCAGAGTATGAGACTTTTGGACAATTATTTCTATCCGAAAACGTGATTACATATAAAAAACATACGTCATTATAAAACCAATACATTCTTCGTTTCAATCATAATCTAAAATTTATACGAACATTGGAGAATAAGCGTTTCTTGGAAGATAACTTAATGAAGTTGTAATCAAAATTTCATAAAATTTGTTTCACTAGTTTTTTTCTCTATCTCACTTGAAGAAGAAGATATGGTTTTTTTTAAATACGTCAAATCTACAACATTTGTGCTCTTTAAACTTCGTTTGGGATGGACACAGAATGTTGATTTTTGCCTCATTTTACAATAATTGTCATAAATATTAATTAATTATTATCAATAAAAATATATGTAGTTTTATTTATTCTCTACCCAGGCACGTAGCTAGAATTACGCCATTGGGGTGGCCCAATTATGGCCATCGTTTTTCTTGGGTGGCCAACATTTACTCACAACCCCCCCCCCCCATCAGAAAATAATCCAACAAAAAGTAAGTGTGTACTAAATACACTTTTATTTTTAGTTACCATTATCAATAGTCATTATGTGTCTTAATTCGATGAATTTGAATGTCAGCGAGTGTCTACGATCTGTTTAATTCATATCAGTTATGAATTTAGAATGTTTTGTGATAATGTAATCTACGTGATAACAAATATCAGACAAACATATTTTTCCAATCATAAATGGAATGGATTGGATGGTTCGACATTATTTTCATATTGACTCAGTTAAAATTTGAACACATCAAAAATACAGTTGGGGTGGCCAGTGAGGTGGCCAGTAAATATTTTTGGGTGGCCGGGCCACCCCAGGCCACCCCTTACCTACGTGCCTGTCTCTACCTACTATGAATATTCATCAACCTCATTTAATTGTTCAGAGTATAATATTTTGTATGGTCGACCATTCTTGTTGCATATGTGTTGTTACTTGTTTCGTTGTCACGAACACATTTATTCTTGTTTTTAGTTTGGCTTGCTAGTCAATCGACCTGGTTGATTTAAATATATAACACATGATAATAATAAAGAGGGACCTATATGCAAAAATACATAATACTTCATAGTTAACATATCATAAATATAATTAAAATACCATTTTAAATATTACAACGAAGATTTTAAATTACTTTATGTAGACATACTCAGAGAGAAATGTAAACATAGTCATTACATGAGAATAACAAGCATTTCTTTCCAAATAATTTAATGTGTTACATTCACGAGGGATACGATCTATAGGATTGCTGTAACTATACAAATTACAAAGTGCAGTGGATGTTTATAAATTATTAATAACTATATATATGCTTATTTTGTATGAACTAGATATATAGTTTTTACGTTTTATTTATATGAGTAATTAATATTAATTATTTTTACTATGTACAAAGTACAAGTGTACAACCCTTAGTACCTAATCTTTTCAAGGTAACACTATAGTTTGATGTATATTATAAAATGTGAATGCTATATAACATTATATAATATAGAAATAAACTAGGTATATTTATATTTATCAGTTTCAAAGGAGTTACTTCCATTTTTCAACTGACACATCATACATACATATATGATTTACATTTATGAGTATATAATATATAAAATAAACAAAAATATGTAAATATATATATATATATATATATTGATTTATATTTTGACGAATTATTTCATGTACATTATCATAAGTATGACATACTTAAATTTATCTATTACATGAACTTTTTCATTCAAGTAACGTCCATATAATATTTAGTAATTATAGAAACTGAGTCTGAAGATATTTAATTTAATATATATTAAGTCAATTAATTTATTCATAACTAATTGCATCCTATGTAAATACATTATTTTTCTCAACATTTAATTCTGCCTAAGAACTATACATAGTAAATTTAAGCATTAAGTCTATAGTCATAGCCCATTGGTAGGTTAAAAATATTGTTTTTCGCCGTTTCGTTTTTAATAAACTATAAATAAATAAGTACGAGTTGGTTGAAAATGAATATTGATAAACGCAACTATGTAAGGAATAAAGTGATGAAAATTAATTTTACAAAAGCATTAACGAATTAGGGTGCTTTGTATTTTGTTTAATGAATAAAACAGATTTACATGAGAAATAGGTTATGGCAATGTAATAAAAATACAATTTTCTAGTGAAATAGAGATTAAATGACTGTAATAATTTGTAGTTTCATTGGTTCATAGTTTTTCATTGTGATTAAAAAATATTAATTTTTACCCAAAATATATATATTTTTATATATTAAGCGCATTAAGCTTTATTATGACATAAAGTAATTTCAGTTCGGGGTTCAACTCTTTCCCCCCAAAAATAATATAATCAATTATTTAAAATAAAAGAATACTTATACTTTAAACAAATGCATTAGCTATTTAAAAAACAATTAAAATATGCTAACGAAAAATTGGGTACCGAGTGTCCTCATATAGTGCCCATTTTTCAATTATTGGTCTGTGAATGGGAGAGGAGAGCATTTATTGTGTTCCAACTTTTCGGACAAAACTTATGAAGAAATTTACAATTATTATATATTTTTTTCAAATACCTTTTCAAGCATAACCATTTTTCGATTTTTGATCTTAGAATGGGAGGATATAAATTATATTTTAACGTAATGATTTTTCAATAAGACATATTAATAACATCCAGATTTCATGTTTTAATAAATTTTGTTGAAAATGACCGAATGTCAAAAAAGCACCTACCTATTGCCCAATATTAGCCATTGGAAGGGCGGAAGGGGGAGGGCATATAGTGAATTTCAATAACTAAGTTTTTCGCATACAGTAAGTACTTTTTTTGACAAAGCATGTGACTAATTTACGATTTTTTTCACAGATTTGACACAAAGAATTTCCCTCAAAACGTCGTTGTATGTCCTTTTGCTCTATTTTTTTGTCGGGGTAGGTATAGCATATAATATTTATTTATAGCCTGAAATAATAATAGGTATTTAAATACATATTTAACACACGGGTAAAACAGAGTTATTCCGCTAGTAATTAATACAAATATAACAAATAATTACTAAAAAGTAACGATATACTCGTAAGCTTTAATTTTTTCACATCCTCCTCACCCCTCGACATTTTTTTCCAACGGTATCTGCTTATAGTCGATAATCGATGTACAAAAGTAATATCGTTTATTAACGATTGTCGTAAAAACACACTTAAAAAAATTGGTTGTCATTCAGTATTACAACCACATTTTTCGTGAATAATTGCATTTTTTTAAAAAACACACAAAAACACAGTTCAATTCCGAACATTTTAAATTATATCGATAGTCAATACCACACACTTTTAGCTAAATCAATATAATATTTGTTTCGAACCACACAGTTCTTATAATAGTTGTTTAATAAAATTAATGTATATTTATATATACACATATAATTTACACATTATTTTTGTGGGCTATAAGCCTGTATTACATTCTGATTTTTAGACAGTTGTTACGGAACTTGCCTTAATTTAAAACCTGGAATTATAGTTTTTATAGCTAATAAGCTCATGCCATTGTAACAGTTAACATAAACGATTGTTTTATAAACTTTTAACTCATAAATTTCTGTATTAATATATGATTGTAACTTTTAAATATTCAATTCAGTTTAGCAATTTCATTACAAGTTAAAAAAAGATAGTATCAACAGTTCAACGATTAATTATTTTGATTTTAATTAAAACCATATGGTAATTTTTATGACTATAAGAACGTATAAAAACTAATAGAAATTGTAATAATCTGATGAGAAAAATATTGTTTTTAATTTAGTTTAAATTTTCAATTAAAAGTGAGTGGTTCAGAACGAAATAACCTTTTAAGAAACCTATATTAAACAAGGAAAAAAAAGTATAGAAATAATTTATAAAAATTGAGTAGTTTTTAACGGTTAGTGTGTAGTTTTGAAAAACAACGATGCCCTCGTTTATGTTTTGAAGAAAGTATAATTTAATAATCAGGCAAAAGAAACACAATTTTAAAAGTTTAAAGAAACCCCAGAAGCCACTACATGTCACGTATCACAACTCTTATCTTATTGACACAACTAGTAAGCAGTTAAAGAATATGAAAACACATTTTCTAAGAAGTACTTTCACCGATAACTAGGGTTTGAAATAATATGGGTAAGTATATATATATATATATATATTGATGTGATTTAATGACATATTTATTAAGTAATAAAGCAAAATTATGAACTTTCATTTATTAATTTATTATTTTTATATCGAATCAATAGAAGTAGTTAAACTGTATAACATAGTATAATTTAAACTACCTATTTAATAATTTACTTTACATTTTTTAAATTTTACATTAGTGCAAGACATTCTTAATTTTTACACCACCTAGTTATTAATTATATTTTAATTAATGAAGTTTTCACTGAGGTGTCAAAGTTGTAATAAACTGTGTCTTTCTGTAAAGAAATAGATTTTTAGCCGAACCTATTCAAATAAGTTCAAGAGGTCATATGATAGTATTCTCGACTACTCCTTGTTTTAGTTTTACCATGTATGGTTTCTTTGTATATATTAAATTTCAATAGCTTCGAAAGTCGAGATAGGTATCTATTGTACCTACACAGTGAACACTGTAACACGTGTACTCGAAAATATGTCTGATTCGTTGATTCAATACAGTTAAGTTAATACTAGTATTAGACAACGTTTACAAAACTAATCGTTTGTATCAAAATTGAGATTATTGCAGAGAATGTTTGTGTCTATATAATAGTTTTATATTTGTTAAATAAATACCTGTTCAATTAAAATAAATAATTTTGAAGCTATAGTGCTACAATTTTTCTTAACAAATAATTATAAAATATCAGTGGTAAATTTTTTTCCATAAATGTGTTTGCCATTTTAATAGATGTACAAGCATATACGTAAAAGTATAAACTAATGGTCTTCGAATAAGATAATGGTAAAGAAAAGTTCATCCCTCCGGACCTTGGATAACTCACAAGATAATAAATGATGTCGAATGGGTGAAATGAATTTTAAAGAAACGATAATTTACATCTGTTGTACGAACTCTGTGCAAAACTTCAGTTTTAGATATACTGTTTATATATTTTACCGTGTTTAGTTTAATTCTTGGTAAAATTTTTTGTATTAAACGTTTTTGAAAAGTTTTATTTTAAATAAAGTTTCAAAAATTATGTACGTTCATAGTTTTATATTAAGCCCAAATTTCGTCAATTTTGTTTTGAAACTTTTGTCAAATATTTTAAAGTGAATTGTTGGTACATAATAAAAGTTTCAAGTTTCTCATGCTATTAGAATTATAATAAAACGATTAAAATCGGTTTAATTGAAACCTCGTTTACGCTAAATTTTACTGTTTCAACTCACTTAGTTGACAGTTTTTCCTTACACTTAGAAGGCTAGAAAAACTATTGAGAATAGAGACAAATTAACCCCCAGAGTACCATTTAAATCCTATTTTTTAATTATAAATTTGCTACTCATAATTTTTGAACAATGTTTACTACCAAAAAAATGTCTCTTGAAAAAAAAATACATCACTGTTAAACCAATAGATTATCATTGCTTCTCTCAAAATCTAAAACAACAAAACTTCACATTTTAGTCTATATTTATTTGTAGTTGATGAAGATTTGTTTTTATTATTTACATTTATGTATACACATTTTATTTAATAGATAATAGAGTAAATTCGGAATATATTTTAAAATAAACCAATACATTTATAACTTACTTTAATTAAAGATTCCACTGTTGGATTTTCCATTAATGTTTTCAAAAATATTATGTCAGTCTCTTTGGCCTTTACATGGTTATTGATTTCATCCATATTATCGCGAACATGTTGAAATGCAGCTGTAATAAAAAAAACAAGTATGGATGAAATTAAATAATACCAGGACTTAGAAGGTTATTTTATAGACATTTAACTAATTAAACATTGCTATGAAAATAAAAATAAAATTTGTGATGTTATTCAAACATGAGGGAGAGCGACTTTTAGGTCTACAGCTGAAAATTATAATTTTTTTGAAATTAAATTTACTATCAAAAATTATATTTTAATATTTAGAACTCTGAATTAATTGAATTTTTACTAAAAATAAAGTTTTTTTCATGTAATTTGTTGACAATCAAATAGGACGTTTCTAGAAAATAACTATACCTATAATCACTCTCCAGAAAACCTTGAACTTTCTTAGTGTATATAATAATCTTTTTCGTAATGTTTGATACAAAACTATTAACAAATTACAAAAATAGTCTTCTTAAAGTTAAAATTATAGGTGCTATGTCGCATCTCTAACAAGACTAAATAAGTTACAGACAAAAACTCTAAAACACTATTTTAAGATCAAATTAAATTATTGAAAAGTGTTTAGGTGATATCTCGTAATAATAATATCTTACTGAGTCAAAAAACTATAAATATACTTATTACTTTATGTTTAATATATGTTTCTTAAAAATTCAGTGAATTGGTCAATACAATATAATACGGATTTAATTTACAATTATGTATGAAATAAAATTCAACTCAAATTAAAAATTATTAATGTAATATTACATTACCTACGTAAATTGTGTACGAATATAATTCTTCGAAAATAAAATTAAGCTTTAATATTTAATTTAATTATACATCTAAACAAATTACTAAAATACAAAAAAAAAACACACAATTTGACAATAAATCAAAACTAAGTATCTAATATCTATACACAATATGATCTATAACCCGATCTATAATAAATAATAATTAATAACTTATGGTTGACTATAGCAAATGGTTAAACTTATTTATGTTTACACGAGTATTGTATACCCGTTGAATTGGAAAAACAAATATTACTTACTATTTATGTTCAAGATACCAGTCTAATTCAAACATAAATATGAATGTATATTGTATTTTGTTATTAAATATTTAAATCAATGCAATTTTAAATACAAATCACTAGTCGGTGTTTGTTTTTATTCTTATGAATAGGTACTTTAATGATAAGAAAATATACCATGTTTATGAATTTTATACTGACTATAATAATATTATAAATAATTGTTAGGTATTTCTATTTAAATATTGTTCAATACTAATTCAATGACACTATTTTTTGTAACATACATTTATTCTAATATCATAATTTATATAGATGTTTTTTTCAAATTCTTACGTTTATTTTAGGTAATTAATAGTATGAATTATTCCTTAAATTCAGTTAGTGATAACGTGATAAGTGATAAACTTAAGTTACTAGTATGAAAGTATTTAGGATCAGACTTTTAAAACTTGACTGTTCTGTTATAGTAATATGGCACATTTAAGTCATGTACAACTATCTCTTTTATAAATGAACTCATGCTTTAAACGGCTTATGTACCTAATATAATTAGTTGGAAAAAAAGAATATTTTGATAGGTATAATAATTATAACGTAATAATTAAAATATATAAAATTATATATAAGAATTCTTCTTCTTTATGGCACCATGATAATGAATAATAAAATTACTTATTAAATATTACCTTCCTAGTTTTAAATTGCAATGTTTCCTATATTTAGATTTTATTTAATACGTACAATTTTTTTTCTTAGACAATCCTAAATAATATTAAATATTTTATAAACTTAACTTTTAGATTTTTTTAAACACATACTTAATTTCAAATATAGCTTATAAAAGCAAATATATAACTTATATATTTATAGCATACAACTTACATGTTTAATAAATTTAATGCGAATCAATATTTTATTATGTAGAAAAATAATTGTATTAACTATGTATTAGAATATAGTTTTCTAGATAAACATATACTAATTTTAAAATTAAGTCCATAATTTTCAGCAGTATTATTTCAATAACGTATTTAATTTTACTCTATCATTCAAAATGAATTTTAAAAGAACATGTATATAAAATCAAGTATCATTTAGTCATATAGACGATGTTCCTACACATACACATCTACTTACATCCTACATGTTAGGTACCTAATCAAAAATACATAAAATAATAAAACTATAAAACCAGTAAAAAAAAAAATGGGCTTTTAGACTTATTTTCAGTATTTATATATTCGTGTATGAATGTAAATAAAATTTTAAAATAATGAATGTTTAATTTAAATGTGTAAAAGCTGTTCGTCATTCTTTATTCTTTCGGCATTCAAGTAATATAATAGTGATGACTAGAGGATGAAAATGCTCCTAAGATGAGCTATTTTTACAATTTTATATATTAATAAATTGTAAAAGCAATACGTTTTTCGTTTCACTCAGAATCCAAAATAAATATTAAAATATTTCATGAAACACATTTAACTTTTTTTTTCAAAACCAAATTGTTAAGCATTAAGTTCAATAAGTTTTTGAAGTTAAAAAATCAGAATGACTAACACAATATACAATTATAATTTACAATATATAAAATGTTATTTATTTAGTTTAAACTATCCTCTTTAGTGCTTAACTATAATTTATTATGTCAATTTCATAAATAAAAGTTTAAAAAAATAAAAATAGATCGGTATATATAGGTATAGTTTTATTATCTATAGTGTCTAAAAAAAAAGTCGGTATGATAATGGCGGTGGAAGTTTGTTCTTCACCCCTTCGGTTTTTGGATAAGGTAATGATGGTTTATTTATATATCAAATAACTAGAACAAAAAATCAATCATTTCTTTAGCATAATTTTTAGTAAAATTATTGGAACGTATTTTTAGTCAAAATCTTACATTTGTAATTCATTATCCGAGAGAATTTTTTTTTTTTTTTAATTTAAAATATTTGTTATATTAATATTACAAAATAGATTATTAAATACTCTATTCGTACACTTTTAGTTAAAATTAGAAATAAAAATAGATAATTCCGTAAAAATTCTCTAAATGTTCAATAAACATTTTTTTTTTTTAATAATTCTTCAGTGTTGTTAGTGAAATATTAATAAATATTAAAGTAAAGCTCTATTAAATTTTCAGATCTTAAGATCAAAAATTAAAAATTTAACTGGCATAATTTTTTTTTAAATCCTATATCTAGTCCCCCTAAATAAAAAATAAATGAAAATAATATAAAATAATAATAATAATACAAATAATACTTCTTTAATATTAAATTTTGAAATTAAAAAAATATATTTACGGAATTAAAAATTTGTAAAAGAAATTTTTCACCGAGTATGAGCGATTTTTGAATTTGATTATGACGTTGTTACACTGAGTTGAGTCAAAATAATAACTGTATAATAATCCTTATCGATTTAGTTATATCCGTGTGAAATATTGATATTTTGAAATTTGAAGAGATGATAAAAACAGAATTCACTAAACTAATTTTTATAAAAATGTAAATAATATTTTTATTCGTAATAAAATATTTAAGTCAGTATACATATGTATGAGTAGTTTTTAAAACGTTTTCTTATATTAAAATAAGAAAGTACAAATGTTATCAAATAATAACAAAAATAAATCCGACATTTTTGTATTATTAATCAAATTATGCAATTTTGTAGTGTTTGACCCAGTAATTGACTTACACAATTGTGATTATCAATCGAAAACAATAATTATTAGAGGTTTCGCTAATAATTACATTTTAAAGACTTACTAATACAATTTAATCACAAAAGATATTTAATAAATGTATTTCAAGAAAAGGTAATTTTTTAGTATTGAACTAATTTAAATTATATTTAATTTAGAAACATAAACCTACCAAACTAAAAACATTATAAAAACTATAGGGATTTCATTACGAAAATACATAAACTAACAAGAACTTAACTTACTTAATAATAAAACTTTTTACAGTTAATAATTTGAAATTTATAATTTTTTTCTAATAAAAGGGTCAGACTAGAAGCTTGACTTAATACAAACAATTTGAATTAACCATTTCTTAATCTGTATTCAAAACTCGCGTATAAAACTAAAATGTATTTTACTTATATACTTCCAGATTTCTAAAAAACTTCCTTTCGTATTTCTCAGAATTAAGAGAAATTAAAAATGAAAGCTCGAATCAAATTAAATTAGGCTGCCGATTTTTCTAGTATTGTCATAAACAAATAAAAATATATCTTATCGTGGTTCTCGTTATCTTTTTTGAACATGGAAAAAAATAGAATAATATTTACACCTCTATTTACATTTAATGAACTTAATCATAGACCAAACAAAAACCATAGGTAATAACATAAGAATAATTTAAACAGTTAACATAACATTGTTTAAAAACTATAATAAATGTAGTATTATTATTCATTAATACTGAAAAATATAGGGAAAATCAAAGAAATAACACTGAAAACATTACTAAATAATTTAGTAATATATACGCAGCAAGTTTAATGCAAAAAAGCTTAATGCATTAATTTTATATAATTTGACTTAATGACAAATTTTTACATATGAATCAAGATATAAAATTGTCTTTTGACTACAATTATTAGATATCTAACGTGGGCAATGAAAGACTGTCTGTTTCATGTATAAAACCATACAGGTGAAGATAAAATAAGTAGGTGTTGTCGGGATGAGAGTCGGGCTGTCAAGGTATACAATTTCATTTAAAAAAATTATTGTGTTTTGTGACTCCTAAATTGCTGGATTATTTTTATTTGGCTGCGAATTACGAATGTACAGAAGTTAAATAACTGGGAGATTTGAATCGACAGAAGTGTCAGGCGGTGGAGGTATAATTGTTGTAAAAAGGGTGCCACAATATAAGAATTAGAATTTCTGTTAAGTGTCAACAACTTTATGTAAGAAATTTTATAAAATCTAAACTACTATGTTGAAATTGAAAAAAAAAAATTTTCAAGAAAATAGTTAGTATGGTTAAGTGCAGTGAGAATTTCCAACAGCAAAACAATCAATACGTTGAGCATTTATCATTGCAACAAGACGCGGTACATCCCGGCCGTCTCATCATTTACATGGACCGAGAACTTCATATCGTATGAACTAATCAGAGGGTGAAAATGTCAATTTATTCACGGCAACGAGTCGTACCGTTGTCGTGGATCTTGTGCATCGATATCTGGTCCACGCTGGTCATGCTGGCCAAAAGCTCGCGTTGGTCCGGCTTGCTTTTGCCGAAAAACACCATGTCGCCGCGGCCGCGTGCACTTCGCGATTGAATTCAAAAAACAACGACGACGACGACGACAATTATTAGAAGGAGAAAAACAAATCGCGTTTCACAATCAATAAGAATAACAGTTTTAAAATATTAAATTCACAGCGGACCGCGTGTGTAAAACATCGCATCAACACCGGACGCGCGCACAAACGTCGGTACGGAACGGTGAACGCGCACCGACTGCAGCTTACTAAAATACTATTATAGTACGTGCACGAGACCTGTGTCTGCGTCCAGTCACACGGTACACGGCGTATATTTTGTAAATAAACGAACCGAAAACGGGCCGTGTGAGTGTGTGTGAGCGTACGTACGTGCGTGTGTGCGTGTACGTGAGTGTGTGTGTGTGTGTGTGTGTGGGTATGTGAGATGCGTGGGTATGCGAGTGTGTGCGTGCGTGCGCGTGACGGGGTGCGCGTGCATACAAAGTCGGCGTGCTTGCGCGCCAGTGACTGGAGAACCGGTGAAAACGCGTACGTTTTATGTACTATATATTCGTACGGACGGTTACACTCGCGCGTGTGTGTGTTTTGTGTGTGTGTGTGTGTGTGTGTGTGTGTGTGTGTGTGTGCGTGTGTGGCTGCGCGGACGGAATTTCTTGGCCGTCGGTCTTCGGGTTACGTATCCGCCGACGTCGTCGTCGTCGTCGTCGTTGCCGCCGCCGCCGTGCCGAGACAACACGCACGCTCCTTCGCTTACAGCCGGTTTGGCGGGATCGTCGACTTACCGGTTACTCGGTCTGACCCGGGGCGGGTAGACCACGACGACTGCGACGCCGCCGGCCGTCGTTGCTGCCGCGTCGTACCTGTATCCTATGTGTCGTCTACAGTGTGTTTCACACGCCTGTGTATCACGTCGTCGTCGTCGTCGTCGTCCGATGTTTATTTACGCGGCAAAAATGAACAGATAAATACATATTTTCAATCGACATCATATCGATTATAGACCAATATATTTTATCGACATGTAGTTACTGCTGCGTAAACATTAAACGGTTCAGTCCATTTTCGTTTTTTTTGAAAAATCCAATATTTAACGTATTTGTATGGTTAATGTTATCAAAAATATTCAACGAAACGAAATTCGATGGCTGGGTTTAAGATTTAATAGTAGTAGAAGTATAATAGTTTTAATAAATTATGGCATTAAACGTTTACCGAAATTATTGTCGATTCATTGTAAAAAAGTACTGTTGATGATATAATTAATTAACATTGATTTGAATTTAAGTAAATTATCAATGATACCTAATCAGTAAATAAATAAAGTTTTTAACTTTGGATTGGCTACAGGAAGATAGATTTTTAGATAAATAATACGTTGATACCATTAAATTGGTTATTAATGACATTATAGTACATAGTTGTCTTGTGCATACTCAAATACGTAAAACCATAATATGTTAAAATACGTTTTTAACGCGGCCACGTGGGAATAAATAGAATGACGCGGGACTAGTGTAACACCCTGTATAGAGAAAGGAAGAGTTGAGAAGAGCTGTATGCACTACGTAGCGCCCGTAGCGAGAAAATAATATATTCCAAGGGTTTGGTCTGCCATCGTCATACTCAAACACACCGAGACGAGGCTCGACTGCTCGAGCGCCTGTTTTTTGTTCGAGATTTTTTTGTTTTTTCACGCCTATGGGCACCGACATATCATTATTATTAGTATTATTATTATTATTATTATTATTATTATTACCCTGTTTTCGGGTCGGGTGTGCAAGTAGAAAAAGAACAAAATAATAGTTGAATCGTCTCCAGACGGTATCAACATCAAAACCCGATCTCATATGGTTCTCGTTTTGATTATCAAATTCTATGTGTGAGTTCGTAACAAGTACAAAATACTGTATAATACTGCTACATGCCGACATATATGATATATCTATGCGTGTCCGACTGTGGTCATATACAACTATACAAGTTCAACCATGGATATGTGCGTGACGTATATTCCACTCATATCATTGGATCAACATATATACTCATGTCTAAGGATAGTTAGGTCTTAGTACAGTATTCATGTTGAGACAACGAGTTAGTGAGTATTATAGGTAAAAACGTAGGTAATTAAATAAATTTACATATTTGTTTCTTCCTACAGATACATCTATTATAACAGTTCTTTTCAATTCAACTATTCATATTTACTTTTATTTATAAATATTATTTTTTTAGTAAACTTTTTAAATTCATATTATACGCATCACTCTCTCTCTCTCTCTATATATATATATATTTAATGATATCTTAGACAAATACATAAATATAAAATGACTCCCTACATTTTTGCCATATTATTGTTTGTTTTTATTTTCGTTTTAAAATAGTTATAAAGGAAGGATATTTGTAAATGAAATCATGAATTTCGTATATTCTAAGTTCCTAAGTAACTTTCTTAAACAATGTTATTTTGATTTAATGGTCAAGTGGTAAAAAATTTGAGTATTTTTTTAGTACGTTGAACAAATCTAATGTGTAAAAATTATCGGTTATAAACAAAGTATTTTGATAAATTAAAAAAAAAATTGATGGTCAATAAATTAAAATTTAAATGTAAATTGTATTACGAATACCTATTTAATGGATTACGCTATAGAGTATAGGTATTAATTTATATTCAACTATTGTTTGCATTAACGCATTTGTATATACCTTGAGATATAGATTATTTTTTAATTATCATTAGTATATAAGGAAATTGAGTGTTAATGTCTTGACCAAATATAATTGTTTAGGAAAAATACATGAGAATGATTGAAATTGTCCGTTTTCATTGCCGTTATAAGTTTATTCACACACTGTATTTGATTAACTTTTTAATATTAATCTATTTCCACGAATTCCAATTTGAAAATAATATGTCTCAGATAAAATACAGTGAGTGTTAAATGAAAGTATTACTCAAAATGAAATTGAATTTGACGTTCATTGTACCAAAGACCGGGCGCGTGTGTCTTGCTATAATAGTAGGTACCTACTCAAATTCGGTCGGATTAAATTGAAAATATCGTTCAACTTGTTTTGAATAACTACAATCGGTTGATCAATAGAAAACAAATTAATGATATCATTTTATACACAATGTGTTATGTACAAAACAACAACTGTAAAAGACTCCGGGCAGGGTCATATACTTTGGATACGCTCATTCGGATATCGACAACAAACCACGTCGGGGACGACGTTTATAAGGATTGATGGAGTATAGATATTATTATGTTTTCATAATATTAAAACATGTGACACGAATGGTCATGTCAATCGTATTGATTCGTCTTTCTTTCTATTCATCTGTATGCATGTTTGTCAGTAGTCGGTATACACAATTATTCTAATCGCATAAACGCGTAGGTATGTACTTCTAACAAGTCAACAACGGTCAATTAACATAACGGAAAGGTCTGATTGCAAAAAATCGTGACCACTCCCAGTAAAATGTGAATTCACGATACCCGCACAGCAAAATTGCTAAGAAGTGAGTAGCGGTGACCTTGAAATTCGCGCGTGGTGTAAATTAAATTTGTAGTGAAAAGATTTTGTTTACGCAACAATCTCGTGCCGAGATGGGAGACCACATATACGGAAAGTTATCACGCAATGAATATTGCATGAATGATAAGAGTATAGTTAGTCAGTACTCCGTATGCATAAGCAGAATCTTTTTGTTTTTTCAGTCGACACTTGATTCTTTTATACCTACTCGTTTTTTTAAACTCAATTTACCCAAAAATTGAAAAATTATTGTATTTAAAACAAATAAGAATAGTTTTAAACTTCCACCCAAAGAATTTTCACTAAAAAAAAAAGAAAAAACTGAATACTTGAATACAAAATTCAATAAAGTATATGAATACAATTTAAATAATTCTTGGAACATATTTTGTTTAAAACAATTTAAAAATTTTGTTTTAAAAATATTGTAATCAAATCATAAGAGCTTAAAAAAACAAAAAATGTTTATGAGCTTAAAAACACTGAACCAAATAACCAATTATAATTTAATATTAGCGATCGATTAAGTGAACATGCTGAAGAAAAGTAATTTTTAATACAAAAGCAGTGCTTTTCATAAGTATTTTAAACAAAAATTATTAAATATTATAATAAAAATTAATACCTTCATAAAATACAGTTTAATTTAATTTTCAAAAGAAAATATTTAAAACAATGTAAGTATCCAATTACGTAATTATTACATTGTCTGTAAATAATATAAATAAATCATACAATTATACAAATATTATTTTATTTATTACCTAATTTTTTAAAAGTTGATACTTATATAGTCTATACAACTATTATTTTATATAAAGTACGAATAATAAAAGGGTGTACATTTCACAATTATGTTAATTATATTGACTTATTACTACCTTCTTATTTTAAGAAGTGTAATGCCTCTCTTTCAAACTTTTTTTTTTTGACACAGAAGCTAAGCCTTCCTAAGCCCCTCCCTTATTTGTCGTCGATGTATGTATACGTATATATGTGAAATTGCATATTAATTGAACACTATAAACAAAATCTTCATAAAAGTAAAAAATAAAATAATATAGTTGAAGAATTTGAGAACACTCAAATTTTCAGTAGATAACCTAGCATCATATAATGTAAAAAAAAAAAAAATGAATAATATATTTGTATTGTATAATATTGGATATATAGACCAAAAGTATTTAAATTTCTTTGAAACTTTTCTCAAATCTGTATTATAAGGTTATTGTATTGTTAATAATTAGCGAAAATTTTGGGTGTTAAGCACAATTATTTTTGGATGTATGGACAAATTTAAAAAATGGATTTTTATGAAATACTTGTACATATCAAATTTTATCGTTTTCACTAAAATTTTAGGTAGTTTTTAGAAAAACTATCGAAAATAAAGAAAAATGACCTGAATGAATTACCAATAAAATGAAATTTCAATGAAAATAGAGAAGTTTTATGAGACCTAAGGACCATGTTTACAACCCAAAAAAGTGTTAATCCTAAATACAAAATTTCCTTTTCTCAGAAAGTGTTTTTTAAGCGGTTTTGATAAAAAAAACCTACAGACAATTAAACTAAAAACGGTAAAGTAAATAAACGGAATGTTTTTACTCTGAAGATTCCCTCAGAATCGTTAAGACTAAGAAAATAATATATCATTTGTTTAAAATGCAATACACCCATTACCATTATCTTGACCGAAAAGCGAAGAATATCCCTATGTGTGAATTGCGTATTTTTTTACCCATCCTATAAACATTTATCTTACCTATGATAAAGTTTATGAAGACTGCAAACACTCGTAGCTTGTTATACTATTATTATAAAAATAAATACGTAATACAAATTCTTAAAAATTTAATGAATAGAAAAATATGTGTTACTACATATTTGAATAAAACTATACGAATTATAGTAATATTTAAGCTACGTATATAGCTACACACATTTTAATCAATATGATGAATATATACTCGTATCATTAAAAATAAAATTTGACATACTTCTATCGCATTCTTATAGTTAAATAGATAATAACGAATATATAACAATACCAAAATTATACAACTCAAATCTATGTTGATGATAAAGTTGTTATTAAAAGTACTACAAATATTTTAAATTAATAAAAGTACAAATACGATTTAAAACTACGAGATATTTTTTTCATTTTATTTATCTTAAAGTAAAGCAGTTGTATTTTTATATTTTGAAACTTACAATTATTATGGCTAGCAGTTTTATCTGAATGACGAAGTGAAGTATTAATAAGAGTTAAATGATACTGAGTAGCAATGAACAGTTTAACAATTTTTAAAACTCAATAATATTTATATTGTTTTGATATTTGACATATTATTTAAAATCTAAAAGTTGTTTTTTTTTATTTTGTAGGAGCAATTAAGTGATGGTAGAGTTTCTCCAATTTTATCAATTGTTCTCCAGTTTGTATAATTTGATGTTTCTCTCTATATTTTCTCTTGAAATATGTAACAAATCAAATATTTCATTTACATAAATACCTTTTATCAACAATGCGCATTTGTTTACAAGAAAAATCATGTACAACTTCATTTATAAGTGAAGTTAAGGCTTAACATAACAAATTTTAAATTAAATAAAAGTAATGTATCAACATTTTTATTTAAATAATGCCCTGACGATTATTAATTAATAATATAAAAATAATTGTTCAATTATTGTTGGAAAGAAAGCGACGATTATGAAGTTGATTAGAAAAATTTTACTTAAGAATTTTGACTTAATAGTATTGCTTATGATTATGCTTACGATTATTTGAGTAATTGTTATTTTAAAACAAATATTTAAAAAAACCATTGTTAGTTTTTTTTTTAATTTATTTAAATTGTATGATTTTGTAATTTTTATTTATTTATTTATTAATTTATTTACTTTTTTTTATTTAGTTTAATTCCTTTAAATTATTAATATATTTAAATATTTAACAGAATAAATTTGGAACACATTTTTTTTTGTTAGTGCTTCAAATACTAAAAACGTTAAAAAAAATTAAAGCTCTGCTCATATTTATTTTCTGTTTTTATCATTACATTAAAATTTAAAATAACACACCGATATTCTGCATCAAAATTAGTGATACAGGCAATTTATAAACAATTAGTTTATATGCACTAATCAACTTTTAGGAGTGGATTTCTTAGGAACCCAGAAAATACTATCACAATACTCAATTAGTTTCAATTTCTAATCTTTGTAGTTTGATGACAACTTCTCAAGTGTAACTTTTTATTCATTAAATAGTCCGAATTCTAAATTAGCATTTATTAAGTGACTCGATTCTGTAACAATTTAATAATTTTGTCAAATGCATAGTTATATTACAATGGACTAGATGTATTATATAAAACAATAAATATGTACGTAATTTAATATACATGGGATAACTTGTAGATTCTAAGCTGGGTCTCCACATGCTTACATACTAACAGTCGTATAGTGTTAGGTGTATATAATTATTTAATACTTTGATAACTTAATATTTTACAAGTTTGAAATATTCCAATCTAAAAAAACATCGGTTATTTTGAAAAGAAAACGACAACAACCACAGCATAAATCAGAAAACAAAAACAAAATATTGTTTTAAAAAACACTGGTCTTTGAATACCAACTAATCATAGTGACGAGCACGCTGATTTAAAACTACGATGTATTATATCGTAAGGTTAACATTTTACTTTATTACTGTTTAGGAAAAATATTAAACACCGCAAACAATCCCAATATGAGTTTCTATGATTTCTAACATTTTTTTCACATTTTTAAAGCATTTTATTTTATAAATATTCAACTATAACAATACTCTATAAAAATCATATGATGTTTAATTTGAATTTTTAAGATTTCTTAAATTAGAAAAACAAAATAAAAAACAAACTAATTCATTAAATAAGCATCTAAAATTTTAAGTTAAGAAAATTTCTTCATTCTTACATCTTATAAGTTTATTTTTTACTTGAATCTAATAGCATTATGAAAACTAGTTTAAAAAAACTGTAAATATAATTAATGAAACAATTTGAGTATTTGAACAGGTTATGCTAAATCAATGTTGGAATGTTTGTCTTTATTGCTTTAAAATCTTTTATAATAGCTAGATCCAGTTATATTAATACCTTACAAATATGAAAATATTTATTTCTAAAAAATTAAAAAATTTAAATTTTATTTATAACATTAAATTTTGGGTAAATCGTGGGATCTCATGGTTTACAATAATGTTTATTTTTTTTTTTCAAACTTTTTTTCAACACTTTTCGGGCAGTAATAATTCCTCAAACATTTCATACAGCCACTCAATAGATTGGAAATATGGTGGTACATTTAAGGGGTCATTTTTCGATTTTTTTGATAGTTTTTCCACAAACACGGGGAAAAACTGCCAAAATGGAGTAAAAACGGCGAAAGTCTCCGTAAACGGCACTTTCATTAAATCGACTTAGTAATTTCATCATAATTCTACAAGTCATGTTATTATAATAAAGTTTCTATAGAAACTTGAAATTTTCACAATATAGCATACCTACATGCTATTGTATAGGTATTGTATTAGGTATGTAGGTAGCATGCCTACATGCACCTTTTACTATGTTCCTATAAAAAGTTTCAACAAAATTTATGCTAAAAATAGAACTTTGAAAATACCTTGTTTTTTAAAGTTTATCCCTAATAAAATTTTTAATATTTCACCAAAAACTTTTGAAAATTTCATTTGAATTTACTCATACACTTCTCTCATGATTCTGAAAACATTTCAAATATTTTAGCTCCAGATTTTTTTTTATTAGCGTTTAAGTAAATTATTAAACGATTTTTACGTAATAAACTGTTTTTATGACAATTTACAATTTAAACAATTTATTCGAAGAAATAGATCAATCCTAACATAATTAAACTTTGAATAAAAATAGAAGAAAGAGTTTCATATCTTTTTTTTTAAATAAAAAATATTTTTTTTGCAAAACAAAAAAAATTTAGCTTTTTAAAGAAAAACTCTTTTAGCTAGTTAAAAAAAAAAAAAAAAAAATCTCGATGAAAAATTGTGAAATATATGAACGTTTTAATTCTGGAGCTTAGCTCAGATAGTTTAATTCATGAAATGATCTATCATTTTTTTTTTAAATCAATACACCCAACTTTATTAACTTGTCCGAGAAGCAAAGTATGTTTCATGAGGCAAAGTACGTACTTTTTTTTTAAAATGAATTAAATACATTTCATAATAATTAAATTTAAATAAAAGTATTAAACTGTAAACGTATTTCAATAAAATTAAGTGTAATGATGAAAACTAGCCAAAAAAATACTCGAACTAATTTATTACAATTTTGTTTTTTTATAAAATTCTACAAGCGAAATAAACTAGTATTATAATTGTTGATAATAGGCATTTATTTTTTGATTGTAGTTGATTGGTGTTTATAAAACCATTCTATTTTTTATATTATTATATTAGATATAAATATTTATAATGAAATGGATTATAATCTATTATTTTTAGATGAATATAACTAAATTTTATATAAATATCTTAAAATGTAATTCATTTTATATTGATTGTTCCCGAATAATTATTAATTACAGTTGACTGGTTGAACTGTACACAATTAGTTATTTGAATTCCAAAGAAATTAAAGCGCCCACTTGGTTAATTTTGGAATAAAATGTTGTTGTTTTAATAAAAAATTAAATAACGGATATCGTAATTTAAAATTGAAGATTTTCATTGATATATGTAATTAATATTTTGTTTGATCATTTGCCCATAATTAATTTAAAAACTACACCAAATTTATATTTTTATCAAAAAAAAAAAAAAAAAATCTATTTTTTAAATCAGAGGATAATTTGTATTATTTATTACTTTTTTTGAACTCTTTTAAACAGTTCAAAGTTACGTGTAAAACTTTGTCATGAATAATAATTGTATTATTATTTTAATATAGATTAACATATAACATGTATTCGTAAAATACAACCTTATAAAAAATATTTTCTAACTAAAACAGAATAGTAATGAACTTAAAACAAAATAAAATATAACATATGCAGTGGTTCACAAAATCTATGGTGAGAATATTTACTGAAAATATTTAGACTGGGAAATGGAGTGTGACAAGTTAGAGGAAATGAATAATTATTTATAATTATTTCCGTAACACTGCGTTTAAAATCATAGTATATTAATTATTGTGTACATTGTAATAATATTTATGGTTCGAAACAATAATAAACCAATTTTTAATTAAAATACATTAATAGAAGATTTTCGTGCGTGTTCGTAAATATGAAAAATCGCAAAACCATCTAAAAAATCGGAAGTGGTATTCAATTACCATGTAATGCTAAAAAATAAATGTCATATTTTTATAAAAAGTAAAATTGTTTTCAGTTTGTGTTAAGATATAATTATGTTACGTCATCATATAAAGTTATATGTACAATAAAAGTTCATGTTCTCATATGAAGTGGGGGAAACTTTTTGCACGCCAAAGTAAACGACTAAAATAGATTTATTGAAAGTGTCGTATATATAATTTATATATATACGTATATACAATTTTACCGTTTTAACTCGGTTTTTCAGCAGTTTTTCTTCACACCTGAAAAACTATTGAGACGAGAGAAAAATGAACCCTCAAAGTATCACATAGGTACATAAAATTTCCTATTTATAGAATAGGTGTATTATAAACTTTTAGACAAAGTTAAGTAGACCAAAAAGAATTTAGGAAAAAAAATAAACACCCTAGTAAAATTAGTAGATGATTTGCTTCACAACACTCATAAAGTATGTCTGAAATATCCACAAAAAAAATTGCAAAATTTGAAGAATTAAAATCCATAGGCAAACAAAACACGTACAAGGAAACATTAATGTCTATTTATAATGACATTTTTTTTTTTTTTTAATGTAGTTATTTGTGTTGGTACATAAATGCATTGAAAAATAATGTGTATAAACTATAAATCAATAAATATTACAAACACAGTTAATTAATCAGGCCTGTTACCATATTTTACCATTAGTGTCAAAACATAAACGATCAAGATATCAAATATTCAAAACAAAATTTATTATTTTCACTCATAATGTAATTGTCTATCAATCGAAACCTTAAAACATTTTATATTATATATATTATATATATTTTAAACATTTTAAATTCTGCATAATTGTATTATACAGTATACTATAAGATTCCTATCGATTGATATTCATAGCAAATATCATATGGACTCATTGAATTGAAGATAAACTATTTGTTTAATGATTACATCTATAAGGCATGCCCGAATAATTTTTAATATTAATACTTCGTTTGCATTAAAAAAATGAACGCATAACACATACTAAAGCAGCAAAAAATTGGGCTAAAAATATAACTTTGAAAATACCTTGTTTTTGAAAAGTTCATCTCTAATAAAGTTTTAAATATTTAACTAAAACTTTTGAAAATTTAATACGACTTTACTCATACTCTCCTGTAAAGATTCTGAAAAAATTTTCAAAACCGCGACCACAGATTTTTTTTTGTAGGCATTTAAGTAAATTATTATACGATTTTTACGTAATAATCTGTTTCTACGTCAAATTGTCAACTTTAAAAATTTTTTGAATAAATTGCTCAGAATCGTTTAATTAAAGTAAACACCTATTACTTCTTTTAAAATTCAATACAGTAGAACCTCGATTATCCGAACCTCCGTTATACGAACCCTCTATTCCCATTAACTTGTCCGAGGAGATAAGAATATCCCATGGGACGAATTACGTATTTTTTTTACTTTTAAGTTTGAATTACTAAGCAACTGGGTGTTCCTGTTATATATTGTAAAGAAAACATTTTTCGTAAAAATGTATAATTGTTGACTGTTATCTGAAATAATTTGTTGGGTTTATCATATAGGTAATATGCGTTTACATTACTTATTTTAATACTTTATAAAGATTAATTCAGTCAATGTTTACTTATATGCATTTATTTTTGGCATTGTGCAAAATGTTAGTAGAAAATATATTAAAAGAAAAATGTAAGCATGGAAAACACAATAAACGGCACGCAGTTTCGTATCGAACGACACTTGACACCATACTAACAAGATTACTGACGGACAGTGGACTCTGGACACATAATAATGTTAATATAAAATTTAATATAGATACTTAAATGCCATCTGTCAAATCTTATCTTCGATAACATTATCCGAAAGCCCACCTAAAATATGTGGGTACCTATTATATAGTACATAGTCTACACGGGCATCGAGGGGTGTACAATTTATATATGCTGTACAGTATATAATAATACCATAAAGTTTTTATGTAGAATATGCATGAAATATGCACAAAATAACGAAATATGCAATTTTTTTTTAAATCTTTAAAATATGCAAAAATATGCAAACAAAAATTTTAGATTTCAACTGTGGGGCCTATGACTTATATTTATATCTTGGTTTGCTATAAAACAGAGGCTCAATTTTAATAGTCAACATATTATTTTTTTGTTGGTGTAATGAAAATGAGTTTCATTATTCTGTTTTTATTTAAAAATTTAATAATAGGTAAAATATTAATACATTTCATAACATGGAATTATACATAAAAAAAATCGTAATAATAATAATAATAATAATAATAATAAAATAATTTATTTATTTTATTATTAAATATGAAATTTACTCTGCTCCTTTATTTTTGAATGATACCACTATAGTTACAACACCATATAGAGTAGCGCAATTCATACATTAAGGAGCTAATATCAATCGCCTTTACAGAATATTTTGTTAATTTCTAATTAATAAATAGTTGTAAACATATCAATAACAAATAATAACCAAATGAAAAATCAATAAATAATTATTTTAATTCATTGATTATATCTATATGTGTTTTGATATAAATATTTTATTTTAACTACACTTTCAATTAATATATAAAATAAAATATTTTCCTAAATGTATGTAGCGGTGACTAATGATGGAACGAAAATTCAATCGGTAAAATCGCTGTAAAGAAATAATTCCAAAATAATAATAAATTGCTTGTTGAAAAGTTAGAGATCAATAAGCAATCTCTATTTATTATAATAATAGGATAGACAAAATATCAAACTTAATTAAAATATTAACATAATTATGAATACCAAAAAAATGTTTATTATCTTCTGGTATACCTACCATATAAGTCATAGAAAAAAAAACCATTTTGAATATTTGTTTTATTTTACTCAAATGAATGCGCAAGTATTTACAATAAATAGTAATTACTATTTATTTACAATAATAATAAATCGTATTAAGTTTTCTTTAAGTATTTCTATAGTAAGTATATAATACATATACTTCTCTATAAAAAATAAATATAATATTTGTATTTTAAAGTTTTTTCGAGGGTTTTGAAAGGTGACACTTGTTAAGTAGCTGAGCGTGAGAGTGTTGAAGTCATCAAATTTTTCATTAAATGAATACATATTACATAAATGGCCAAATATTTATTAAAATGGACTATTTTCAATTATCTTTACCTTCAGTACAATAGCTTAATGAATAAATTTTACTAGTTTCAGACATAGTGTTATGTATGGCTTATAAAAGATAAATAACATGTTTATTTACATTTACCTCGACATTTACCTAATATTATTCTAAAACCAAATTTCATCATAAAAAATGTTTAATAAGATATAGTACAGATACACACAATCAGTGGTGTCTGTAGAGGGTGTTTTTCCCCCACAATTATATATTTATTAATGAATTTTAATATTTTGAAATGAAAATTAAGTTGAGTTAAATGTATTCTGGTTCTAAAATTCCTCTTAAAATGAAATTTTATTTTCACCACTGTACACCACTACCATTTATTTCATACTATGCCAATTTAAAATTAATTTCATTTAACATAATTAATACATAAGTTTTAAATCATTTTAAATATAATGAATAATTGGTTTTTCGACCGATTCGTTTTCAATGATTAAAAAAGCTGGTAAGTGAGATGATGGTGGTACAAGTTCGTCCTTCGTCCCTTCAGTCCTCGGACAAGATATTGGTGATGAATGTATTAAGTTTTAAAGAAATGATGACTCATTTCTTTAGTATAAAACGATTCTGAGCAAAGCTTCAGTGTAATATAATGTATTATTATTTAAATACTGTTTACGTATTTTACGGTTATTTGTATAATTTTTGGTGAGTTATAATAATTTATTAAAGTGTGTATAAAAAAAAATCCTGAGTCACGATTTTTGAATTTTTGTTAGGACAATTAGGTAGGTATATGAGTAAGGTCATATTAAATTTTCAGAACTTTTTGTCAAATATTTAAAATTATATTATATAAAAACTTTCAAACAATTTGGTAAATTATAAGTTCTATATTTAAGTCAAAAGTGTTATAATTGTTTTGAAAATGTTGTCCAATATAACAAAGTATGTATATGATATTGGATAAAATTTTCAAGTTTCTAGCTTCAATACTTTTCGATTTATGACTAAATACCTAAAATCTGAACAGTGAAAATCTCGTTTACGACGGATTTTTACCGATTTTACCGTTTTTACTCAGTTTTTCGATCGTTATTCTTGATTACTGGAAAAACTATGGAGATTTTGGGAAAATGACCTCTCTAAAGTACCATCTCAGTTCAATTTCGAATCTATAAAGTTGCTGGACGAAACTTTTGGACAAGGATTTCTATACGAAAAAGTGTTTACAGAAAAAAAAAAAATAATAAAAATAAACATAATTGTAAAACCATAAGATCCTTCGCTTCACTCAGAATCTAAAAAAACTTTTAATTCAACAATAAGAGAGTTTTAGTCTCACGACATTGTTTTAATGTAATCATTAATCGATAGGAATATTGATTGGTGATAAAGTGTACAATACTATGATACAATTCATACTATGATAAAAAAATGCATAATATAAAGTCATGTCTTATCTGTAAACCTGGATAAAAAGAAACATCATTAGAAATAGTAAATTGTATCAGTGACCAAATACCACATTTCTACCTCGGCTATCTACAGTACAAATTTACATTAGATTTTTTGAATAACTTCTCTATGTTTAGTATAAAGTTGAAACTAGGTTTTACAAACCGTGTGCAACCGAACGAATATACTACTCGCGAATATCATCAATAACTTAACAAATAACCATCACTCACCCAATTTACTGCCGCGGCCGGACGATTTTCTCCTGCAGGCGATAGACGCCGCTTTGGGCAAGACCATGGTTTCGGCGGATTCGCTCAATAATTATTATCGATGACCACGATCGCGACGAGTGACGACGACGACGGGTTTAAATCCGATCATCGGCGGTGCGCTCGAATCGAAAAATGACGGGAACAACGACGCACTGTCATAAATATTGCTACTTTTATTATTAAATTACACGCGCGGCGGCTCTTGTACGCATGCGGTCGCGGCGTACCCGCGGCATCGATTGTACGAGTTCTCGTTCGCGAAATCGGTAAGTAATATATTTGCACCGTTTACTAGGCGCGTGAACAACACAAGTATATAACACAATAATAATATATAGTATAATGTTTGAGTTAGCATACAATGCGTACGACTCATACGCGTTACCGCCGCGGCGTCGCAATAACAATAAATAAAAAAAAAAAACAATACCCCGTGCGCGAGGCCTCTAGGTGTTATTACGTCGAGTCGTGGTTATTGTTGCGTGCGGTGATCGGCGTCACCCGACACGTCTTTTTCGGCGACTCGCGTATTATGTTCACCCTTTCCGCGCGTGCAGCGTGTCATGCGTGGAGCGCGCGAGAGCCGTGCGCGGCCGGCGAAAGTATATACAAAAATCAATAGATCCTTCGCTTTACTCAGAATCTAAAAAAAAATCATCGTTTTCTTCCCTCTCTCCCACCCCCTGCTGGGCAGAAAACGGCCGCGACCACTGAGCCTGGACGGCATTCGCGCGGTTTGCTGCCACGTTCCCGCGAGTGCATGTAACTCATAACTAGGGCTCGGAAATTATTGCGTTTGCAACTTTTTTCCTATTGTTTGGATTTGTTGCTAAGTGCGTTTTAAATTTGTTTCTCAAGAGTACGAATTAAAATCTAAAAGTTTTTAATGCAATTTTTTGCAATTTTGGTCATTTTTAAATTTAATTGCAATTTTATTGATTTTTCTCATTTATAGTACAATTTTATATACCTATTTGACAATGATTAGGAATAATTTTTTTTTTTATAATTATTTTTATATTAGGACATATTGTATGCGTATTAAATGTCTATTTCGAGCATTTGTATAACGGTAGACGTGGAACGCAGTTTTTCCGCATACAAAAACTTATTGTCTTCTAATCGAAGATCTTTCGAGTTTGAGAACATGAAGAAATCGTTTATCATGCAGTGCAATCATTTTTAAGGTATACAATTTTTTACTGTAAAAAAGAAAAAATTGTTTTTAAATTTTGATAAAATTGCTTGCAGGTTCATAAAAATTCAGCCAAAGTTTCATCCAGTTTAACCTAACCATCCAGTTTTATTTTATATTTAATATTTTTTCAATTACATTTTTAATTTTAATTTTTAATATTTTAAAAATTGTATTTATAATTGTACCTAATGTCATTTCTAATTAAATAAATAAGGAATTATCACTACTTATACCATTAGTATTTTTTTTAAGTTAAAAGTCAATATAAAAATATTTTAAGTGCAATTTTTAAACGCAATTTTGGGTATTTTTTAGTGCAATAATGCAATCAATTTTTAAAGATTTTTAGTGCAATAACTTCCGAGCCCTACTCATAACAGTCACCGTCGGCCGCAATACTAGGTATTTATTTCAATAACGTACTATGCCATCCGGTCCCTAATGTATGGTATTATGTATTAAGGTTGTGAAAAGTTGTAAACGCGTTGTGTGGTATGAAATCTGAAAAACGTGCAGTACGGAAAACAAGTACTTAGAATTTATAATTGGAGCACGTATATCTAGAGTTGGAGATAGTTGAGGAGGGAATATATTTCTGGGCGTAAAATTATTTTGATTTTTTTGGGCGTAAATATAATACATCGTTGACATATACTTCATGTGGCATTGAATAAAATTGTTATAATTATTTTACCGCCGTTGCCCGTTATAATTTATTCTGGTTATAATGGAGTTTAGTATAGGAGCGTAATTTGTAAAATTCGGAGTACTAAAACTATTGCGAAGTATGTTCGGAACTATGATTGGTTTGATCGGAGTGAGTAAAACAATAATCATACCAGAAATATTCAAATATTATTAATTCGTTTTATAAACTTACTATATATGTTAATTTATAATATATATTTATGAATTAATATTTAATATATTACATTGTAAATTACAATTTCACATTATTTCATCATTGTTTTGTTTTGTAAAAAATAGCTACAACTAATAAGTATTGTAAGTTTCAACCCTTATCAAACTTATTAAAATAAATAAAAATAATTTTACTACTGAAAATAAGCGTATTTTATATTTGATGTTTAAAAAATTAACATTCTTAAATCCGGTTCTACAACTACCTACCGAACGCACGATAAGTAAACATTGAAGTTTGAACGAAGCTCTAACTCTAGAGTTCTTATTTATTATGTAATATGCATTTCACGACTTTAAAATAAACTAGGGTCGCCAGATGTCTCGGATTCGCCGGGACACTTCCGATTTTCAACTAAGTGTCTCGGTGTCTTGACAAAGGGCCTTAAAACTGTTAAACGTCAAAATTAAAAAATTGAATGTGATGAAAAAATTGTTGTCATAAATTATTTCAGTGATCTCGATGAATTATTGTTTAGTGAAGGGACTGTAATATTTTTATGTGTTCTAAACGTGAATTCCATATAATCTAAATTGTTTTATCATCTAGTCAGGTTGGCCGTGTATGTATTATATGTATTTACAATGTACAATTTAATAATTTTAAGTATATTTAACAAAATTTGAACACTTGCCTTACATTTTGAATTACCTACTTGTATAGAGTACGCCATGCATAATGTAACAAAATTAATGTTTAATAAAAAAAAAATAGATGTGGTTTATAATATTTAAAATAAAAAAAAATAACTAGACCCGAGCGAAACAAATAAACTAAAAGGTCATTCGCATTCAATATATTTACCCCTATTCGGTGATTTCAAATTTTCAAAATCTGGCAACGTTATAGTTAAACTTTGAAGTAAACGGGAGACTCGCGGTTCTTTCGAATTAAAAAGTGTGCTAGACGAAATTTCAGAAAAAATAAGGGTCGATGACGCAATGGCTCTTGTACTACTACCTCTTTTAACGTTCTCCGTCGCTGTCGTTGTTGTTGTTGTTGTTGTTGTTGTTGTTGCTGTTGTTATACGACGCGACGGGTCCGTGCGATCGCACCACGGAATTATTACGTTACTGCGACGTACGACGCGAATGTTGCGAGTCATCGCCGTTCCGCGGCCGGTACAATAGTGTGCACACACAGGTATTGTAATAATGTTATGATACACTTTGTGTTTGAAATGCGCCGCCACCGCCGCTGCGTATATACGACGCGTACTGGCGTGTTTTACAGGATGTTTCGTGGGTACCCGCCCGTCGACTGTTGTGTCGCAGACCTAACCGGAAATTAATGTTTCATTATTTGATTTTTTTTTTTTTAATCTTCTGTTGAATGTGATTTGTGGCCGTTATGATTTGGCTTGCCTACTCGCTTGGTTTGCATGTCCATCGTCTTCGACACGACTACCTCGACCGACGAATATTCTAGAACTTCAAACGTAAATCGATTTTGCTGACGTTGATTGTGACGTATTTGAGTATAATTTGAGTTAGTTCAAATCACGATACACTATACTCGTCTAATTAATCTTTAAATCTGCGTTTTCCACCAATAACAGTTGTACAGATGTACAGCAGTTTTTCAAATTACAATTTTGTACCTACGCTTGTACTGTATTGTCATTTAATTGTACTTATCAATGTCAAGTATAAACTAACTTAAGTTAAGTAACTGTTTTACTTAATTATTTAGAAGTAATGCAATTTTATGTTCATAAAACCAATAATCGATATTTTCATAGCGTGACACAGCATTAGGTTATGTTGTTTGTTTTATTCAAAATTTAGTCACTTTCAATAATAGGTAGGTAACAATACTGAGTTATTTTTATTCAAATTGAACTAGGTGTAACTTTGAATTACCATTCTTAGCATTTGTCATATTGAAAATGTAATCATTAATCAGCACTATAATTCAATCAATCAATAAACTCAGTAGGTATTAAAAAATACTAAAATTCAAACTCAAATGTATGCGTTTTTATTTGAAAGTGATTCAATTTTTAGTGAAAATATTACAAATAACTAACTATTATGAAAATGTAAAACTTAAAAATCAGAGTGAAAAATATATTCCACAAATACATTTGCTAATAATTTTCGGTTGAATTATATTACAGAAATAACTCAAACGAAACACCCTGTATGCAACGTTTTGTACCACAGTGTCAGCATGTATCTGTATAATATGTAGAATTCCTACTATTACGGTTGATGATGATAATGGAGCATTTCCATGACGAATTGATTTACGAATCATTTATTATGTGCTATATACCAACGTTAAAAGAGTAGGGAGCTACATAGAAGACGGTAGTCACCAGTTTCTCGTAGTGAAATTTAATAATAACGTATAACGTTAATACGTATACACTATACACATATTAGTATATTAGTGAATTAAGGTTTTGTCAATACTTCAAGTATACTTATAATAATTACAGAAATATTCAATTTTGTAAAAATGTTGTTAATAACCAAAAGTCTATAAATCACAATTTAGTAATAGTAGTGAGTAATAGAAATTAGATATAAAAAGTAAAAATTATATACTATAGTACTATATAGTATACATTAGTTAAGTACTTTTTATCCTAAGTGTATGTGACCATGTTCCTAGGTTGTGTGTAAGTTTGATTTGGATGAATTTAACTCTTAATTTTTAAATATCTAGGTATTGCAGTTTATCTATTTTTGTGTGGAGAATATGTTTTTTAACTTTCTTATAGGTATGTGATAGGTAGTACCAAAACAAATTTTTACTTAATAAAGAAAAATTATTTTTCAAAGTATAAGGTTTCTTATTTCTTAGCATTTTGTTTGGCTTCTATGCTGTTTAATGAGGTGAAAAAGTTGTATTGTCTCAAAACTGCAATGAAAACCAATAATTTAGTTTTTTTTTTTTTATTAAGAAAATATAATTCTGGAAGTGCAATGGAAATTGTATTGAATATTAAGCATACATTAGTGCTTAATTTCATTACAATGTACAATTTATAGTTTTTAAATAACTGTATGTTTCTCGTTAGTACTTTTTATTTTAGATTACGAAACATGCAGTTTTGATGAATTTTACAAAAATACACAAATCAAAATTATTTACACGAAAAGGTGCAAGTAAACACATTTAAAAAAAAATGAATTGTAAATACAAAATATGCACTAAAAAAAGGTCGATGTATGAGGACCAGGACTCAGTCATTCTAAGAAATTTATCCAAAACAATGGTGAAGTTTATGTTTGTATTTTTTGTTTTAGTTCTTGTAGACATGCAGTTATTGTTTAAGTTGAATATAAAACTCATATATTATATGGATTTATTATTTTATTAATTTATAACCCAAGTAAAAAAAAAACACTTCTTGTACTCAGTAATATTAACATAAAAATCATATCAAACTTTCAGGCACTATTGCAACAAAATTATTGCTATTTATGACGTCAAATATTTAATAAATACAATTATGTTCCATATCTCAATTAGATTGATTAGGTACTAACAATTGTGATTCCAAATACATTTGGGAATTTTTAATTTTGAACAGGTTTCCATGAAAATATCTCAATGTACTACCATGTATTTAAGTTTAAACTGGTTGATCTATCAAAATACGGGTCATTTTTTATGGTTCTGTATTGTCTTCATCTGGGTAGTCACTAAATGACATAAATATTATGTATTTATGTGTGGTGAATCCACATTTTTTTCTATACTACTTTGATTCCATTTTCATCCCTATATTCTGAAAGCAGATATAAATAAAATATGCCGACAGGAAAGGTTGGCGCATCCCAATGACTATGATTCACTATGCATATGTAATTAAACGGATCCAAGCCTTCTACTTCAAAGTTCTAATTAAACTTGGTAAATTATGTTTACCCTGAACTACAAAAATTTGGATAATAATTCATATAAAACTGATATATATATATATATATATATACTCCATTATGGTATTGGCTAGGATAAATTACTGTCAACCACTTAAAACCTATGTCTCAAACCATTTATTACAATAAAAACTTTAAAATACTTTAAATCACTTAAAACTTTATTTTCATATTCATTTATTCTTTAATATTTTTTAATATTAAAAATGTAATACATTTTATTTATAATATGTCCAAATAATATTAAAATTTTGGATATTTTAACAGAGTATTTCTCGGTTCACAGATTGAAGACATATTAGGTATTACCAGAACACAAAACTCGTAGTAAATTCATTCAGTGGTCCTATAGAAGAAGTAAATGAGCATGACTGGTATAATTTGTACATAATATGCAGGATCAATAGTGACTACCTTCACTGTCGTGGTTTCTCGGCATTACCGTGGGTCGTCTACCTCCATAAACTCTTCCGATGACCAAGGATCATCTACCTCCATTGACTCTCCCTCCGAGTATGGCTCATATATTTCCATAAATACAATATCTAACTGTGTATCATCTACCTCTATCAACATAACATCCAACCATGGATGGTCTACTTCCATTGTTGATGCATCCGTTGACCTAGGGGCGTCCACTTCCATAGACAATACTTCCGACCTGAACGAGTCTACTTTCATTCGGACCGAATGATTCGGTTATAGTCATCTACTACATTATTACCGGTAGTGTTTAAGTCCTGTATTGTATATTTAAAATTAAATTGATTAAAGTTTTGTTTTGTCATTGCTTTCTGAAGTCTGTGTACAAGTGCACGAAGTTTATACACCGTCATGTCTGTAAAAAAGGTAAATGTGAAACGGTAAAAGCGAATTGACGCACGTATAATGAAAATTCTCAATAGCTATAGGTGCTGCCGGGTCGAATATAATATTTTCATTTTTATTATTGTTATTTTGATATCATTCTCGAAATATATTTAAATGTAAAATTAAAAACATAAACCTTCTTAAAAATGTTCGCTGCAAAAAACCTTTTGAACTTCAACGATGTCTATAGAAAAAATAAAAAATAAAACAACAATAGCGCACTAAAATATTTTCAAATAAAGAAGCTTAGTGTTTTCTGATTCTAAAAATATTAAACGGATATAGTTTTAATAAAAAATAAGTATACATTTAATGTTTTTTATCGATATACGTCGTTTATTTCTGTATTACAAGTTGTAATGTGTCCGTTAATACAAAATGACTCTCTGTTTGTCATATAATCTATATAGCACTTTTCGAATCTATCTTCGTAAATTTTGCATCAATGATATTATATTTTTTAATTTTTACAAATGGTGCCAAAAGATGAAGAATGCAAAAAAAAATGTTGACTAGCTATATTATTTATTTTATGTTTAAAAACGTTTTTAAACACGAAATTATATGGCTATCTTCAGCCGGTTACATCATTCCTTTATATTTGTAATGTATAATTTCTTCTCGTTAGATTTAGTTACAAAACATTTATTGTATACTATAGGTAATACACTGTAAAGAAATTACTATTCTATCATGATGCACATTCATATTTATAATTCATTATTATACAAGTATTAGGTATACTGTTTTAAGATATAATCATAGGCCAAAGGTTATAAAATATTTAGGTATGGTTACATTATTATATTTTAATATGAAGTGAAAGAACGGGTGTAGAACCGACATAGATTTTACTAAATAAATGTCCAGATTTATTTGTTCAGCATCAGTCGCAATCGCATTTTTTTCACACCATTAATTATACTGAAATACATAAAATTTTAAGTAAGCATTAATTGTCAGTGTATTTAAACATGGCAGTGAGAGCCGGGTACTTTTAGTGTTAGAAGTTCATCTTTCGTCACTATGCTCCTCTTATAAATTATTGATAGTGAGTATAAAGCACCTTTATAAAATATTTAAAAAATAATTAGTTTATAAATACTCATACAATAATAAATCGATGTTTTAAGTATTAAATACTCCGAAAAAAATCGATGAAATATTTTTTCATGTTTTTTATTTATAGTTGCTTGGTACCAGATCACACTTTGCGTTTCATAGGTAATTGATTTCTGTAATTTTAGATTGCATCACCTTTGCTCTATACTGAACACACTTATAATATTTGACTGACATAGTCAACGAATATGGTATAGTAGTAATTAAAAATGAAATACAGTGAAAATTGAGATACTGGTATATTCCACCATCTTCTACATAAACGCCAGTACTTCAATCACAATTTTAAAATGAGTATTCAACCTTTTTTATTCATACTTTTAAAAATAATCATAGCGAAATACACTTATAAACTTAAAATAATTAACAAATTAAATTTTTGAAGTGAATAGTTTGTAATGTATACGATTATAAATGATAACAAAAATTATATGAATATTGACTCTTGCTAACGTATAGATTTAGAATATGATTCAAGGTTCAAGTTATAAAATATTATTCCCAAACCATACGTTTTAATCATATCGATCTATTCTTCAATAATGACACTGAAACTAAATTAAAGTTTTTTTTTCTTTTTTGCTGAATATTTTTTATTTATTTTCATTAATTTTTTGATTGTAGCTATCGTGTCACCAAAATAAAATTTAAAAGTTCAGTACGGGTATTTTACCAACATTAAACAAATAATGTTTTTCCAATTATTTGCCGATAGTTTAAGATTGATATTTTTATGAGTCATGGTAAAAACCACATTCCTTCAGATTAAAACCATAATGTTCCTTGTTTGTTTTCTACTAACAAAAAACATCAACCCACCATCAGTCTGTAAACCAGCCCTCACACGATGAGTATTACAGAAAATATTTTTTAACTAACAATATAATCCTCAATATTTTTTACTTTCAAAACTAGATTGTACTCGTCTATTAGTGGTATTGTCAATTAAAATTTAATTAGTAAAATATAATTTGTTAAAAAGTTGTTTTATGTATTAACTAGCTGAATGTACCCGGCTTCGCCCGAGTGAAAAATATTTGTATATCACCATACACCTCCCCGTCACCGTACTCGTCCACATCCCATTCCCGTCTCCGTCTATAATATCTTATAATTATTTTACTTTAATATTTGTGTATCCCCGTTTTCATCTCCATACACCTCCTCGTCACTGAATTCGTCCTCGTTCCTTTCCCGTCCCCAATCCCAACTATATATCTCGCCAATCTATACATATAATTTTTCATAAAATGGTCCGCGTTATATGTATATTTTTCGTAACCAATGGCGACCCTATTAAATCAAACAAATATTCTAAATACCCGTTAGGTTAGGTTAGCTAAATTAACTATTTTATGCTCATTTTTACCCTTTAAAATGCGAATTTCGAAAAATCCTTTCTTAGTGCGCCTACACATAGTAATAAGTACATTAACTGAAAATTTCGAATAAATCGATTCGGTAGTTTTGGCTAGGCGATGATGAATCACCCAAGACAAGTCTTTTTATATATACAGATTTGTTTTTACATATGCTATTGTGGCAACATTTGAATAATAGTTATAATGAGCTACAAGTCTTTAAATGCAACTTATTTTTCTTAACATGAGTATTATTTGGTTCAAATACTCAGGCAATTGTTTGTATTCCGAAATTAAATCACATAAAACAGCCCGATCGACATGTACTCTGACTTTTACATCATCGTTGTGATATCAGCACTAAAGAACTTAAATTATTTACCTCACACGATTAATATTATTATCGGTGAACAAATACGAGTGACTCGATATCCGTTTTTCTCGCAGTCATCAGTATCGTTTTTCTGTATTGACAGTAAACCAACTCTCACGTTATACGATTAATAATACTGTTAGTATATCTGAAATAATGTCAATAATATTGATCGCGTGAGGGCCATTTAAAGCATACCTATTTATGTATTTCCAGTGAAAACAGAAACGAGTCCGGACGATCTGCGCCACGTGTGAAGGCCGTAAGTCATGCTCTTATGCCATGTCATGTGGCTATCTGCAGACAAAGCAAGGATCGACGTCAACATATATCTATACGACTCCAGCGAATTCTCATTATAAAAAAAAAAAAAAAAAATAGAGTCAGTAAGATTTGATTAAATAACGGCCAAGAAGAGAAGAGCTTAAAATACGTGTGCGGCGACGTGAACGACATAGATAACGTCTTAGGACGCATGTGGTAAAAGAGGCCAAAGATCCGAAGTGTTTGACAACAAATAATCCGCAAAGACATCGCTTTTGGATCTACAACTTAGGTTTGACGTGAACTAGTGATCACGCAGTACCTATGTAGAATACTTACGTTGCACCTACGCGTCCAATACCGTTCGTTTTATCTAACAAAAAATGTTGTAACACTAGATGCGTGTCTACGAAACATGGATATACGAGTACGCATACCGCAGTACCAGCACGTGAAAACACGTACGAGACTGTCCGCAGACGAATACAAAGGTGTTATACCAACAGTAAACAATCAACGAGAGCTGTGTTAAGTGTAATGTACCTGTATGTGGTACATCGCACATACACAATTTTAGTATATGTAACACTCTATATTAGTGTTAGCTAAGAATTATAAATCATAAGGAATAGTCTAAAAATACAATTTTCTCGAATATTAATACACAAGGTAATATACCTACTCAAGTCTATCAAAAAAAAGGTAGATAGTCAAATAATAATTATAGTTATTACACTGTGAAAACAACATGTTTTCGTAATCTCACATAACACTAATTTCACACACCCGCAAATGGCCACATCAAAAGCTAAAATCTATTATGACACTATATGCTAATTAGTAATCAGTAATCACGTTCAAAATAGAAATACAGATTATATCAGTAAAATAACTGAATAAACATAATCTAATCGAATGATTTAATATGACGTGGCCCTAAGAATTGGCGTACAAAAAGACTGTTTCTAAAAGTACGTTGAGGACTTATACAAACTATGACGTTAATCAGTGGGTATGTATACTTCTTCTGGGCAACATCAAAATCAGACAGTCGCTCGAGCTCCTGCTGATCCTAGTATGAGCTTCTTCACGAGGAACTCATTCACGTAATTATAATTATTTATAATTGTGTTCATTTCCAACTTATAATATTAAAAATTATATCTTATACATTGAAATTGGACTTACATTATTTATAACTCACACAGCAAATTTTGGTGTGACCTTACCTACCGGGTGTGAAATACGCAGTTATTCCAACAAAAACTATACAAGATGCATTTATGTTTTTATTATTCGATTATTAATAAAAAATAAGCTTTCCATCAGACATGTGCATTTTTCTATTGCAAAGGTGTATATCAAAGGACTGGAACCATAGATGCCGGGTGGCAGGGCGTGAACGATGAGTCGTCACCGAGTCTCGTATTGCAAATGAAGTATGAAACTTTGAACTTTATACATTCAAACACAGAATATTCTGTGATTCAAGTACGCGGATATCTCACCGTAGGTAATTTACAGATTTTTCATCGAGGCGTTGGCTTATTGTTTTGTGTTATCCACTTAGTTTATTGACAGTGTAGCCAATTGTTACATTTTTGTTACTTCGATAAAATTATCAAAGTGAACAAATAATAGGTAGTCAATATAATATTTTTATTGATCTTCAAGGGTTTTTAATGAAATATTCTAAAACAGGGAGCCTGAATCAAAATTCATAATAATAGGGCATGTATTATTTTAGATTTTGAGTAAATACATTTTACATGATGAATTTCAAATTTTGATTTTACAATGATTATTATTACTTTATTTTTGTCTGTAAACTCTTTTTGGAATAGTGGACTTAACCCTATAGTTACATTCAACCTTTCAATAGTTCAAAAATTCTTTTTTCTTTGTACTTTAAAGGGGTGATTTTTCTCCATTCTAAAAATGTTTTTCCAATATTCGGCACAACTAAATATAACTAGGGAATTAACGAAAAATCGAGCAAAAAAGTCAAATGTACCTACTATAAACGAAATCTTTATAAATTAATTTTAATTATTTAGCCATGTTATTAACTTCAAAAGTACAAGAAACATTTTCACCAAATATAAGCAAAAAATGTAAACATATTTTAAAAATTGTAACTTTATCTTACTCATATACTTACTTAAGTATAGGTTTGATGAATTTCGTTTGGGAAAATGTTGATAAACAGCTATATATGAACTATTTTTAGGTGAATCGTGGCTTTGATATTTTTACCGATTAGGTGACTTCCAGTCCCAATATTTTATTTGTTTTGCTATCGTGAAAGAGCCTACCACAGAATTAATGTCAATTTGAAAATATAATAATCGTAATTCATAGTACAAAGCAATTTATTACGTTAATTATAAAACATATTTAAAATATTGGGAGCGCACCGTCTGGCTTATATTATGTGTGGTAAAATATTTTAAGAAAATCTTTTATGACCGTTGAACTTACACACATTTTTACTGTAATAATTAAGACGACATGAAGCATATTCACTGAAAACTTGTTATTACTGCAAAATATTTTACTATTAAATGTAACTATGGAAAATGAAAAGTGAACAAATCAATGAAATGAAAATATTTTTTTTATAAATAATATATACTTGAAGATATTGACAAACTCAACAAATGTATTTTATTGTTTAAAAAAATTATACCCACATCAATTTATATTATTTAATTTTAATAACAAGAAGGTGTAATATAAATAAATAAATATGTTGAGCAAAAGACTTAATAAATCGACAGGATCAGTCAATGATCATGGTTGTGATAAAGAAGACTATAAAATTGAAAACATTCAAGAATATTTAAATTGCTCTAAAACTGTATTTGAACGTCGACTAACTGAACAAATGAAAAAATCATCATTTGATGATTTTATTCTGCATCAATCCATTGGCGAGGGTGCTTTTGGACGTGTTATACTGGTGCAACACAAATCTGATGAAAACGCATTTTTTGCTATGAAGGTAATTTATTTAGTCAATATAAAAAGTAACCCAAAGTTCAATTTAATTTCCGTATAACAGTTATTAATTTGTTATTTGCGTTCCAAAACAAATAGCCATCATTTTAGAATTTTAGATTCTGAGCAAAGCGAATACTATTTTATAATGGGTGCATATTTTTTTTCAAGTAAAAAAGTTTGAAGTTGTTAAAAACATGTCTGAAAATCTTAAAGTGCCAATCACCATTTGAGGATTTCTAAATTATATCCAGACCACATTTTTCACATCAAATACAATAAAAAAAATTAGCAAAACGAATAAAATATATCTAATGCTTGATTTTTTCAAATTGTTTTTAATTATTAAAGGTCATAACTACAAAAATTATACTCCATATGTACCAATTAGAAACATTTTCTGATCTTAAAGTATGCTAGTAGAAAATGTCTATATAACCAAATTTATAATACATATTAGACAATCATTAATAAACAACAATGAATATTTCACGAATGTTCATTATTTTCATCTTCATATTTTATTTAAATTGAAATTTATATCATGAGTTTTATCTCGACCCTTCATTTTCGTAAAATAACACCAATTATAAAAAAAAATACGTACTTCACCTCATAGGATATTCTTCGCTACTTGGATGAGTTAATGAGGTGTATTGAATTTTAAAGAAATGATAGATGATTTCTTTAGTTAAACTATTCTGAGAAAAGCTTCGGAATTAAATTATACACTTGGATTTCTTCAAATAAATTGTGCAAACTAAAAATAGACGTAAAAAAAGTTTATTACGCTAATAATCGTAGAATAATTAATTTAAACGCTTATAAAACAAACTCCTTTGTCAAGATTTTTGAAATATTTTAAGTATTGTTAATAAAGTATATGAATAAGGTCATATTAAATTTTCAGAAGTTTTCATCAAATATTTAAAATATGCCGTAGGTACTTTCATATTTCATACATTTTCGACTAATTTTTGGAAATATATTTTTTTAATTATCTAAAGTTTTTATTTGACAAAAAAGACAATATTTTTTTATAAAAATATTTAAAACTTCTTGTTCTATCTGTATTCAAAGTTTCGTCATGTTTGGATCGATTAATTTCTTAAAATGAATAGTTTAAGTTGAAATTTGAAGTAAAGCAGATTATCACGTAAAAATTGTATCATAATTTACTTAAACGCTTAAAAACAAAAAATTTGTTGTCACGATTTTTAAATTTGTTTCAGAATCTTTACAGAAGTGTATGAGTAAAGTCGCATTAAATTTTTAAAAGTTTTTGTCAAATATTTTAAACTTTATTAGAGATAAACTTTTAAAAAACAAGGAATTTTCAAAGTTCTATTTTTAGCCCAAAAGTTGTAAACATTTTTAGAAAGTTTTTTCAAAGCAAATTTTTAATTTTCCAGCAACTTTATTTTTGGGGTTATGACGAAATTACTTAAGTCGATTTAATGAAAGTATCGTTTACGGCGACATTCGCCGTTTTTGATCTATTTGTGGCTGTTTTTCCTGTCGCCTGGAAAAACTATTGAGATAAATTCTTAATAGACCCACAAAGTATCATCTACATCGAGTTTCTGGTCTATAGAGTAGCTGGATAAACCTTTTGGAGTACGTTAAGTTGAGCAAAATGTGTCCCCCCCCCCCAAAAAAAAAAATAAATAAACATTATCGTATAACCATTAGATCCTTCGCGTCACTCAGAAATTTTAGATCTTTTAAAAATCGTATTATCAGAAGCTACAGAATGTAAATTGTATTAAATATGTATATTATATGTATTTTATGGATGTTTCTTATCTTTTTTTTCAGTTCATATTGTACCTATAATAAGAGGTACCACATATTTTTAATTGTATTTAATTACAGGTCATGAAAAAAGAACATATTTTACGTAAAAATCAATTGCAGAACGTATTGAATGAAAAAACGGTTTTATCTGCAATTCGCCATCCATTCATTATACACATGGAATTTTATGCAACCAACATATGCCACATATATTTTATCATGCCATTTATAGTAGGAGGAGATTTATTCACTCTGCTTAATAAAAGGTCTTCAATGGACGAAGTCAATGCAAAGTTTTATGCAGGGCAAATGGTGTTAGCTCTAGAATATTTACACATGTTGGATATAATTCATAGGTATAATTATTATAGATATCTTTTTTTAGTATATAAATATATATAAATTATGCTATTTATGTAAACTTTCCCCGTCATATTTGATGCTCAAACGACATTATTTGACTTCAAAATCAGTAGGTGTACCGGGTGAATCAGATCTACTTGACAAATACAATAGGTAACTTTTAGATTATAAGTGAGACGAAGGATCATTATGGTTTTACAATGATGTTTATTTTTTTTCTGGAGACACTTTAGCTGAGCTTTACTTTCTCCAAAAATTTCATACAGCAACTCTATAGATTTGAAATTCGAAGTAGATTGTACTTTGAGGGTTTATTAAGCTCTCGTCTCAATAGTTTTTCCAGGCGAATGAAAAAACAGCCTAAAATGGACCGAAAACTGTGAAATTTGCCATAAGCGACACTTTCATTGAATCGATTTCGTCATTACTCCAAAAATAATGTTAAACATAAAAATTGCACCATATATTATTGACGTATCACTTCATGCTTTAAAAAAAGTTTCGAAAAATTTTGACAACTTTTGAACTAAAAATAGAGCTTTGAAAACACGATTTTTTAAATTTATCCCTGATTAAGTTTTAAACATTTGCCAAAAACTTTTAAAATTTAATATGACTTTACCCACACACTTCTGTAAATATTCTAAAAAAAATTCAAAAATGTGACTCCAGATTTTTTTATAAGTGTAAATATAATAAGTAAATTATTATACAATTTGTATGTAATTAACTGTTTTTGCGTCAATTTTCAACTTTAACAAATTATTTGAAGAAATTAGTCCATCCAAAAATAACGAAACTTTGAATACAGATAAAACTAAGAGATTTGAATCTTTTTATAAAAAAAAAAAATGTTTTTTTTTTCAAAAAAAAAATACTTTCGGTAATTTTTTTTTAAATCTTCCGAAAATTAGACGAAAATTGATGAAACATATAAATGGTATATTTTTAATATGTGATGAAAACGTCCGAAAATTTATTACACTGAAAAAATTTCAACAATTATGACAAAAGATTTTTTTGATCAGCGTTTAAGAAAATTATTATACGATGATCACGTAATAAACTGTTTTTACGTGAATTTTCAACCTAAACAATTTATTTGAAGAAATCCTAACGGTATATTTTAATTCTGAAGCTTTGCTCAGAATCGTTTAACTAAGGAAATACCGATAATTTCTTTAAAATTCAATACACCCATCCCCATTAACTCGCCCGAGGAGCAAAAAATACTCCATGAAACGAAGCACGTATTTTTTTTTTATCAAATCTGTTTAACATTTTTTTGTTCTGTAAATGCGAAATTATTTTCGCCAAAAATTCTAGACATGTTATTCTATCTACATCCAATGTTTCATAACGATCGGATGGATCAATGTTTTTTAATAAACATTTTTATGTTGAAAATTTACATAAAATCTGTAAATTCTGATCAAATTGTATAATAATTTACTTGAATGCTTATAAAAAAAATCCTGACTATGTTTCAAATGTTTACAACATCGTTAGTTTAGTATATTTAGTATATTAGTAAGATCACATTACATTATTATAACTTTTCATCAATTTTTCAAAATTCCACTAGATATAGACTTAAAAATCAAGGTCTTATCAAAGTTCTATTGTTACCCCAAAAGATGTCAATTTTTTTTTTAACCTACGTAAAGAGTGGATCAATATGCTTTTAAAATACAGTGAAAATTACAAATTTCTTTCAACATTACTCTCTGAGTTATGACTAAATTATTAAAATCGATTAAGTGAAAGCGTATTTACGTGAATATTACTGTTTTCACTCAGTTTTTCCTCACACCTGGAAAAACTATTGAGAGGAAAGAAAATGAACCCTCAAAGTACCATTTACATTCGATTTCCGAGTTTCTGAGGTTCATGTATGAATGGATCTCTACACCCAACATCATGATCTTAAAGTAGGTATATATATATTTTTTTTTTTTATAAAATATTTTACTTACTTTAAATTTGTTCAAATGCTTTCATTCAAATAAATGTAGGTATCTACCATCATCGTTACAATTCCTACCACAAAATATTTTTCAAGTCAAAACATTGAACATAAGTAGCTACTCCTGATATAGGTTATTGATGTTACATTCATTATGTGTTTTTTCGTTTATTTGTGCTTTTTCGTTTATACCTAGTTAATTATTAATAAAAAAAAATGTTACAACTTAACAAGCTAAAATATAATAAAATATTAACGTACTTATACAACTAATTTAAAATGTTTAAATTTTGAATATCTGTAGTTTTAAGTTTGAAAAACTATTTCCATTTTTAGGTCATAGTATGTTCTGCCATCGAATGGTTTATTGGTGGAAAATAATTTCATGTCATCCGCTGCGCTTAATGTACTTTTATGGTACACATTTTCACTTACATAAATGCTATCTTATACTGTATTCCCTTTTCTGTTATACAATTAATTTATTTAAGAAAGTAAGACTTGTCTACATTTACGTATAATTCAATAGGTAGGTCTAGAATTAGTAATTACTTACTAATTAGTTATTACTTATTATCAAATTGGCTCTACAGGTATTGACTCTACATTTATATATTTACAATAATATACATATAATTAACACATTATTACAATTATCAGAGATTTGAAACCAGAAAATGTATTGATCAGCAAAGATGGCTTCATAAAACTGTCAGATCTTGGTCTAAGTAAGCGAATATCGAAGATTACAAGAACCATGTGTGGTACACCACAATATATAGCTCCAGAAGTAATTTTATTAAAACCCTATGGTAAATCTGTGGACTGGTGGTCTCTAGGAATCGTCATGTTCGAAATGGTTGCTGGAGTAGTACCATTCTATGATGAAAATCAGAAAAAACTATTCAAAAAAATTGTAAATGGCATTTACAAAACTCCTGATTATTTTACCGACAATTTTTCGGATATAATAAGTCAATTACTGCAAACTGATTCAAAAAAAAGATACGGGAGCGTATTAAATGAAATTTCTGACATAAAACTACACAGGTAAAACATGTGTAGATTTAAAATGGTTTAATATTACTTAAATAATTATTAATTACACTGAATTCCATCTAAGGGAATCCGATTGAGGTGAATTATGATTAGATTAGGTTATAATTTTACATTGAGCATCTCTTTACACCTAAATATTTGATATTTCATATGAAACCCCCTAAATATCAGTATTAAAGTATTAATACAGGCACTTGCATGGTATTTTGTGTTATGTATTGTATTTAAAATAAATTTTAAATTTTAAAAATAAATAAGTAAGTATATCAAAAAATTATGATCTATGCACCAAAAAGGCCACAGTGCTAAGGGGGGCTCTGAAAGTGCAGGGTTTATTTAAACTGCTATCAAGCGTATCGCCAATCCTTTTAACATAATTGCAGTGCTACGCAGTATCCTGATTCAATTTGAAAAAAATTGAGAAAAAGTTTGAAACAAACATTTCAAGAAAAATTTACAAAAATACTATAGGTACAATTCTCGCATTTATTAAATTTCATTTTCTACAATTTTTTTTTCGCAAAACTTTTAGTCGGTAATATTACAATATACTAATTGTGAGGTTGATACATTTGGATTTATGAAGGTTTCATAGTCTTACTATATTGTTTATTTTTTTTTAAATAAGTGCTTACAATTTTAATATTTTGATTTCACGTATTATAAGCTATGCACGAATAATTTAAAAAACATGTGTAACCGTATATGTACCAAGAAGATTCAATAAAAAATCAGTAGCTCATAGCGTCTAATAAAAAGGTAATGATTATAATTATTACAATATATTATGTATACTCCGTTGAGTAAGTCTATGAAGTTCCCTTGTTTCTAATTTGTATTATTTGATTTCAAAAATATAAAAACTATATTTAAAAAAAGTACATACTTCTCTCCATGGGGTTTTCTTTGCTTCTTAGACAAGTTAATGAGGATAGGTGTATTGAATTTTAAAGAAATGGTAGATCATTTCTGTAGTAAAACAATTCTGAGCAAAACTTCAGAATTAAAATATACCGTTTGGATTTCCTAAATAAATTGTTAAAGTTGAAAATTGACGTAAAACCTGTTTATTACGTAATAATTATAAATAAATAAATAAATAAATAATACATTTTCAGAATTTTTCATCAAATATTTAAAATATGCCGTAGGTACTTTCATATTTCATAAATTTTCGATTAATTTTCGAATTTTTTTTTTTTTTAATTATCTTAAGTTTTTATTTGGCAAAAAAGACAATATTTTTTATAAAAATATTCAAAACATCTTGTTATATCTGTATTCAAAGTTTCTTCATGTTTGGATCGATCAATTTCTTCAAATAAATTGTTTAAGTTGAAATTTGAGGTAAAAGCATATTATCACGTAAAAATTGTATCGTAATTTACCTAAACGCTTATAAACAAAAATCTGAAGTCACGATTTTTAAATTTTTTTCAGAAGTATGAGTAATGTCGTAATAAATTTTCAAAAGTTTTTGTCAAATATTTAAAACTTTATTAGAGATAAACTTTTAAAAATAAGGTATTTTCAAAGTTGTCAACATTTTTAGAAACTTTTTTTAAAGTAAATTTTTAAGTTTCTAACAACTTTATTTTTGGAGTATGACGAAATCACTTAAGTCGATTTAATGAAAGTATCGTTTACGGTGAATTTCGCCGTTTTTGATCTATTTGATGCTGTTTTCCGGTCATCTGGAAAATCTATTGAGACAAATTCTTAATAAACCCTCAAAATATCATCTACATCGAGTTTCTGGTCTATAGAGTAGCTGGATAAAACTTTTGGAGTGTGTTGAGTTGAGCAAAAAGTGTTTCCAGAAAAAAAACATTGTAAAACCATAAGACCATTCGCTCAACTCAGAATCTAAAATAAAATTAAATATCACAAATTCACAAATTATTCACGTTACATAGCCGTATTCGGTTGAATAATTAAGAGATTTGATTTTCTCTCCGATCATTGAAAAATGCAACTACATATAATTATTTACAACTAAATGACGATACCATCAACAATTTTGACTAGTAGGTAGGTACTGTGAAAAAATCATCTCCTTTCTTCCGATTTTACTAAACAAGAACAACTAGGTATGTATTAACACTACGCGGTGAACATGTCAACCGTGGCATGTTAAAAATAATTTAATATTAAACGATGCATTGATCAGAGCCCAGAGGGTAGTTGTCCTTAGTCATTATCAACCCCATTTTTCTACGTCCTAGTCGATTGACCTCGGTCTAATTACTTCACAAACGATCCACGGAAAAATGTCACAAAGACGCTACAGTCATTAAAACTATAAAAAATACTGAATCAAAATATACTGAAAACTAATGCAAAGTAATTAAACATTGTTCTTTGAATTTATATACATGAATATAAAATATTTGACAATTTCTTAGATTATTAGAAAAAGTATCTACATTTTTTTTTATGAATTTGTTTATTTAGTTTTTATTTGAAAAATGTTTCTTTCAAAACCTTGAATAGCTCAATTAAAAAAAATTGACTATCCTCAATTAACATTAGACATTTGAATAAAAAAGTCCATTATAACTTTTAATTTGTAATATGTACTCGTAGTTATGCTTTCAATTCAATTACTTTTATAAATATTAAAGTATGCATATAATACTAGGTTAAAAAAAAGTACTTCACACCATTCTTCGCTCCTCGGATAAGTTGAAAATGAGTGTATTGAATTTTAAAGAAATGACCTATCATTTCTTCAGTTAAACGATTCTGAGCAAAGCTTCAGAATTGAAGTATACCTACCATTAATTTATTTTACCATTTTTTGTCTAATTATCGATAGTCTTTTTTTTTGAAAATCATATAGTTTTTTTGTGTGATAAAGTAGACATTTTTTTAAAACCAATATATTCAAAACTTGTTGTTCTACCTGTATTCAAAATTTCATTATGATTGGATGGGCCTATTTCTTCAAATAAATATTTAAAATTGAAAATAGATGCAAAAACAGTTTATAACGTAAAATAATTTACTTCAACGCTGTTAAAAAAATTCTGTCATGGTTTTTTAAATTTTTTCAGTTTCGTAAGAAAAGTGTATGAGTAAAGTGATATTAAACTTTCAGAAATTATCACCAATTACAAAAAACTTAATTAGAAATATGCTTTCTTCAAAGTTTTATTTTTAGCTCAAATATTTTTGAAACAGTATGTAGTAGTACGTCAATAATATATGGTGAAAATTTCAAGTTTCTAGTAACATTACTTTTGGATTATTGACGAAATTACTAGTCGATATAAAATACTAGTCGTTTACGGTGAATTTCGACGTTTTTCGACAGTATTTCCCCTCACCTCGAAAAACTATCGAAATGAGAGCTTAATAAACCCTCAAAGTACCACATTTATGCCATTTTTCGTCTAGAGAGTTGCTGGATGAATTTGTTTGGACTAAAGAGAGCGAAAATTGTCTTTAGAAAAAATAATAAAGATCAGTGTAAAACTATAAAATTCTTAGTTTTACTCAAGATCTAAAAATATAATCTGGGTATTTGGTACATATGTTCGATTTTTTGTTGTATAACTATTTATTATCATTAATTTATTTTTATTATTCGATATCCATCATCATTTAAATAATATAAATCTAGTCGATATTTTATCTTTAGTTATTTCAAATAATATAATACAAATAACTTATTTGTATTATACAGATAGATGATAATAATACATTTAATTATTTTCAGATGGTTTGAAACAACGGATTGGATAGCGCTGTATAATAAAAACATAAAAGCTCCATTTAAACCAATTTACAATGGCCCTTCAGATACAATTAACTTTGAAAAGTTTGATGATGAAAATATTGAAAAAACTAATTTTCAGTGTTCAGACGTTGATCAAAAATACTTTGAAAACTTTTAATTTTTTTTACTTTTTTTGGGGAGTTTTTATAGAATTTATTATTTGTAAAAATATAAAAATCCAAAACTGTACAATATGTATTTCACTTAATCAAAAGTATATACCTTAAAAAATGTCATAACACAATTAAAATTACTCTGTTATAACTTCATGTACCTAACTATGTAAAAATATTAAGAAATAACTAATACTACCTAAGTAAAAAAATTTTTTTTAATTTGCTGTTTATTTGCATAATGGTAGCAAGACGATTATAAAAATTGTATTAGGTAGTAAACAGATTAAAAAAAAAAAATAATAAAACACTCTTTACTAATAACTTTATTTATTAATTTACCAAAAGAATACCTAGGTGTATCATTTTTTTATTTTTAGATATTTGTTTAAATTTTCTACAAAGTAAACTAAAATATATTGACTTCTATTTAATATCACAAATAATCTTACTCCTTTGTGGTAGATATTAATAACTAAAAATGAAAGCCTATAAGTTTTCATTTTTACCATGTAGAGTACTTAATAAGTTTATTAATTTTAAAACTTTATTTTACCTGATTTATTCTTTCTAGGTAGGTAGCAACAATTAGGTACCTACCTACCACAAGTTTTTTGTTAAATTGTAATATTTATACATATTAAGTAGGTATATTATTAAAATTCATTAAAAAAACGTACTTACTTTGTACCATGGGGTATTCTTTACTCCTTGCCCCTTGGACAAGATAATGAGGATGGGTGTATTGAATTTTAAAGACATGATAGATCATTCATTTAGTTAAACGTTTCTAAGTAAAGCTTCAGTATAATAAAAATATACTGTCTATATATACAACCGTTTTCAGATTGATTATCGGGTGTTTTTTTTTGTATCAAATCCGTTTAAAGTTCTCTAGTTTGACAAATGAGAAATTCTTTTTTATCAAAAGATTCAAAAAAAGTTATTCAATCTGCATCCAAAGTTTCATAATGATTGGATGAACCAATTTTTTTAAATAAGCATTTATGTTTAAAAATTTACATACCTAATTAATTAATAGTTATAGTCAATTCTGTAAAAATTGTATAATAATTTACTTAAGCTCTAATAAAAAAAACCCTGACCATCAACGTTTAGTGAAATTTTTTCAATATCGTTAGTTAAGCGTAGGTGTGTATAATCAATCGTATTCTTGATCAATGTCTTACGCCATCACTTTTTGTAAAAAAATGATAACTATTTCCTTCCGTTAAGTAATATTCTCTTAAAAGTTAACATACATAATATTATTTGTACAATATTAATAATATTTAATTTGTTAAAATTTTTTATATATTTATTTTTACTAATGAATGAAATACATAATATCGTATTGTCGTATAATCGTATAGTATAAGGACATTGTCTGATAATAATAAATAAATAATATATGTTGGTGGTATATGATGAAAAAGCTGGTAAGTGAGATGATGGTGGTACAAGTTTGTCCTTCGGTCCTCGGACAAGATATTGGTGATGAATGTATTAAGTTTTAAAGAAATGATGACTCATTTCTTTAGTGTAAAACGATTCTGAGCTAAGCTTCAGTGTAATATAATATATTATTATTTAAATACTGTTTACGTATTTTACGGTTATTTGTATACTTTTTGGTGAGTTATAATAATTTATTAAAGTGTGTATAAAAAAAAAATCCTGAGTCATGATTTTTGAATTTTTGTTAGGATAATTAGGTAGGTATATGAATAAGGTCATATTAAATTTTCAGAACTTTTTGTCAAATATTTAAAATTATATTGCATAAAAACTTTCAAACAATTTGGTAAATTAAAAGTTCTATATTTAAGTCAAAAGTGCTATAATTGTTCTGAAAATGTTGTCCAATATAAATAAGTATGTATTTGATATTGGATACAATTTCCAAGTTTATAGCTTCAATACTTTTCGATTTATGACTAAATACCTTTTTTTTTTCTTTTTTTTTTTATTTAGAAAAAAAAAATATAACATTTACAATCTGTGCAAACGAGCACAATAAGCAAATTTGCAAACTACATAAACAACATAAGAAAACATGATAAGGGAAGCCATCCAGTGATAGGACCCTTAACTAAATACCTAAAATCTGAACAGTGAAAATCTCGTTTACGGCGGATTTTTACCGATTTTACCGTTTTTACTCAGTTTTTCGATCGTTATTCTTGATTACTGGAAAAACTATGGAGATTTTGGAAAAATGACCTCTTTAAAGTACCATCTCAGTTCAATTTTAAATCTAAAAAGTTGCTGGACGAAACTTTTGGACAAGGATTTCTATACGAAAAAGTGTTTACAGAAAAAAAAAAAATAATAAACATCATCGTAAAACCATAAGATCCTTCGCTTCACTCAGAATCTAAAATAAACATCATTGTAAAACCATAAGATCCTTCGCTTCACTCAGAATCTAAAATAGGTATTCAATGGATAATAATATAAGAAAGTAATAAGAGTTAATGTAAGAAATTATCATACTATTAAAGTAATTATTTGAGATTATGTAGAAAATATTCAAATGTAAGAATATTAATACCAATTCAAATACATAAAACATGTAAAACATTGAATATAATTGTGTTTAAGTAATGTTTTTTCTTTATTTACATTCAATTTTTTGTAGCATATAACTTTATACTATTACCTACATAAGGCACTTATAAATTTCTATGCTTTTATACCTACTTCTATGAATTACAAATCATGGTCTGTTTATCAATAATATTTTTCAATCGAAATCAACTATTAGGTATAGTCACAAAAAGTAAATACTGTAATTAGCCATTACGTATAAGAAAACACTATTTTACAAAAATAATAACAATTTGTCATGCATTGATAGTCAATAATGTTAGGTATGTATTTTTAGTGAACAGCCACAGTTATTACAAGGAACTGAATTATAGATAAAGGGATTGATAATTCTCTGTAGAAATTTAAATAGGTAGATGATAATTAAATATGATTCAAGCTTCAAGCTTAATAGTTTTCACTAAAAGCTCCAATAAAAAAAATAAAAAAAATCTGATATCATTCTAATTGCATTGTTTATAGGTAGTAAATTATTTTTAAAAGAACTACAAATTAAATTATTACGTTTAAATTAAAATATTTACGAGGAACTTAAAATCATTAATGTGTGTAAGCCCTCTTGACAAAAGAAACAAGACTGTAGCTGTCCAGACTTCTGGCCATTTCCTCAATTTTTTTTCTAATCTAAGGCATTGATGTGAGGCAACAATTATTGAAATTCATAATCATGCAAAATCATGAATATGATTATATTAAATCATAGTACATATATATATATATATATATATATATATATAGTTTGATACAGTTAAAGGTTAAACATGAAAATAATACACCAGTGTTCAATAAAACATTTTTAATAATAATAATAATAATATTAATAATAATAATGTCTTAAAAATACCAATAAAGTAAGAAAAAAATATTTGAATGAAATTTAAAGCAAAATATTTCATTAAATTCAAATTCTGTTTGATGGTAGGGTCTAATGTTTAAAAAAAATCATTAAAACAGTTGAAAAGCCGTTTTATCGTTAGAAAAATATAAATATATTATATATTAATTTTACTACAAGAGTTGATATCTTGAAAAGTAGTAAATGTAATATAATTGTAGTATTTACCAACTAATTTGAAATTGCTTACTGAAAATATTTTAATTAAATTATTGAAAAAATATCATTAAAATCAGTACCTATTGTAAAAGATCTTGGGGAAATGGAAAATCTCAAAAGGGAGGCTGCTGCCTCCCACGTTTGCATGTTTTTGATATAAATTCAATGCATAAGCATTTTTTGTAATAATTTAATGCAATTAATAATAAATGTCATTCAATTTTTTTTGAAACCAACCAATAAAATTATTATCAACTGTGTATCAAAATTCTAAGTAAAATAGAACAATGAAATGGTAAGGGTACCTACCTAATAGTATTGGTTAATAGCTAAGAAATATTCATATTTTAATAATTGAAAAGTCATAATCATCATTGTATGTTGATTTTTTTAAATTATTCTATATACCAGGGCTGGCCACAACAAGGCCCTCGAGCCGCATGTGGCTCTTAAATCAATTTTGTGCGGCTCTTGAACCAAACTTAGACTAAAATTAATAAATATATAATTTCATTAGTACCGTAAGATAATAACGTAACAATATAAATATTCAATAACTATAATGTTTTTTGTAGTATAAAATATAAATGTTCCTTCATTTGATTTAAAATGAAAAATTATCTTCATTTTATAAACATTTCTTTACAAAGTGGCTCACCTCGAATTAACTTTATAAATTTGCGGCTCCCAAAGTTAAGGTTAGTGCCAACCCTGCTATATACATTAGTTTAGTGTTGCTTGTATACTTATTTACTGTCATTAATCATTACTTTGGTACCTAATCTGTTTAATATAATAATTTTGAAGAAAATCTGAGATGATTAAAAATTTTAAGAACTATTTATCATTAATATAGGTCATAGGTACATTATAATAAATGTTAAAAACAGTAATTATTAAAAAAAAATTTTAGTAGTATAAATATACAATTAATGGTTAACATTTTCTTTATGTTGAAGTTTTCAAACATGTTTAGTCGTGTTTGGTGTACTGAATGACAATGGATCATTAACTGATGTTATAAAAGTTCAGAATATGTTTAGACATTATTTGATTTTCATTTTCTAACTTGGAAAACCATCTAAAAGACCTATTAGATCACAAAAAAGATATATTATTCTAGGTATTAGTCAGGCTTTGGAGTATAAAGTTCTTTACAGAATACTGCTAGCCATAAATAAAGTATTTTTGTTTTATTAGATCGGCTTGTATACATTTGTTTATCTAAGTTTTTGTAGTTCTTGTCATCGAATAAACTGATAAGTAATGGATGTAATGAATAAAAACTCTGGGTTCAATTTGTTTTCAATTTTTTTTGTTTTCAACGTCTGACAAGAGCAAAAATCCTATTGACGTTAGAAAGTGCCTGGACTGGATAGCATTTGACTTTTATGATTACTATTATAGAAAGGTGCAACATTTTTTAAAGTGAATTGGGTTTTATTAGAATGAGTTAAAACCAAAAAAAAATCCAAGGTTTTAAGTAAAAACCTAGGTTGTGATATGTTATTAAATTTTGAAATTACTACACAAATAGACAATTAATTTTAATTACTACAATTATGTTTGTTGAAGATGGACCACAATATAAATAAATATCAATCGTTTTATATTAAAAAGACACAACATTTCTACAGAGTATAAGTAGACTATAGAATATAAATTATAAAGTACTAAAATAAACTATAAAGTATGAAGTCAACAATTCCTTTGTATTTCATAGAGTTCCTAAAATATTGATAACATAAATTATAATACGTTGTTACTTGATAAAACTCAACTATCATTTTTATCACTGTCTTAAACATAGAGTAATAATACTAAAAAATTCTTAAAAGATCTTAAAAGGTCTTAAAAGATAATAAATAATAATAAATTTTTACCATAGACATATTAATGGGATGGGTACAGTTCTTCCCTCTGATAAGGAAATTAGTGATTACTCAAATAAAAGTACCAACTATAACCTCAAAAAAAAAGTACCAACTAAAAATTTTAGAATATTGATATGTCTATGATTTTTTCACTGAGCAATAATTATTATAACTGTATTTTTTTTATCACAACGGCAACCACATGTAACCTTAATGGTAACTTGTATTCTCTTTATACTCGATGTTTTATCACCCAATATATTAATGTGATAATGGTCATGCATAAGCGTTGATTTTGGAATGCCGCATCGGGAAATTCTGCTCGTCATCATTCGACACTCGATAGTAAATACGAATCATTCCTACGTTTTTCACGTTGCGCCGTTTTTTGTTAATTCACACCTATAGATACCGTCCTGTATACTGTTGGCTTTTAGCAGTGGATGTTCCATATTTTCAATATCGTCGGACAAAGGTGTGTAATCTATAAAAGTGTATGTAAATGTAAAATAGAATATTTTTGCCACCGGTGAGCTCCAAAACTACTCGTCCTACCTTTGTTTTTTCAAATGATAGAGTAAATCGCGGAGAAGGTTTCAATTCTTCTCTCAATTAACAATGCTAATTGAGTAATTATATATTTTTTAATTCATTCTGTAGAAAGAAGATTACGGACCTAAGCATACTCTAAAGGTAAAGTTTTAGCTATCTGGAAGATGTAACTTGAACATTTCACAAACGGATTTTGCATTTCCAATTTTTTGTCATCGTCAGTTTCTTAAGTCGAGGCCTTGTCGTAGTAACCAATCTCTTCTATCACGCGCTGAATTTTTCAATTGGTGGAATAACGTAAAGCCCATTCGTTGATTGATGTCGTTGAAGTATGATTGTCTGAGTTTTCATCTTGGTCGTTTACCCATAATCTTTCTTCCAAGATGTTTGTGACAAAATTATGATCTTAACAGGTGTCTAATAAGCTTCGCTTTCCTTTTCATAATAATTGTAAATATTTATAAATAAAATCATCCTGGAAAATTATTTTTTCTTGATCTGTATCAGTGTAATGAAATAATTATTGATTCATAAAATTATTAAGTGATTAAAAATGCCTGAAGTTTTAAGTTAAAAATATATTTATTTACGGGGTAATTGTTTTATTGTTCTACACTCATTTTCTCAGTCGATTTTTGGTTAAGTTCAATTTTTAAATTTGGAACTTTAATAACTTTATATCTGCAAAAATATCAAATTTTTTGGTATTTTAATGGAATCATAAATTTAAAAAATTGGACTTTGAAAATTTTCATTTCTGTTTAATGGTTTTTGTGAAATTTACAATTAAATATTGTATTTTTATTAATGATAGAAGAGCTTCTGTTACCATTTGATACTAACTTTAATCTGCTTTATATAATATAAAAATCCGTTAATTTTTACTAATTGGAAAACAAACAATTATTAACATCATAGATTATAGTCATCTTTATTGTAATAATAACAATAGCAGTACCTTGAATTACCTAATGCTTTTGTGTATTAGTGTCTCCATAAAAGCTGATGTACAATCAAATTTACTTGTTATTTAGCTGTAACTCATTTGAAAATTGATAAATTTTAAGTGTTTGAAAAATGATTTTATTTTTTTTTTAATTTATTCTGTTTAAATAAGTAGGGTTGCATTTAAGAAAAGTATAAAACTTTAAAAATCAACTATATAAAAAATAATAAAAATCTGAAGTTCTGCCAATATGTTGTGTTCTAAGTCTTCAAATGTTGAACGATTTAACTTTTTTTAAATTCGAAATTGCCTAAGAAAATGATTGTAGAATGATAAAAGAATTTCCCTGTGTATATATCATTATACGCCATGAACATTGTTTTATGTTGGCTGATGTTGAAATTAACCAGATAATATTTGTCAAAAACTTTTGGATAATGTTTTAAAAACCATAAATATGTATTATCTGTCATATGTAAGACAAAATTAGTTATTACCTTACAATTTTTATTTAAAAAACATACAATTAAATATTTCATTTTATGTTTTAAAATTTAAATTATTTCTTGAAAAAATATTTTAATATGGGATTAAAGTGTTACCCTTTATTATTACATTGCATGCAAGGTCCATAGAATTTTAAACACATAAGTACAATTTCTTTTTTTTTTTTGTGACCAATCTTAACATGTATCTTATTTAGTGTATCATATTATTTGTCATTTTTATGTAGTATAGTAAGTTTATACAACTTTTTTTGATTGTTGCTGTAAGTTTCTCTTCTCCGATATTAATAATTTCGAATTTATTCAAATAGCGAGGTTTATTGCCAGTTTCCAATTCATTTATTATATTTAAGTATTTTTCACTTAATAAATAAGATGAATTATCTTTTCGTTTTTGAAACAATTATATACTTCAAATAAATGTGGTTTTCATTTCCATTATAAAGAAATTTAAATACTTGACAATAGTAATTGTGTGTGAAAATAGACTAATTAAAGATTGGTGTTGTGTTTTGTATAGCATATAAAGTTATGAAAATTTCGCCCAATTAAGATACAATGTCTACCTAGAACATTAGACTCATTTAGTTTTCATTAAAGAACATTTAAAATAATATAAGTAGATACTACATACAAGTTAATATAGTTTAAGTAATTATACTGTGACAGTCCTATGATTCATCGTGCGATACTATAGTATACAGAATGCTATATAGTCTGATTAAATGTAATTTAACATTACTTTTAACATTATCCAATATTGACTGGCTAACGTTAAAATTTTAGAGATAGAACTGATATTTTATGTTTAAAAACGAAAAATTCCTCACTATGTGTCCTAATTATATAAATATTATGTTAATGTTTTAATTTTATTGTAATAACATATTAATTATAGTATAGTTTTTATTCAAATGTTTGTTTCTAAAATAAGTTATTTTTATAGGTATTTCAACGAAAAAAAAGAGTCATCACATTATAAAATCAAAAATGGATCCTGAAGTTATTGTTATATCAGATGAAGAACTCGAGGAAGAAAATTCTATTAATGATATTGATGAAAATGAAATTGTTATATCTGATGAAGAAATGGTAAATGAGTACATCTCAAATACATCTACTCCAGAACTGTCTATATCATCATACGAAATAGAGGATTCAGATTTAAGTTCAGAACCATTATCAAGTATAGATAAATATTTATCTTCTGATGATTCTTCTGATGATTCTTCAGGTGATGATCATAATTCTGACATATTAAAACGTAAATGTGAACAGGTGATAGAAGAACTTGATACAGAGGAAAAAAAATTTAAATCTGAACCCGAAGCTGAAGTACAAAATATTAAAACAGTTCATGAAATGATTACTGAATGCAAGAAAATGATGTCATTATCTAGTAAGGTAACTTTATCGGTAGGAGAAGGAAAAGATTCTAAGGATGTCAATTATGATTCATCAGAGGAAATCAATCCTGATGACAAACCACCAATACAAGAAAATACTATAAAAAATGCAAAATGATAATTCTGTTGAAGAAATTATGTCTGGTAAAGTTCTACCGACTTAATTGATTTACCTAAAAATGGAAAAGTTACTAGCTACAATTGTGATGAATCAAAAAAAGAAAATGATTTTACCAAAAATGAAATAGAAACTGTTGATCTTAACGTTGTATTCAAAGACAAAGATAATGTTACCAAAAATGTTGAGATCATTAGTGATTTGAGGGGAACAAGTATTGTTCTGAAGAAAGCCTGTTTTTAGAAACTACTGTTCCTGAAGAGGAAACTACTTCAAATAATCAAACCATTAGTTCCGAAAAAGAAGTTCCCTAAGATCCAACCTTCATTATAATTTATATTTACAGACATTTTATATTTTTTTGTTTTAGAAGTATATATTTAAAAAAGAACTGATAATTACTTACCTGTTTTTTTTTTTAATAAGTTTAAATATTTTTACTAAGAACAAATTTTTTAGTTTCCATTATTATTTCTAAAGTTAATCTGTTTTAAGAATGTATAAATAATAAATTACTATTTTAATAATTCCTAAAACTTTTTAAAATTAAGTGGGTGTAGGTATTATTTAAAATTGAAATTTATTATTTATAAATGATTAATTTTAAACTAGATTTTTTAATATTTATTGTTCCAAAGTTAATTTCATGTTAATGTTATTCATTCGTTATTGAAAACAATATTTATTAAAAGAAAAATGAGAAATATTCAATTTTTTAATTATGTCTTTGATTTTGTAATATTATTACTTTTTGTAGAAATTTATCAAAGATACTGTAAAACATTAAATGTTTTATTATCATAGATTTCAAACATTTCTATAATACTTTTATTTGTAAATAGTTTTACTTTAAATCACAAATTGTTAAATAATACAAAAAAAAAATGGTTGTATTTATGTATATAGTTAATTATTTTTAGTAATATCTCTATTAATAATTTTGAAATATTTTTGATCAACAAAATAAAAATGTGTACAAATATGAAATCAAATGTCATAATTAAGTATCAATAAATTATACTAAAGTGAACATGTGTATATATATAATGTTACCATTATATAATAGTATGTATCATAGAACTTTGTGGTGTATAAGTATTCATCTGTGTACAATTTATTTAAATCATATATATATATATATATATATATATATATATGGGGTAATTTTGATATTTAATTATGTTTCCAAAGTAAACTGGACAAGTAGTGACCGCTAGAAGACAAAGACTGCCTCAATTGGTGTAAAAACCAGTGTTTTTACAAGACAATATTATATAATCAATAATTATACAAAGTTTTATTAAATACATAATTTTTTGAATTATGTAAAAATGTACTTGCAAACTTACACCATCAAATTATAAAATGTAGATTTTCAATAATGCAATAAGTATTGAATATTTATTTTTATTTTTGAATCTTGACTTTTTAGTTTGGAAAAATATTTAATAAGGAGGGTTTGGTATTGGTTCGAATAAAAATATATGGGTTTGGGTTTGACAATTTTAGGAAAAGGTCTGTTGAGTTTGATTTGACCTTAAAAATCTGTGTTCATAACATCAGTAGTATTTATTAGTATTAAAATTAAAATTTAAATATTGTTTTTTTTAAATATAAAAAACATAATTTTTTCTTTGGTTATTGTTAAGTTACACTTAAATGAGGTGATAATATTTATAATCTATGTTTCTTATTGTAATTTAATCACAAATCTAAAATTTATAATATATCACTATTCTTTTAATTGAAAAAATCTTTTAAATATGTCTTTCCCTCATCTATTTCTTCAATTTAAATGAGTCTTTTTAGTTTATTTACATATTATGGTAACATTTCTACCATAAATAGCAAGACATTTTTATTTTATATTTGTAAAAATCATAAATTTATGATTTTCAGTTGATATTTCAGCAGAATTTTAGTAGAGAGTGGTTTCTAATCTAAAACTAAATTAGCCCATGGTAGGTAAGTTTTCTTATTTCTATTAAAATAATATTCTCTTTATTTTAATTTGTATAGTTTTGATGAACATAAAATAAAACCTAGGATTCTTTTTGGGTAACTTTTATATTTTGAAATAATGTTCAAGTTAAATATATATATTGTATGAACTGTTGTATTTGAATGAATTACATTAACATACATTTGAGCCAATATAATATGCTATTCATATGAAAGTATCACATTATAAGATATCACTTAAATAGATATTATAATTTTTATAAAGTATTTCCCTATATTCAACAATAATTATTGATTAATTAAATATTTGTATACATCGATTATAATTATTTAAATGTTATTAATTATCAACAAACATATGTGTCAATGGGCGTTTCAATTATTGAAATTTATCGTTATGAAACACCAACAATCGAATTCAAGGGGGTTTATTCAGTCATAATATCAAGCACGCGAATACGAGAAGATGGTCCGTCATCGGACTCGCCGTCACACAGGAAACGACGACTTTCGCAGTGGCGCGGATCGTGCAATGAATACCGATAGGCGACAACTACTGCTGCAATCATTCATCAACTCGATACATATGGCCGTTGTGTGGGCTGAATAATAATTATAATAATACGACAATAAATCATCGCCAACGCTAAAAACACAAGGGTTCGCGTTCGAACAGCCGTGAAAAATAAAAGCTGCAGTATAATCGAAAATGTAATATGACTAATATGTATTATGATTTATGAGTATAAAATTATTCATTAATATCATTTATCACAGAATTCTGTGATATTATCATTTATCTTATCTCGTTCCGAAGGCGTCGACGGTAATCAGTTCGACCGTGTTTTCTGTTTGACCGACGGTGACCGCGGTTCGGGCGCGTACGCTTACCCACCGTTCCACCCTGCCATCGTGCAACTGAAAATCGTTATCGTTATCACGGTACACCGCGGACGTCTCGTCTTCTTCTCACCAATGAAACTCGGTTGGTCGCGGCAAGCAGCTGCACGGTCGTTGCGAGCAGTTTCCTTTATCTATGGTACTCGGTCCGCCGCCGTTCGTCGTCAGCCAGCAGTAGAACGTCGTGGTGTGCCCCAGCCATTTTTAAATTACCGAACAGTAGGTTGATAGCCGCAAGTTCATTTCTCTGCCGTCGACGACTGGATTGTCGTGAATAGTGAAACCCACCCTGACGACAAGCACTGCACGCCCGAGCGCGCGCATCGTCGCTGCCGTTCGAAGGAACTCGCGTCGTTACCTTTTTCCTCTGCCTGTACTCGTTCGTTGAGAGTGAACTGCCGCCATTCGTGATGGAGGCGTTAATTCCAGTCATCAACCGTTTGCAAGACGTCTTCAACACGGTCGGCTATGACGCAATACAATTGCCGCAAATAGTCGTCGTCGGATCTCAGGTAACCTATCTGCTATTTAACAGTTTCCCTGTCTATTATCGTCGTTACCCGTTTTTTTATCCCCGATTGAACCGATTGAATCGGTTTGTTAACAGTAGTCCATCGATTTAACCATTAAACTGTTTTACTTAATCGATGAGACTGGAACACTTGGTCGATTAGTTTAAATAACAAAAATGAAACCAGTTTGCAATGAGATAATCAACTACCAAAGCCATTAACAGTTGGAAATTATTTGACAATTTTTATAGAACAATTATATTGTACCTAAATGTCTTTTTATTTTTAAAATAATTATCTGATAAAAGTACCAACCTTCCTCATAATAAACTTAATGTAGTTAAAATAATTAATGAATAGTTTGCTCTAATCATTGATTTTAGAATAGACTATTCTATAATCAATGCTACATTGTTCCTCCACGAAATGTTTGTATTTACTCAATTTCATAAAGGTAAAATGTACACATCTGTTCTTATATTAGGTGGATTTTTTATTTTTTTCATTTTGACTATCATGTTAACATAGTGTTTACCTACCTACTTTAATTTTAATTTAATTAATTTTCACACCATTTTATTTTTGTTAATTATAATATAGAGGATAAGAATAACTCACATGAGTACATCTATATAAGTTATTTAAAGGATTTTTGTTATTTAAATTTTGAAATTTATTGGGTTTTTAAGATGTAATATAAGCTACTAAGAATTTTTTATTATCTCGTAGGTATTTTCAATTTTATGAGTGATATTACTGCCATTTAATCATTTTGTTAATGAATAAAAATACCTTTTGGTAGCTACTGTTTTGTTGTCCCACTTATTACACATCCATATACTTACATTTTTTCCTAACTCAGTCCAGTAGGTATACTTACCAAATCATAAGTTATAACCTTGATCAGAAGCATATATTTTATATCATTAACAAAAAGCATATTAATAAATAAATAAAATTTTAAATTAATATTTTATTTATTTCATTTAATTATTCAACTGAATATTAGACCTGCTATAAGAAAACTCAAGTGATGGATTAAATATTGATTCTTTATATTTGACACATTAGTTCATTACATATTTTTTACTGAAATTTTACATGTTTCTTATAGGTAATTTATTACTTATAAGATGATAAACTATTACATTAATTTTTAATATTAGGTATATATAATATTTTGAGAATATGTTTATAGGTAATAATTTTTAACAAAAGATACCTGAAGGTATACTCGGAGGCATATTTAGAAAAACCATTCCAGAATAACGGCCAATACTGTGCATGTGTATTGGAACCAGAATATCTTCATTTAAACCTAGTACATTTTTTTTTTTGCTATCTTTGTATGGAATAACAATATGCTAAAATGTAATTTTCATTAGTAAAGAGAAGAAGGTACAACCTAATTCAGAAAAAAAAGTTAAATTTTGGTGACTCACAGTATACTATTGATGCTTTTTTCATGCTCATGAAATTAAGAAAAGATTCTGATATAGGTAATGCACAACATTTATATTAAATGTTAAATTACAGTTATATCATATTCTTATTTAACTATTTACTATTATAAAAATTAATTTTGAACTCTCAATTGTTATGGATAATATTTAATGATGAAACTTTATTTAAATTAATGGGAAGTAATTCATGTAGAATATAGTTACACAAAATGTATCTATTGCATGCATTGATGTATAAAATCGATAATTTCTTTTTATGTATCATGTATATATATTAGTTTAACTTTATATATTTTATAGTAACTTAATATTTTCAAATATGAAGTGTGTATATGTGTGTGTGTGCAGAGGCGTATTTAGGCACAGGCCCTGTAGGCCCGGGCCTAGAGCGGCGGCATTTGGAGGGCGGCAAATCATTTTTTTTTTTTTTTTTTTTTTACAGAATTACAAAAAGTATTTTTCATTCGACAACGTCAAATTTGAATTATTTTTCCACTAGAGAAGTTCGTTTGCAAATCATAAGTTTTATGATTTAGAGTTACACGATTCAAACCGTAAACGCGTGCGTCCGTTCGCTCAAAATCAAACGGCTACTTATACACAATCACGCACACGCGATACGGCATATATCAATACGCGTGTGAGGGGTAGCGAACAAATCGGGGCGTTCAACGTGAGTTCGAATTCTCAAACTGTGGATTCGAATGTGTTTTGTGAAAAATTTTAGGAGAGGCGGAGGGGAGGGAGAGGCGGCGCATCGGAAAGTGTCTACAGGCGGAAAATCCCTAAATACGCCACTGTGTGTGTGTGTGTGTGTGTGTGTGTGTGTGTGTGTGTGTGTGTGTGTGTGTGTGTGTGTGTGTGTGTGTGTGTGTGTGCACACACATTTAAAAACTTAACACAACTTAGTTCGAGATTTATAGTTCAGAAAACTAGACAGCTATAAAAATTAAAAAATGTAAACATTAATTTTTGTCATAAAATAAAATATGTTGTTTTGGTATCATTAATTTTTATTTAACTTTATTATTTTTATGATATAAATTTAGTTTATTTGTAAAAAAAGATTAAATAAAAAATAAAAATGTGTTTATAGATAAACAAAAATAGTCACTATTTTATCTTATAATTTACTCTTTTTTTCAATTAGAACTTAGTGCATATTTTACTTCTGTATCAACTCAAATTTTTCAATGAACTATTTGTGAATAACTAGTATTTCAATATATTTTTCATCGCAAAAATGATAATTGTTGGTGAAGTATGTATGAAAATAAATTTCATTGTTTAAACTGTACCTGCTTATCCTAGTTGGTTGTTGGTTACAACTTAATATATTAATTATATATGTTTATTTTAAAATGTATAATCATTTTTAAATCTTTATTTTCTTCATTGTATAATAATGTATTAAAAAATACTTCATATTATTATTATTTTGAATAAATTTAAATAATTTTAGTAATTAATTTTAAGTATAATTTAGTGGACATATATGTTTTTTGCCCCAAAACTAAAATCCACGTTTTTTTTGTGTATATATATTTCAAAAACACTCAACTTTCACATTGAATTATCTTTAACATTAAGAATGTGTAATTATACCTATAATTATAATCAACCATCCTTATATAATGATTAAATTGAGCTAAATCTGTGTTTTAAGGAGATATCTGGTTTTTTGACCCAAAATTTTAGTAAATAAATAAATACACATATCCAAAAACACAAAATTTATTTATGTTGTTAATCACAACATTTAGTAAAAATGTTCAACGTGATAAGAGACTTCAAAATAATATGAAGGTTACAGTGATTATACAAAGATAGATCCATAATCGTGGTTACAAAACATCAGATTGTATTATTATATTTGCTCGTATATCTGTCTATGCCGGTTAGTAAATTATTGACACTTTGTTCGGAGAAAAAACCAGATATCTCCGGAGATATCCAGTTTTTGCCCAGAATATTTTAAACCAGACATAATTTGTATTATATTAGCCAATCTATTATCAGAGATATATTGTTATTGTACCTAAAAGTAGACAACATTTTCCAGTATCAGAATATGTAAATATACATTTCGAAAAAAAAGTGGAGTTATCTTGTTATTGTACCGGACCCTTCAATTACTGTTTTACGTTTAAACTCATGTTAATATAATATAATGTAGGTACATCTCCAATTCTTCATATTTCATTTTATTTTGTCGTATTTAATTAGGTCAAAAAAGTGTACTTAGTATCTATGTATAGAACAGTCTTCCTGCATCTTACATTTATAGATATGTATTGATTTCGGGATTATTAGTAGATTGCGTACAATACCATAATCAAGTTATCAATTTGTGTATATTTTTGATGAAAAAATAATTATTTAATGTATTATTTAATTTTACAGAGTTCGGGTAAAAGTTCAGTCATTGAAAGTATTGTTGGCAGATCATTTTTACCCAGGGGTATTGGAATTGTAACTAGATGTCCTTTGATTCTTCAGCTAGTCAACTGCCCCCTAACTGATAGAGAACATAGAAGCGCTGAAAATGGTATTATCAATTAACTTATATTTTTATTAATTTATGTATATTTCAAAATTATTTTAATGATGAAATAATATTTAATTCTAATTTATACGTATATACAACATTCTAATTGTATTATTAGTTCAATAACTATTATTAATTTTTTAAAAATATATTTAAAGGTACAGCAAGTTTGGAAGAATGGGGTGAATTTTTACACTGTCCAAATAAAGTTTTTAAAGATTTTAATGAAATACGAGAAGAAATTCAAGCAGAGACCAACAGAGTTGCCGGTAGCAATAAAGGCATATGTCCAGAACCAATAAGTTTAAAGATATATTCCATTCACGTTCTAAATTTATCACTTGTTGATTTGCCAGGAATAACTAAAGTAAATTAACAGTATATGAAATCTAATAAATTTGTATTTTATCACTGAATTTAAATAATTTAGGTTCCTGTGGGTGATCAACCTGATGATATCGAAATGCAAGTAAAAAATTTAGTCATTAAATATATTCAAAATCCAAATTCAATTATATTAGCAGTAAGTACAGCTAATACAGATATGTCAACTAGTGAAAGTATAAAATTGTCTAAAGAAGTAGACCCTGATGGAAAAAGAACTCTAGCAGTTATCACTAAACTTGATCTAATGGATGCTGGTAATAAATATTTAATCTATCCATTTCTTTGTAACTTAATGTTATCTTGGTGCAGGTACTGATGCTGTTGATATCCTATGTGGCCGTGTAATTCCTGTCAAACTTGGAATTATTGGCGTTGTTAATCGATCACAACAAGATATAAATGACAATAAAGTATGTTTGAATTTTTTATTTATTTATGCCTAAAAATAATAGAATGCAATCAAATTATTTGGATCGCATATTGAATAAGTTCATTGTACTACTAATTATATAAATCTAACTAATTAAAAAAATAGATAGGTGTAATTTATCATGTTTTATTTATATTTATTTAGGATAGTCTGTTATCTAAAAGATACTTTGCTGTACATATCATTACTTGATACTTTAAATATTTTTGTATAACTTTTTTTTATATTTTAAATTTTCAATAGCTTTATGCATAATTTATGAAATATTTTTTCAAACATATATTGTTGTGATTAAGTATTTATATGATGATTTTGTAAAATCATATCAATAAATATCCATTATGCTTCTGTAATTTTCCGATTATTTTATTAAATTATGAGCTTTGTATCAAATTTTTAATTTTGTTAATGTATATGGTTCAAATTATATTTTTTCTAAACCTTGTTTAGAAATTTGATAACGTGAGAATGAGTTATAAAACATAGCATTTAATTTAAAATAAAGTGATTCATTACTATTTGTTAATAATATCATCAACTATGCTAATAAAAAACAAAGTTTAGTAGACTAATTTGAATTTTAATGTCTAGTTTGTATTTTATAAATAGCAAGAAAAATATTGTAGTTTAATAACTCTACTCTTTTGATATATTTTTGGATTTTTAAAATTACACCTTGCACAATAAATGCTTTATTAATATATTAAGTTAATTCGTTTTGATGTAAGACTAGGATGTTAAATAATATTTATCCTGCATATTTATGTTATTTAATTTATTTTATAGTCGATTGCCAATGCTCTCAAAGATGAAGCTACTTTCTTACAAAGGAAATACCCTTCATTGGCTAATCGAAATGGTACTCCATACTTAACTAAAACACTCAACAGACTTTTAATGCATCACATTCGCGATTGTTTGCCAAACTTAAAGGTAACTGTTAAGATACATATTTTATATATTATATTATTAATATCCGTTTCTGACTATTAATAATTAAGGATATAACTACCCTATGGTTTTGATCAGTTTACGTCACCAATTTTTTCCCAAAATGCCTCCTCCTCTTAAAAAAAAACTGACGTTAAATGATGACTCAACTGTACTTGAATAAAAATAAATTGATTATTAACTATAATAATGTAATCATAGAATAATTACCAAAAAGTAATGATTGTTAAGTCAATGAGTGTTAATACAATAATAGACTAAAAAATTAAGATATTTTAAATTGGTATTCATTTCTGCACAATTTATATATATTGAAGTCTTAATCAGCTTGTGTTTTTAGACCAGAGTGAATGTAATGGTTTCTCAATTTCAATCCCTTTTGTATTCATTTGGAGATGATGTATCAGATAAGAGCCAAACTTTGTTGCAAATCATTACTAAATTTGCTGCAGCGTATTGTTCAACAATCGATGGCACTTCCAAGAATATTGAAACAACTGAATTGTAACTTAAGATTACCATTACCTGTTTTGTTGGTTTATTTTATTATTAATTTTATTTTAGATGTGGCGGTGCTCGAATATGTTATATTTTTCATGAAACGTTTGGCAAAGTATTGGATTCAATTCATCCACTGACTGGTTTGTCCAAAATGGACGTATTAACTGCCATACGAAACGCCACAGGACCGAGACCGGCGTTATTTGTTCCAGAAGTATCATTTGAATTGTTGGTTAAGAGGCAAATACGCCGTCTGGAAGAACCGTCTTTGCGATGTGTAGAACTTGTTCATGAGGAAATGCAACGTATGATCCAACACTGTGGTATTGAATCTCAACAAGAAATGATAAGGTTCCCTAAGCTCCACGAAAGCATTGTTGACGTTGTTACGCAATTATTGCGCAGGCGTTTACCTACAACAAATTCAATGGTAAATTCAAGTTTTCTTGTTGTAACATTGTAATTGATTATAATTCTATACGCTTTAAATTTTGATTAAAAGGTGGAAAATTTGGTAGCGATTGAACTAGCATACATTAATACTAAACATCCAGATTTCCATAAAGACGCGGAACTTGTATCATTAATGATGAAAAGTGCTGAAGAAGAAGAATTCACGAGACAACGTACGTTGATGAAGTACAATGTAAATAGCACAGTCAATGGGTGTGATAGAGATGTAAGTTCTATAATTAAAATTTGCAGTTTTTATTGTTGTGTATTTATAATATATAAATATATTTTTATTTGATTTTTGAAAGAGTGTAACTAGTACTGGGTCAATGAAAAAAACACCAAAACAGCAGCATCAATCAGACTTAAGCAATGAGATTCAATCTATTGAATCATCTCCTGCAACGACTCCTGTGCATCAAATTCACAATGATGTATCTTCAAATGTGTGCCATAGTTTTAACAGCATGGACATACAAAGTCCAACTAACAGAAACTTGTCTGATAAGGAGCTGCGCGATTGTGATGTGATTGGTACATACATTTATGATTATGACATTTATTACAAATGCCCATTAATTTGTGTAATTTCCTTCAACTTGTAGAAAGATTGATAAAATCATACTTTTATATTGTGAGGAAGTCGATTCAAGATAGTGTTCCAAAAGCTATCATGCATTTTTTAGTGAATTTTGTTAAAAACAACTTGCAGTCTGAATTAGTCTCGCATTTATACAAATCTGATCAAGTAGAAGATCTACTCAATGAATCTGAACATATATCCAAACGTAGAAAAGATGCTGTTGATATGCTTAAAGTAAGATTTACTTACCATCTCTGTACTAACTTTTGGTTTAATTAAATTTTTTATTTATTTTTTTTTTTTGTATCAGGCCTTGCAGAATGCTAATCACATTATAAGCGAAATCCGTGAAGTTCATGTGTGGTGAATGTAGAGCCATGTAAAAGTTGTGTAGAATATAGTGTTATTAATCCCTTATTTGTAAATCGTTACATTAAAAGTCCTTTATTATTATTATTACTATAATTAAATGTAAATTATACATCAGAATAACTAAGTTTGTACTATGGTTCTGTTAGTGCCACATAAATCTGCCCTGAGGAGATCTAACGTTCTATAGTTCCACCAAGTATGGATAGTATTTTTTCTCTCATTACCTTTAAAAAGTGTGTGAAGAATTATCATTGACCTATTTTATTTATTTGCCTTAAAATCTTGGTTATTATAGCACAATATCATTTGGATCAATTAAGTTTTTTCTAGCTTTTTTTATTTGTTGTTGATTCCAACATTAAATGCATTTATATTCTCACCAATGAAATCCAATTATATTTTATGGTTCCCTGAAAAACTATTTGATGTTTACATTTCACTAAAAAATCCCTAAAAACAAAATTAAATTTTAAAAATAAGACATTTTTTAAATTATATTTCAATCATTCTGGTAATTATTTACATTACATTAATGTTAGTGGTTAAGAAAATGTTAGGATGCACTTTCTTTTTTATAATAGTTGTATAATTTCCCTGTTGTCTAAATATATTGAAAAATGTTTGCTATTATAAAATATATGTGACAAACCATGAAAGACTGTTTGTTACTTTGATCATTTATGTGTTTCTTTATTGGACTACCTATGAACTCAATTTTGACCTTAGGTGTACAAAAATGTATTTTAAATATTTTGTTGATTTGAAATGTATAAAGACATTATGTATGTTACACCTTGCATTGTTCAAATAATAGGCACCAAAATACATCAAAAGTCTTCAGTTTTAAACTTCACTTATTATAATGAATACAATAAATTAGTGTGGATTATAAACTGATATTTATATTTGTGCTATGAGGTGATAGAGAGGGAACTCTTTTCTCGTTACTTCGTCTACGGCTCAAAAGGCATGGCTGCAACGCTAAGAACCTGTGAGGTTACCCATCCAGGTATTAGTGATATCGAACTGTGCTTAATCGCTATACTCATTTGTGACTGCGATAACTTGCGTCACACTACCCCACTAAATGTATACATAATCTAATTGGCATTGGGATCATTGCAGTGCATTGCTGATGTAAAGACTACACAGTTATGGTTGTTATGAGACTAATGTTGGAAGCAAAAACTAAAATAGGTATCTAAATATTATATGTTACTCAATAATAATTGTATTATATCATTATTATATCTACACCAACTTATAAGAACTAAATATTATCAGACAAGGTCGCCTTACTAACATCTACTTAAAATGGACCATTCCATTAATACAAATATGCACACATATACAATAACACCGATGATTTAAATATAAATCATAGGCAATGAGAAGTTGAGAAGGTGATCGTTATTCAAAGAAACAGTCACTTCAGGATCAACAATCGCAATAAATTATATGCTTTGATATTTGATACTAGCTGAATCACACAGCTTTGCCTGTGAAAGTAAATACTTTTCTTTATGTTAGGTAAGGTTACTTTTATAAAGAAATAATTACTCTATAAACTAATACAATTAAAATCGAGCCTAAAAACCTGGTCCATGATGTAAGCTTTCATTGAAAAAAAAGAAATACAAAAAATTGAAAAAAAAAAAATCTTTAAATATTGCTAAATATTGAGCCACCAGAACCGTGGTTCGAACGCGATACACTGTACTAATTAATATGGAAGTGCTACTGCGCCAGAAGATCCCACTCAATTAACTTATAGAATTGAAATTAAGACTAAAACCTGCTCCGCGATGTTTTCTTTTATTAAAAAAAATCAAGATAGTAGAAAATCAAGATGAGTAGTTTAGAAGACATAGGTGACAAAAATTTTCGTTTCGATTTTCACATTATTATACATAGATTATAATGAATTTGGTCTCAAATTATTTATATTCAATAAGTATTTTAAATATAAATCTTAAATTAATTCTTTTAAACCATTTCTCAGCAATAAAGTTGTATTGTTGGTCAACTATCCAACTTATTAGTTCAATGGCCCATAAAAAAACTGAATTTAGCACTTTTATTGTGGCAAATAAGAGAATGAGTCCTAACACTATACGTAATGGTTTAAAATTTTCTTTTGAATGCATGATACTATGTTCATTAAAAACAGAGAACACAGCTTTCATCCTGTTATATAGATGCCATCCATATAGGACTTAGATATTAAAATATAATATGAAATAAAATAATGTGATAGGTACATTATTATATTCTTTATACGGAGTAGGCATATGACAATGAATAAAACTGAATAATATATTGTGTAAGATTTACGAAAAAGTTTGACTATTATCATATACGCTGAACTTTTCCCTTGTAAAGAACACACAATTTCCATCTCAAAACCATCTCATCGAATTAAAACCTTTCACCAAAGGTCAACAAATGGAGAAAGTACAATTTTACACTGATGCACAAATACTTATTGTGTTATTATATAACTGTTCACACGTTATGATGTACATTTTCATCCAAACGTAAGATAATATGTATAAGTTTTTTAACAAAGCTGTCTACAATGATAATACCCAGGGTAACCATATAAGTTTGATAAAAAAAAAAAAGGACATTTCTTCTAGCACCTACTGTAAAATTATTTATACAAATTTTTCGAATATAGAATTTTTGTATTTAACGGTACATTTTTATCACACTCAGTCTATTTCATATATATATATATACATACATATACATACATATAATACATATTAAATTTTAAGAATATCATAAAATAAGACATGTTATAGTTACAATTTATGTAAATAAGTCAATACATATTTTAGATTCTGAGTGAAGCGAATGTTTTACAATGATGTTTATTTTTTTTTCTGTAAACACTTTTTTGTATAGAAGTCCTTGTCCAAAAGTTTCGTCCAGCAATTTTTTAGATTCGAAATTGAACTGACTACTGAGATGGTACTTTAGAGAGGTCATTTTTCCAAAATCTCCATAGTTTTCCCAGTAATCAAGAATAACGATCGAAAAACTGAGTAAAATTGGTAAAAATCCGCCGTAAACGAGATTTTCACTGTTCAGATTTTAGGTATTTAGTCATAAATCGAAAAGTATTGAAGCTAGAAACTTGAAAATTTTATCCAATATCAAATACATACTTTTTTATATTGGACAACATTTTCAGAACAATTATAGCACTTTTGACTTAAATATAGAACTTTTAATTTACCAAATTGTTTGAAAGTTTTTATGTAATATAATTTTAAATATTTGACAAAAAGTTCTGAAAATTTAATATGACCATTGACCTTACTCATATACCTACCTAATTATCCTAATAAAAATTCAAAAATCGCGACACAGGATTTGTATTTATACACACGTTAATAAATTATTATACGATGTTTTTTAAAATTTATTTTGATTCTTCGATTGAAAATGTGTATCTTATAACATTTTTAATATTTGTTAAAAAGCTCTGAAATATTAAAATGACCTTACTTAAATAACTATACTTTCTTAAATATTCTAAAAAAAAATTTGAATATCGTTAGTCAGAATTTCTTTTAATACATGTTTTAATAAGTTAATATAAATTCGTATACGAAAATATTGACTGTTTTTACGTTAATTTTCTGCTTAAAATCTGTTTCAAACTTTTTTGGTGTATCTGATCACAATAAAACTTGGAACATAGATATAAAAACATTTTTCGAATCTTTTGGTGACAGAAAATTTCTAATGAGTTATAATTGTTATAACAATTGAAGTTTAAATGAGTTATATCTAATTGAATATTTTATGAGGGTTTAATTACAAAAAAACTCACCAAAAATTATACGAATAACCGTAAAATACGTAAACAGCATTTAAATAATAATATCCAACGACCCGGCAGGGTCACGCTAAGTATAAAAAAAAACGCCTTAAAATGAACGCATCGGCAATCACAACGCGCGACAACTGCCGGGTATAATTACAGGAAGCATCGGAAATCACGAAAAAAAATAGTTGTCCATGCATATCTAATTTCTTGTAGAATAATTTAGTTTGACAATGCACCAATCTTATTGGAAATGTTCCATAGAAGGGAATGCTGCACTTTTTAATCAGATTTGAACATTATAAATGGAGCTATAGCCAAATATATTATGAATTTTTATGGTAAAAAAGAAAATGTTATTCGATAATATTCCCTGCGGCCCGCATGAAGTTCCCCGCCTAACCTATTATGTATAATAATATTATGTACTATGTATATTCAATATTGTTCTTTCTCGCGTCAACTGCTGTTTGTTATGCACGTCCAGCGTTATACACTTATACGTCTTATTGACTTCCGTAGGCCACTGTATTATAACTTGATATTATAATATTTAATAATAATCTTACAACAACAACAACAACAACAATAATAATAATAACATAAAAAAAATTTGTGATATCCCAACAAAAACACTACGCCAAACTCCGTGTAAAAAAACGCTCAGTATAAAAAAAAAAAACACCTCAAAAAGTTGTGATATCATTTTATAGCTATGAATTTAAACTATATAGGAATAGATATATTATTATAATTTATGTTAAAATTCACTGCTTATAAATTGAACTTAGATGGTGACATTATTTAAAACTCATGAGAATTCATTTCGTATTGAGTATACCTACATGCTATCTTTGAAAATGAGTGACACTAATTAAGTGTTATATAAATTAATTGTTATAAATTACTAATTAAGTGTTATAATTTTAAAGTCACAAGCTAAGTTCAATTTATAAGCAGTGAATTTTAACATAAATTATAATAATATATCTATTCCTATATAGTTTAAATTCATAGCTATAAAATGATATCACAACTTTTTGAGGTTTTTTTTTTTATACTGAGCGGTTTTTTACACGGAGTTTGGCGTAGTGTTTTTGTTGGGATATTATATTACACTGAAGCTTTGCTCAGAATCGTTTTATACTAAAGAAATGAGTCATCATTTCTTTAAAACTTAATACATTCATCACCAATATCTTGTCCAAGGATCGAAGGGACGAAGGACGAACTTGTACCACCATCATCTCACTTACCAGCTTTTTTTTTAATCATGTTTACACATTTATTAGAATTTCCAATACTTTGAATTAACATTTTATTTTCTGGTTGCAAATAGAAATTTGCAAAAAAATCGTCATTGAAAGAACACAATACTGTCAAACACGAGCAAGGAACTGAAGTAAAAATAAAATATAAGTTTTGCACATCGATTTTGACTTCAGTAAAAATTTTAGATACTACATAATGAACTCACACTCCTAGATGAAACCATACACTTGTTCTTTGAGTGAATTGTGGTTCAGTACGCCATGTCAAAAATCATGACATCGCGAAAAGGTAGTTTTGTATGTAAAATATTACTAAAAAATAATTATTTTACATCTTATTTTAGTACCATCAGCCTAATGACATAAAAAAACTGTAATACTATTTAGGTATCAAAGGGTAAAAAAGCTGCGGTTCTCAACCTTGTATGTTGGCGACTCAAGTTATTTTCTCCATGTTTACTTGACCTTTTTCAAAACAATGTTCAATGAGGAGGGCTACCCTCCTATAGAAAAGACTGCAGCATATACAGTCACAATCCATAATTTTAATTTACTGTTAGGTGATCCATTAAAAAATTGTCATTAGTCTAACACCATGATTAAACTGTAGCATCTATGTGTCTAAAACTAATCAATGCTTAGCCATTAAACATATGAAAAAAATATTCTTTCCAATTCAAACAACTATGTTAAAATTAATCAATTGTAAATATCTATACAAATTAAATTTCATCAATAAATAATTAATAGAATAAACCTATTGATAGTGCGTTGAGATAATTTTTTTTGTAAATTCAATGTGAAACATTTAAACGCAGATCAAAAATATCGCTTTATTCATAATGTTATTAAAATATCAATAAGTATGTTCCATGCAAACTCAATGAAAATTCTTGTCAGACATTTTTTATTTAAATTTCTAGACATAAATTCTATTTAGTGTTTAGTGCAATTGGATTTTTTTTGTTTTTTTTTGAAAAACCGAAATTAGATATTTATTTTCATATTTCTGTCATTAGCAAATTGTTATGTAATATGTGAAAAGGAAAACACGGTATGCAAAAATCAATAAGGATAATCATTATATTAATATTATATTACATTTTCAACTTAATAGGTATGTGTACTTTATATTCAAATTAAAGTATCTACAGTTTTTTTTTAATTCTACAAAATATTTCAATATTTTTTTGATAATTGATGACGTTTGTATACCAAGTTTCTGCTTTACTCATGATGGCATTATTTTTTACTATATGAATAACAATTCCATTCGAGAAGAACGATGCAGATGTACAATATTTGTGTAGATTGGTATAGATAAAACAGAAACTGAGAGTCAAATGAGTCAGCTAATTTACTTCAAAATACTATAAGGATTTTTTTTTTTATGGTTGACTTTATTTACAAGTATGTAGGCATCTAACGATATATGTAGGTGTCAAAATAGTTTATACTTCAAAAATCATCCCTTAGTGTAAAATAGATAATTTAATTTTATACATTTAATGCGTCAAACAGAAGTTATAATATGTAATTCATTCATTAAAACAACCATCAATTATTATAAAGCACTCTTTGTACTCTTCATGAAAACAGCATGCAGTGAATGTATTCTTATTAGCTTTAGAAATGAATAGCAAATTGAACAGCTTGATAAATTGTCACTTTTATTCATCTCTTTTATATGTAAATACCGTACCTGCATATAAGCACATTCTTTTTTTTTATACTTATCTTAATGTTAAAAACAGTCAGTCACAAATTTGTTTTTAGATATATTAAAAATTTTTACCATATGCTTGATTACTTTTTTTTTTTACTTCTATTGAAATAAGCACAAGGCTTTAAAGTTATGTAATACATTATAAATACGAGGTAGAAAAAAAAAACAACAAAAAAACAAACAAACAAATATTGTTTAAAATATATATTTCCGTTCATTTTATTTATTATAATTAAATTCAAGCATTCCTACAAAAAAATCTATCAGTCTACTTCACATTTGAATTTTATACAACTAGGTACAAAAAAAAAAAAAAAGAAAATGCCGTTGAGCTTTGCTTGTACAATATTATCAAACATAAGAAACGACATAAAAATTGTACTAACAAATTTATTGACTAGAAACTTAAAGTAGTTTAAAAAATTACTATTTTGTAAGAATGTCTTATACAATGTTGTCACAGTTTGGTAAAAATAGTCAAAAGTAAATTACATTGTTTTGTATTTATTTATATAGTAATGTATAAAAAGAGGACTAGACAGATAGTTATTCGAATAATAAATTAGTCATTAAGGACTAATTGTGATGTATTATTTGTTATTAGTTTCAATCAGTACATATGTTAAATACTTATATATTTATGTGTGTGTGTGTGTGTATGTATAATTTTGTTACAAGCTCCTTTCAAAGTTAAACAGAAAAAAAAAGATGATAGGATCAGTAATTTGTTAGTACACAAGTGTAACATTAATATCGTATACGAATAATACAAGTGCCTAACTTTAAAATATAAAATCAAAACATAATATAAAATTACTTAATAAATTATTTTAAAATAAAAATACAAATGTTTATACATAAGTATATATAAGTATATAGAATATATCAAGGTTTTAACTATATTATTTAAAATAATAGTAAAAAGAAAGGATTTGATTTATTGAAATCTACAATCCAGTAAATAATATTGATAAAAACTAAAATTAGACAAGCATATTATACGGATAAGTTTGTAAAATTTGTTCAGATTTACAAAAACAGTACTGTTTGAAAAACACTGTCAAAAAAAAATGTTAGCTCATATCTGGTCATAAAACCATTTGTAAGGAACACATACCACATAAATCACCATGGTAATAGTAGTAATAGTTTAGGTAATAGTTCTAAGCTTAAGATAGTAAAAAAAAAAGAAAAAATAGGAATTAAATTAAGTCCAGAGATTCATTTATGATAAAAATAATAAAAATATTATTAGCTATATCACAACACAGCTGATGACACACAATGCAGAAATCTATATGCATTCTGACCTGTTATGAATATTCTTGAGGTAGGATTGATTATTGATATTGACATATTATAGACATATATTTAGAAAAATAATAGGTGAAGTATAATAGGTATATGAATTACCTATTTTCAACAGTAATAGAAAAAAACAACCTTTTACTAATAAAAATAAATCTATGTATATGAGATGAGACACGTGTGTCTAGAAGATGAAAGATTTTATGATTTAAAATAAATTATAAATAAAAAAAATCCGTATAATTTTATTCTTATTATATGAATTTGTGAAACAGGATTTTAGTAAAAATATAGGTAAAATGTCTAACCAAAGTAAGTTAAAGTTTGCTGAGAACCATATTCAATTTTTTACAATAAAATAAGAATCAATTTTTATTGAAAAAGATATTGCTTTCAATGAATTCAGATCAAATGTGAATAAATGAAATATAAAATTTAAAATTTTGAAATTAAAAATTTTAAATGAATTTAAAATGCAGAATTGCAGAATTGTAGGAATTTCAAGAAAACAAATCTATGTACAATACAAATACCAAATTATCATACAATATAATCTAGGTAATCAGAACATTCATGAAAATTATTGATTGTAAACAAACGTTACAAATACAAACAAATATTATGATAGGGATGAAATACAAATATTTAATACAAAATATACATAAGTAATAATTATAACATAAAGAGCAAAATAAACTCAAATATTTTAGTGTATTTAAGAAATTTTATATTCTTGATTTATCAATATTTTAAAATTTTGAAAAGAGTTAATAATTTGAGAATAAAGTTTATTTGTGTATTATCAATTGTAAATTATTATATAGTTATTACTCTGAGTAGATTATTTTTTAATTTATTTTATATCATGAACTCATTTAGGTGAACTTATGTTCAAAATTATGTATTATCACATAGTTCTATAGAATATTATACTACAGACCACAAAGTCAGATTACCAAGATTATACTGCATATAAGATATGTTATGGTATTTGGACTCATTTTGGTAGTGAGTTAAAACCTCAAATTAACCATGAATTAAGTCGAAACATCATAAGATATTATTCTATACAAGACCAAACAAATAAAGAATAATAATGTTTACAGACATAAAGTTACATTGCACTATAAGTTTCACTATGTATAAATCATATTAAAAAAAAAAAACTAAGCATAAACAAATTAGTTCTTTCTTTTTCTTTTACAATTTTAAGTTATAAAATTATTCTTTTTTTTTTTTAATAACTACTAATTTGACGAATAATTTTTTGTAATCATCATATTTAAAATAATACATAATATTTTGTTGGCCATCATATTAAAAGAGTACGAAGAAGACATAAAAAAATATATTTTATCAAAAATTAGATTAACTTAATTTCACAAAAGGATGGATTCTATAAATCTAAAGTATACATATTATTATTACTTAATACATTTTATTACTAATTGCTTAAATTATTGGTAATAAGATACTCTCTCTCTCTTTTTTTTGTTAGTCTTTTTAAATCCAAACTCTGAAGTTAACAAAAAAAACACATGGCAATCTTCTTAAATTGACTTTCATACAACAAAAATAAATAAATACTTTTTAATAAAAACTCACTTTTTATCATATAAATATTTACAGTGGCGTTTCTTTCCGCCATTTAAAACTATCTGTGGGCAAATGAGGTGTTTTGTTCTTACGCCCAGCAGCCATTTCTAAACCACTGCGGATTGCTGGCATTATTCTTAACGCTGGATTGGTGACAATACCATTACGCTTTTGCTTCACATTTCCAGTATTTTTGCTATTACTATAAAATAAAATATTTATAAGTTAATACACAATACACATAATAAAGAAATTGGTAAACATTACTTAGTATCAGATGTAGATTTCTTTAAAACTGCTTTATTACCAAGAATAATTCTCATGTGAGTATCGCGTGAAAAATGATCATTTGTCAGAGCTGAAATAATACCAAAATTTAATTTGTACACACCAAACACTATTTGTTTATTTATTTTGAAACAATCATGTTTTTAAATGTATTATTTCTCACAACTTGATGATTTTTAAGGCTATTGTAATAATTAATACACATTTGGGATTCCAAAGTCCCTAAAATTCTGAGGGAGTACTACCAGTTTTGGATGTTTTTATATTTGAAGTGTGAAATTTTGTATACTATTATACTTAAAACAAATATTTTTAAATTATGTGATCTTGAATATAATTACACAGTACACATAATTATTAGCCACAAACATATGTATACGTTAATCCTGTGATATCATCAGACAACTTAATTTTAATATAAGTAACATGTTTAAAAATGTAAACATTTTAATTACATGAAATATAAGTTGCAATTGATCCAAATAAAATAAATCACTCTTAACTTTAGAACATTAAGTAGTTAACAAAATTTATTTTTAACATGCAAGCTCAAAAATTATATTGTTTTAATTTATTAGTAAATAATACTAGAAATAATACATGTAAATAAATTATAATATTGAAATAGCATTTCCTTTTCATAGCAGTCAATATATTTCTTGAAACCATATGCCTAATGTAGTACAAATGTACTCTCTTTTATAAAAATAAATTTACTTGTATACATAGAATAAATTTTAACAAGCATGTTTTCCTCTGATAGATAGTTTTTGCTTATTTAATACATGCTAGCAGATTTTTAGTATGTGTTTAACAATAAATGAATATTTCATTTGTTTTAAGTGAATGTATATCCATACCCTTTAAGTAACACTGAATTCAACAAAAATGAATATCATAGTAACTAATTATTTCAGGGAGCAATGCAATATTAACTATATTTGTTAAATAAACATTTTGAAAAATACCACATTAAATACTAGTGGTCTTACATTAATACATTCAGGTGAAATAATTATACATTTACTTCACTACACAAACTAATCAATTATATTACCATGAATACTTGGAGCTGATGGTTCTTCTGAATTAGGGCTGTGAGGTGGTGTTGCATAAATAGGACTCTGCAAAGGACTAAGAACTTTTGACGTGGGTCTAGACTTAATACGGCGACTACACTGTTGTAGTTTTTGAGTAAAAGTCAAAGGTGTCAACTATAATAAACAATAATACAAGAAATTAATCATGTAAACATTTTTTCAATTATCTTGTTCATTGGGTAAAATGCTTACTTGTGTTGGTAAATCTTGGTGGGAACTTTTTGTACTGTCAGTTAAATTAGAACTGGATTTACTATAGTTGGATACAAATGAAGTTCGTTTGGCAGTTGAATCTGGTGATTCAATAGGAGATGAATCATGCATTGGGACATGATTAGTACAAGATAATAGCGGGTTCACTAATACTGCTGAAGATGGTTTAGTCTCAGTTGTTGAACCAGAGCCACAAGAAGTATTGGCAGTGTTAAATCCATTACCTAAAATTTAATTTTTAATACCATCAACATATATTATAATTAGCAATAAGATTACTTTCAGTTTTAATTGGACAAAATTGTTCCAGAAGTTTTACGATATTTTCATGACCACTTTTAGCAGCAATTTTTATAGCATTTCGCCCACAATGATCTGATACTAATGGGTTTGCACCTTGCATCAACAATAATCGAACGCATGTCTCATTACCTTCTTGAGATGCAATACCTGTAGTTTCACATGTAAAAATAGAAAATTTTTAATATTAAATTACAAAATAATTTTCTAAATATATGTTGAATTTGACATTTTATTTAAATTAGAATTTTTTTATTAATTAATATTATACTAGCGATGAATTTAAAGTGACAAAGGCAGTTACAAATTTAGTTTCTAGGGCTCACAGGATTGTAAAATGATTTAATTTATGAGCAAAAAAAATTATTTAATTGACTAATCTAACAACATATCCAAATAATATCAACTATCATTAAGTTTTAATTAATCATTAATAAGTTTTATAGTAGGTAATTTACAATCAATGTATTAGTATTATGAATTGTTGTTTTATCAAAAGAAGCCCAAACGAACTTATCTAACTAATTAGCTTTATTATTAGATATACCAATGGTGTATACAGTGCTTCAGTAAACATGAATTATTTTCTAAATAATTAAAAAAATAATATGCTTTAAAACACAGAATAATTATTTACAATACGCATTGTTTTATTAAATATTCAGTAAATTAATATTATTCAAAGGATGTTCTGTAAAAACTTGACTTTTTTTACTTGAATCTATGACAAAATAAACATAAAATATCTAGAAAAACAAATTAAAATATTATAAAAAAAATACAATAATTATGTAATAAAGAATGAAAATAGAAATTTCTACAAAAGTTTGAATATAATTTTAATTGTTATGTTAATAAGTAATGATGTTTTTTTGATTTTAACAAATAAATACTATTAATAGTAATAATACCTAATGCTGTTGCTCCTTGGTTACACGCATGGTTTACACTAGCACCATGTTCAATCAATAATCTGACTATAACAGAATGACCTTGCCATGCAGCTAAGTGAAGAGGGGTTCTGTTTTCATTATCAGTTGCATTTAAATTAGCTTTTCCGAGTTTTAACAATAAGGATACCATTTCACAATGACCCTGCCAGCAACTAACATGTAAAGCTGTACGACCCTGAAATATTAAATTAATACAGTATTGAGTATTCATTTCATTAAGAAGTAAAGAAGTTATTTTTTTAATCACAACACATTCAACAAACATAAAATATTTACAAATTAAGCATAATTACTGCTCAAAATTCAAATTTTTATCACAACTTAACAATTAAATAAAATTTTTTTCAAATTGGTAAAAAAATCATTTAGCAAATAAACGTTTTGTTTCATGCGATTCACAAAATTTAAAAAATAAAGTATACAGTGGAACCTCAATAAGTCGAAAACCTTTATAAATGCCGTTCCGTAGCGGAAACCTTGATTTCTCTAAATAAAAGGTATAGATAACTCGAACATTCCATATTCCAAATATAAACGTATACCAGAGCTTATTTTTGGTTTTATTATCTAATTGGCTTATACTTTTTGTTACTTAAATCTGTTTTTATCTTGTTTATTGTTGTATTATTTATTCCTTTAAACAATTTTCATCACACTATAAACATTTCTTATCATTCATATTTTTTTTAAAACACATATCTAATTTTAAAGTACATTTGGAAATACAAGTGTTAAAATAATAAATGCAATTTACATTTAATAATAAAAATACAATAATATGTACATTTAAAAAACTATTTAAGTCAAATTATTTTTTTTGTTGAGTAGAAAACTTTGATAAGTTGAAAAAAATTAATTTCCCTAGAATTTTGACTTATTGAGGTTTCACTGTACTTGTTATTTGTTGAAAAATTATTTTTACAAATGAAGAAACAAAATGTTAACACATTGTTATCACCTCGGAGTCTGTACTTTCAACATTTGCTCCACCTGGGTCGATGAAAAATTTGGCCATCGCTAAATGATTTTCAAGAGCAAGAACATAAAGGGTACTTCGACCATCAGCGTCCTTTTTATTGACATCAGCTCCATGTTCGACAAGGCTTCTAACGACTTCAATGTGGCCTTCTAATGCAGCTAATCTAAATTTGTACACAAAACAATGTTTATTTGGTTCTACCATAGATATTTGAAATAATAATACCTTATTGCTGTTCTTCCATCATGAGCTTTTTGATCAGGAGGCGCACCATAACTTTTTAAAAACTCGCTTACTAATTCTGAATGTCCTTCTTCAGCAGCTAACATTAAAGGAGGTTTCCCATCATTATCAGTTTGATCAATTTTTGCTCCGCTTTCTAACAATGTTCTGCAAACTACCTGATGACCTTCAAAAGCAGCATAATGCAATGGTGTCCAACCAGAATTATCTCTATGCTGTTCATCCAGACCTAAAACAAATACAATTGTTACACTTGGTTATCATTTTCAGAATGGAAACAAAATTATAATTAAGAGCCTGTAATAGCAATGAAAATCAGCCATAAAAACATAATTTCAAACCATATGTTTTGTTATAACAGCTAGAATAATTATTGCTGATTTTCACACCAAATTAAAGAGAAGAATATTTTTTGTGTTTTCTCAATTTTTTTCTTAAAATATGTAAACAATTTTTCTATAAGGTTATAAATTATAATTAATAAAATGTGAGTTGTTGATATTTTATTAAGGTACATAATACCCTTAAAGTGATTGAAGGAAAAGCCTCATACAAAACATGAAAAATGTTTTCTTATTTTATTTGAAACCAAAATAAATTATCTGTTGATACTAAGAAAACCACAATAAATACTGCACAAAAGTACATTTGAACGATAATATTAAAATAATTCAATTATATTGAACGATCTCTACTATAGATGATATACAAATGAAATTAATAGATGTGACCCGTGGTCGAAAACATGAAAAACTATCATCTCTGAGGTATCACATTGTTTTTGTTTATAGATAGTATCTTAACCTAGGTAAATTAATACAATGACTAAGTAAGAACAGAAATGAAAATGTACCTCTATCAAGTAATTGTGACACTACATAATTATTTCCTTGTGCAGCAGATACACTAAGCACAGTACGCCCTTCATTATCTATGCTGTCCACATAGCAACCCCAAAAGAGTAATAATGAAACACAGGAAGGATGGCCCATTGATGCAGCTGCCCATAAAGGAGTTCTACCCAATTTATCACAATGGTCTACATCAGCTTCTGCTTCTAATAATATTTCACAAACATCTCTGAAAATATAAAATATTAAACATATTTTTTTTTAAACATACACTTATGTTATATATTAATAACAAACCTATGGCCTTCAAACGCGGCTACAAGCAAGGGTGTCATTCCATCTTTATCTTCATGATCAACAAAAGCCCCAGATTCTAATAATAAAGTGACTACTTTGGCATATCCTCCACTAGTAGGAGCACATAAGGCAGCCACACTTAAAGCTGTACGGCCATCACTATCTTGATGATTGATATTTGCTCCATGATCTAACAATCTAGCAACAATATGCCCATGCCCCATATATGCTGCAGCAATTAATGGAGTTCTTCCATCACCATCAGTAGTATTAGGATTGGCTCCAGCTTCCAATAATTTTACTACAACATCACCATGACCTCCCCAAGCTGCAGCACGCAATGCTCCACGGCCTTCACAGTCAGAACATTCCACATCGGCACCATGTTTAAGCAGTAATTCTACAACCTAACATGGAAAAAATTAAAGTGTTAAATTAAATTATTATTTTTACTCAATCTCAATGTATGCTAATACCTGTGAGTGGCCACCCCATGCAGCAGCTCTCAAAGCAGTCCATCCTTCAACATCTGCATGATCTACTTTACAGTTATATTTTAATAAAAGCTGAAACAGAAATTTGTTTAATTATAATGAAAATTATGATTGTACTAAAGATGGAAAAATATATCATGATCAATAAATTGTGTCAACACATATTTCTGATGAAATCTCAAATAATAAAATACATAAACTTTTAATCCGTTGAATTCATAAATTATTTTTTTCATAATAATGAAAAGATTTTATTATTTATTTATTTATTTATTGTTAATTAATTAATTAATAGAAACTTTTTTAAAAAATGATCAAAATAATACATATTACTAAAACTAGTGATTAAGAGCATAACAATTTAGAAATAACCACTATTATTAATTATCATACCGATGTTGTGCCAATTGGTATTTCACATTTAATTGTTAATAAATTAGTAAATTGCATATGATAAAGTAAGATATTGATGAAAATAAAAATAAAATGTTGATAAATATAACATTTTATTTAATACATTACAATATCCAAATGAATAATTTAACAATTAAAAATTGTTATCTGAATAACTAGCAAGGGCATGCTCAGGAGGCTTGGGGTAAATCTTCAGCACAACATTTAAAATTAGGTCAGGTAATTGAGATATTTGAAATGTTTATAAATTAACAAAAATCAATTCTATTGAACCCACGCTTCAAAAAAATGTTTAAGTACACTCATTTTTGTGCAACAATAATTTTAAATAGGTACTTTATACTACAAAAAAATTTTAATATAAACAATTTTTTTATGAATCACTCAATTTCAGATTTAGATTTTCAATACATTTTTAAATTTTCTATCAATAAATATATCATCATTAATAATTATTTTTATTATTGTACTTATAATAGTAAATTCTAAGCTAAAAGACACAGTTAACAGAACACTTATTACAGTTTTATTTCAATACCTCTACAATTTCAAGGTAACCGTGTCGGGCAGCAATATTAAGAGGTGTTTGCCCATTATTATCATTTGCTTCCAAATTTACATCTGGATGTTTTTCTAATATTTCACGAAGAACGCTTAAATTTCCATCAATTGCAAGCAAATGCAAAGTATTTCTCCCATTCATATCTACTTCATACAAATTTGTAGGCAATAAAGTGTTTGAATAAGGCACATCATTTTTTTCAATTTTTGGCGATGATACTTGATCAAAATTTGTTTCAAACTACACATAAAAAAAAAAAAAAAAAAAAAAAAAAATGATAAGTAAACTTAAGGTATGGGTAAAATTTAAACTAGATATAATTAAAAATTCAAATAATATTTTGAAACATTTATAATTTACCTTATTAGATTTTGCATCAATATCTGATTTAAAACAGTTATTAGCTTCTTCTAAAAAATGAAGAGCTTTTCTATCATAACATGGAATTGTCATACTATCAGAAATTTCAGCTCCACTATCAATTAACCATAACAATGGAAATAAATTTGCATCAGTAAAATTTGTCCAAGGTGGTAATGGATTTACTCTTGATAAATGGTAGGCCAATTTATGAGTGTCTTCATACGCAGAAGGTTTTGAACATCTAAATTTATTATAACAAAATAGTATTAACATAATATTATTATGTAGATATTGATATTGTAAATGTTTTTTTAATTTATAACAAATCATTTTTTTTAAATAATTACTTCATTGTATAGTAAATGACTATCATTGCATGTCCTTCATTTGCAGAACATAAAAACCTTCTTGTACAGTGCTTGACATCAAGGAACCATTCTCCAAAACTGTGGTGAAATAATATTGTCTTTGAATCTCTTGGTAATGAAAAAATTCTTCGGAGTAAATTAAATCGTTTATGAAACTCTTCAATAGACATGTTTTGATATACACATTGTATAATATTACTAAGTTGTTCTTCTGACATGGGTTCAGGAGAAGCTAATATTACGTTTAATAAAGGTCGTACCTAAAACAAAAATAATAACTTAATTGTTTTTAGAAAAAATTGTATTTACAAGTATTTACTTTTGAAAAATATTTTGAACTTAAAAGCCTTTGACAAAACCATAAATATAATCCATTGAGTGTTCCAGGAATGTCTTTAATTTCTCTTAGTACAACACATCCATCAGATATGCCATCTAATACTCTTTCCAAATAAAGGAAGCATCCATTACTTTTTATGTGTAACTGATTTAACATTTCAGCTGTATCTCTACTCATGTGTTGTCGTAATGATTCTTCAGATTCTAAACGGCTCAAAATATATTGTTGAATATCTCTGACAACCTATAAAATAAATAATATGTTAATAAGTACATATTAGTAAAACAAATCATAATTAAAATAAAACTTCTGCAAAAAAGAAAAATAGGAAAATCAAGAGTTGATTATTAATTAATGTCGTTAATAAAAATTAATTAATATTTATCTAATTATAATGTAGAAAGCAGAGTCTGAAAAAACATACTTGTGATTTACGGAGGTCATCTAAACAAATTTTTCGAAACCCAGAGAACATACGAGCAACATTTTTATTTTGTCTTCTTGTTGTACAAATCAACATTAACCACTGTGGGAATAAATGATGATGAGAAGCTAATAACTCTGTTATAGTTTTACTAGAGTTATTTTTTAACTTTGGATCAGATCTATCAATTGTACATAATCCTTCATCAATTGAATCAACTAAAAGAAACATTGTATGTTTTGGTAACTCAACATCAAGCAAAGGAAATACAACCGCTTTCTTAAATGCATCATCAGCATCTTTTACAATGTTTATTGGTAATAAAGAGTCTTGAATGACTGGATCAGATTTTAATCGTTCCTTATATGATTTAGGCAATGATTCAGAGAGCTGTGAAACTAAACTTTGAATAAAATGAGTAACTGATAACGTATTGATATTTTGAGCTTGACAAAAATGATAAGCTAAAAGTCTTCGGCTTAATGCACGTTGTTGTCTACCAGTTGGATGAACAATTTCACAGCATAATGCAGTTTTTCCACAACCAGCTCCACCAACAAGTAGTGCTCCACATGTTTTCCAGTTGCTTCTTTGATCAAAGCAATGTAATAGTTTTTGGAAAACCCATTCACGACAGTAAAATGGTTTTTGAGCTAAATCACTAGAAGTCATTTTGTTCTGTTTGTTATCATATTAGTTATATATTTCTTGATTGCTGATTCCATTAGTTTCATTAATATCATTAATTTTCAATGCTTATGTATGTTAAATCCATAACCTAAAACAGTTACCAAAGACAAAATTAATGCACAAAATACATTATTTAAATTAAAGATTAAACTAACAGTAGTTGGGAAATTAATTATATAAAAAGTACTATTAGGGACCTAATAATAATCATACATATGATTAAACTTGGGATTATTAAGTATCAAATAAATAACATCTTTTTTTATAAAAAAATCTACTCAGATATCTACATATAAAATTATTTGATTAATTGAACAAAAATTATGTTCTTGAGAATTATTCTTTGTATGTTTAATAGATTTTGCAATAGTACCCTTAAGAAGGTACTCAATAAAAATGATAAAAATAATTTATATGAGAAACTACTAATTCAGTTAAAAATTTAGTTTTGGCAGAATAAAATGTTACATCTAACATCATATTATATGTAACAGCTAAAAGTACCTACTTAAAAGGGTACATAAGCTTAATTTATAAATAACATCCCATACACCATAATAAAAAAAGGAAAAGTATAAAAACCGATTTAATTTGGAAGATTTTCTTTAAATAAAACTGAACTTCAACCAATAAATTGTTTGTTTTGAATAATACAGAGTATATAAAAAAAAAAAAGCTATAATCAAATCTTATTGGAGAGGTTATCACTCAGTCGGGGGTCATTTCACACTCTTTGAACTTCCTAAATCACACATAAGTAGGTACTTCATAATATAATACATAGGTATTTAATAATTGTGCTAATAAAAACACGTATTGAGATAGCTACTCTGCGAGATTCACATGCACACACACAAACACACACACATACATATATATATATATATATATATATATATATATAATATATATATATATATATATATATATATTAAAAATTATCACTTGTTCTTTCTTTACTAGATAATAATAGCAATACCATTTGAAAATACTTCATAGAATTTTATATAAAAATGATATTGTCTATCAAACATAAAATAAATTCTAGAGATCAGTAACAATGTCTTAAAATATTTCTTAAATGTCTTTAGTATTTTACAATTTGGTAGGATTAATTTTCAGTAATCTTTATAATTGCACTTCTAATTTTATTAAAAATGAATTAGGTACTTTACATTACACATTGTACATTTGTAAATTAAAACAATTACAGACTAATTTAACTTACCTACTTTAAGTTAATTTTATATGAATAGATAATTATTTAATAAATTAATTATATTAGCTGAGACACAAGCATAACATAGGTCATAACACGGAAGGATTTTAGGACCTTGGTTTTGGCAAAAATTATTATTGTCTCCTTTTTTTTAAATTAAAAATTTAAGTTTTCAGCCATTTTTAAAATGTTTTTAATTAAAATAAATTAATAGCAGATTTGTTTTAATATGCAGATTATAATATGAAATTTGTATTGAATGCATTTTTTTTTTAAATTAAAGCCATTATAACTATGGAATAATGACTAATGTATAAATATCTTTATAAATATAAACATTGAAGTTACTACTCGAGTTACTATGAATTATAATTTATCGTGGTATGACTCAATATGTTTATGTCAGAAAATGTATCATTAACTAATTTACCTACATAATAAGCTTGTTTTAAGAATAACTTATATTAATCGACAACTTTTTATGAACATCAAATTTTAAGGATTTAAGCATCCTATGTTAATTTGGTCAAACTATGCCAATGGACATATTTACAAAAATGTTATGATTAATAAAGACATCAGATGCACTTGTTTATTTGATAATGAAAATTATACTAAATATAATAATTTTATTAATAGGTCTCAAATTTCATAATTCAATTGAATTATTTGTTTTTATTATTTGAATAACATTTATACCAAGGTACCTATGACAAAATTTAAAGAAAGAATTATTTTATACAATAGATATTTGTGATTAATTAAAGTATCTAAATTAAGAACCTATTATTAAAAAAAAAATAATACTCTGAATTAAATAAGTTAACTTTCTGATAAACATACAATAAAATTAATTTTTAGTTGACATAATTTACATTTTTTATTTTTTTATGAAATAATATAAATATTTAGACAGGAATTATTAATTTATAATACATTTAGCAATTGAAAATTATTCCTATTCAAATAAAACAAAGTATGTTGTTATCTAAAATGTATCATTAGTTCTGAACCAATTACATTTTAATGACTAGGTTATTTTAGATATTTGTAGTTTACAATAAATTAATGTGGAAATAAAAATTGTTCAGTATACATCAAGAGCCATGGAGATTATTAATTAATTTAACAAGAGCTGTATCAATGCATGTGCATAAATGGTATGTACAATGTAGATTATAATTAAGTATATAACACGTACAATAAAATATTTATTTGCACTCATGGTAAGGTCAATTAAATGTATTTCTATGGGTGAACATCTAATAACATAATTTTGATGAACACTGAGACGTTGACAAAAGTACAAGTTCAGCAAAACTTAATAGTATCAATATTTATAGACTACAATAAATTTAATTAATCAGATTCAAGTGTTTCTAGTCTTACAGACTGTACATAGTTTTGTACTTTGTCGGTGGACCTGATATAGACAGAGAACAGTGTTGCAGACCTATTAAAATTTAGGCAATATTCGTAGAGTGATGAAACACCCAGTAAAGTCAGGTTTTTCAAAATCCAACGGCACATTGCCAGACTGTTGGACCTAACCAATGGGTTAAATGCTAATCAATTTACTACCCACGTACTACCCGTAACCTAACCCAAGCCACACGCCAGTAACGTTGGCTCCTGGTGAACGTTGCTCTTACCTCATAAACGATGAACGGACAGCAGACGTGGTCGCGATAGTAAAAATTCACACACATGTACGGTCACGGACGGGACGCAAGCGACGGGCACGACGACGTCGAGAAGAGCCGGCTACGACGGCCGCGACACGGCAAGCTCGAGCGTGACGACAACGACGACGGTAGGTACTGCTGATGTTATTCGACGGGATGAATGATAATAATAGTCGACATTACACGCGGCGACACGGCATTTAATAACGTAACACGATTGCGATTGCTGTCATTGACTCGACATCGACACCGTCGTCGGCGGCGAGTAAACAAAAACAAAATGAGAATATAGGAATAAATAAAAAAAAAAAAACAAGAGAATATTATTAGCAGTGGTAGTGCGCGTTGCTGATATCACCACCTTCCCCGCCGCATCCGGTGTGCGGCCGAACGCGCACACTACGGTGGTTTCCGTACGCCGTCGTTCGTCGCCTGTCGGTCGCAGTCGGTCTTTGAAGGCGCTCGGCGGCGCGGAGGGCGACGGTGAAGCGCGGGGAGGAGAGAAACGAAAAATAGTTATAATAAATGTACGTACGCGTGATATCTCGCCGCCGCCGCTGACTGCTAATAACAGCCTGCTGTACGTACGGTACTCGATTAAAATTCGGAGGGGTCTCGGTGGGAACGGCGGCGGCGAGCTTCTCGTTTGAAAGAAGACGGGAGAAAAAAAATAAGCTAAAAAAAAAAAAGTGTGTAATGATATATATTTCACCGCACACGCAGCCGAGACCGACCACGTAACTGCATGAAAACGTACACCCGGACGGCGTTCTAGTCGAGTTGTCGCTGTTATTCGCCGGTTCGTTTCGTGATCGCGAATTATTTTCCTCTTGCCGTGTTCACGGTGTCTTTGTTTGCTTTATTTCGCGTGCATCCTCTTGACGGAGGGAGGACTCGACACGTCCGTTGTTATTTCCTTTGACTTCCCGACTCGCTAGTGCAGTTGACTTGCAGGTGCGCGCTCGTCTGCAGCCTTCAGTGTTTACCTTAACACCTGCCTTTTACTCGGGGACGATCCTAGAATATGTTTTTCAGATGTTTCGGCATGAGTTTGTCCCAGTACGGCGTTATTCGTTTTTCGTTTTCAATAGATTAAAGTCGAAAACAAATTATTTGTTGACTTTTTTTTATCTCAGAAGGGGTGTAACGTAGACAAAAAGGGTAAAACAGTGGGTCATCAAATCAAAAAGGTTGGGAAACACAAGCTGCAATTCACCGAAGGCTTAATTTTCATTACAGTGTGACAACGATTAATAACGACATAAAATAATAAATTTCCTATGAGTACAAATAATAATGAAGTATTCGTAAAGTCGAAAACTTAGGTACTGTACACCGACATCACTAATCTGACGTCACTATCAAGAATTTAGTACTTACGCGTCATTGTATACTTCAATTATATAGGTAATGATTTTCTATTAAGAAAACACAATCATAGTTTATTTTGAGTTTATTTTTGAGTATCCACGTTCTCAAAAATATTCAGGACGTGCTCCCAGCTGTTGAGAGCGGACATACGATTATCAACTATCATTATTGGGTACTTGGGAGAACGAATTATGTTATAATATTAAACTCGTATTAGTCGTAAACTCGGTCGTAACGGTATGATAAGAAGCACATGATATAATGCCGATTCGGAACTCAGTACCTACCAGTGTTTTCTACTTTTAGAAATTCGTGAAAATTATACAATTACAACTGAAAGACCACCATATTATTAGATCATAAATTTATCGTTTTCATTAGAAAACACCGTGACGGTCTTGACTCCTATTGCCGATAATAACATTCACGACTATATTGAGCGTGTACCTACTTATATTATGAACCTCCAAAGACCAAAATAATATACTTGTGTCATTACTCATTAGTGAACATACTATATGCTATGCTTTTAGGTAATGTAACATTTACCTATTTCATAATAGCGACAGTAATAATTAATAGTCTTTAAACGGAAAAAAAAACAAATTACAATAATTTGACTTGTCTCAAAGTGAATACGGAACAGAAATTTAAGACATTCGGGAGTGTCACACAGTGGCGGATTTAACGGGGAAAAAATGGACATTTGCCGCCTGGGCCCCTATCCGAAAAGGCCCCTGGGCCTAAGTTTTAGATTGTAATTTGTAATACATAAAGTAATAATAATAACTAGTAAGAAATCAGTAATAATCATACTGTGTAATGTTATAAATTGGTTACATGACGATCATTATAACCAGTGCTCGAATTGGGGGGGACGCAGGGGGACGGAGCTCCTCTTCGATTTTTTAATATTTTGAGCGCACCCCTTCATATAATTTTAATTGGGACGGGGGGACGGAAAGGTTTTTTTATTAAATAATGTAGTAGTTTGTAAATTTGTAATGAATAAGACATTCAAATTTTAATTTTGATTTAATGAATTATTTTGTTGGTTGATATCGAAACCGATGTTTTTTTTATATTTTTATCAGTATTATACCGCCTAGGTAACCGGTTAAAACAATCTTGTGATATTATAATATAATCATAATAGTCATTGTATTATAGTGCGATTTGTCTTAGTGATGATATAAAATATATGATAAATAAATATATCAGTTATATTTTATTTTATTATTATACCCATTTTTTGTAAAATCTTATTATTTTGTAAAATATGGGATGCATTTCCGAAGGCGGGTTGTTGGGGGGTGTGGGGGGCAGAGCCCCCTACGAGTCCGGTGTGTGAAGTCATTGTAAGTGACGCTAATTTTTTTTAAATCTTAGAGTCCCCCTTCTTTTATTTTTCCAATTCGAGCACTGATTATAACAGTTTTTAATTATTTTGCACATTCTCACAGGCGACGGGAGGCATTTCTAGATGTAAGTAGTCGTTCTTCGAGTAATCAGAAAAGTTTTGGCATTCAGCTTCTTAACTAAAGAAAAAGATGTTCAATGAACAAATAGAAAATAATGCACTTGACGCTCAAAGTGATAAGCCATTGCATTGGAACTCCATATAAAAACTTTAAGTAAAACTCGTTGGGCGGCACGTTTAAAAGCTGTGGAAACCTTAATTCAAAATATCGAGTGCATTGTAGACTGCCTGGAAAATGAGATATCAAGAGTTGGAGCATCTGGTGATGATATTATGGCTGCTCAGACATTACTATCATCAATTAATTTGTTTTATTTTTTTTATTTGTTATGGTGGCATTCAGTGCTAAATATAATTAATTCCGAGAAACTACAACAACAAAAAATAGAAATTGATTTGATAATGGCTCAAAATTGTATTTTAACAGCATTAACAAAATTAAAAAATCGCAGAAATGAAAAATCTTACAATAATTTCATGACAAAAGCTAAAACAAATTGGGGAAAAATGGGTTTGAATCATGCTGACTTTCCATCAGTGAGAAATCGGCGAATTAAGAAAATGACTGGTGAAAAAGCTATTGATTCTTCCTTGGAAACGTTTAATAAACATAGAATCAGTTATTATGAAGGTCTTGATACAATGTGCAGTGAATTGCAAGAACGTGCTACAGGTTTTAAAGAGATCAACGGAGTTTTTAGGTTTTTGATGCCTGAAAATTTACAAAAGCTAAAAGAAGGCGATTTGGATATCAGTGTTGGTATTTTGATTGAAAAATACAATGATTTCTTTACAACTGATCTGAAATATGAGTTAATTAGTTTTATTGATTTATATTTTTCTCAAAATAATGATTTTATTAACAATAGTCCATTGAATTACTTAGAATTTATCGTTAATAAAAATTTGATAGTTTTCCAGAGTGTAGCAGTGTTTTCAGATTATTTCTTACACTCCCTGTTAGTACGGCAAGTGCGGAACGAGTAATGAGTTCTTTAAAAAGAATCAAAGAACATCGTCGTGCCACTTTAAGTGAAAAAACATTAAATGAGTACAGTATACTTTTTATCGAAACATCAGTGGCAAATAAAATAAATCTAGACACAACTATTGAACTATTTGCTGAACAGAAGCCAGAAGACAATTTACAATTACTTGAATTACCGAATTACATAATTAAGATACTATGTTTTTTAACAATATACATTTTTTTTGTTTAAATTTTATTTGATAAGGTTATTTAGAAATTATATCCTGTTTGGACGATTTAAATAAATGTTTTTAATTATTATTTTGTTTCAATACCAATATAGCTTTAGTGTTGATGAGGAAAGTCCCTCACGAGTTGGTATTTAGAACAATTCATACTTCTTGGGCCCTTATATCGAATGCCGCCTGGGCTTTTTTCCTTAAATCCGCCACTGGTGTCACAACACCCAGAATTACCCTCGCCTTTATTACAGCTGTTCTGTGCTGCCGGCGATGGCATTCGACGCGACAACGGTGAACCGGGAGAACGGTATACTACCGCGGTAGTGGCGGCGTTCTGACGTCACGTACGCCCTCTCCCTACACTTGTTCGTCGTGACGCACGACCAGTCGATGCGTCGTACAGCTTTTGTTTCGTCAAGACTCTAGAAGTGCATACTCATGATTTTCCGGAGGACGGGGCCCGAGGATAAAATCGAAACTCGTATGGATCGACTGCGACGACGTTCGTGTTGGTAATGTATAATGATAATAGAAAAAATGTAATCGAGTGAAGTAAAAAAAACACTCGTCGTTATTATATTTTCATCGAGTAGGGATCCTGTAAAGATGTCACTGTCCACGGAAACGCCTTATTATACCGTAACTGTGATGCAAATATAGATCAAACCAGAATAATTTATTGCTAATGTCGTTTCTATAAATCGTGGGTAAAGTTGGCGCTGTACGTAACCGTCAATTTTCGTTATAATATTCCTGATTTGAATAATTAAAGTTTTCGATAAGAGAATGTCAATGATTTCGAGACAGAGCGACTTGTTAGACTCAACGAGTGCATTGAGTGTGCGATACGATAAAAAATGTAAAATGCACCGTGGCCGCCAAAACAAGTGCGCGGATTTTTTTTAAGAAACGGCGGAAATGGCGACGGCAGACGTTGACACGGATATCGTAGGAAACCTTGCAATCTAGTTTTATGTTATTCTATAAATATCTAATTAATTATTACCGTTCACGTCTCTGTCTGGGACGTGAACGGACCGGTACTCTTGTGAACTGTCCCGGTGAGAGGTGATCCGAGTGGTGGTGTGACGGAAAGGAAACTGCGGCGATAGCTGATAACACACACCGTGGGACTATTTGGTTATATTACCATGACGGTCCCGCCGCCAAAGCGCTTCGTATATTACCGAGAGGACCTCCTCGAAGGACTCTGCGGCGGGCGGCGGTGAAGGCCATTTATTAATAATAATAATAATAATAATAATATTAGAAATCATTGCTCTGCGTGTTTCGAAGTGGGAGTAAAAAGCGTTGCGCGAATTACAAAATTAAATTTTTTCAACGCGACAACATTCCTATAAGCGATTAAAGATACAATAATATTGAAATCAAAGACTACAATAAATTTCCTGATTTAGTGTGGAATGTTAAGAATGGAAAAATAGTCTAAAATATAATTATTAGGTATGAATAAGTTACTCAGTGGCGTATTTTTGGTCTTTTTTTAGTGGAGTGTCTTAACAATATAATTGTTTCCCTTAATTTTACCATAGATGTATCATGTGGTAACTTGCGGTGGTATTTGCCGTAAAAATACCTAAAAATTAGATAAAGGTATGCATTTTTATTTTCACCAACTGTTAGACTGCAGTGAAAAAATTTAATATTAAGAATTGAAAAATAAATTCATAAAATGGTATTATTTTTATAACCATTAATTATATAAAATAAATAATATTATAAAAGTATGTTTCAAATATTAATTATTCATCAATATAAAATATTGTAAAACATGATTCCTTACAATATATCCGTTCGGCAGCCAGTGATAAAATGATGGAACAAATTAATTATATTTTCAGCAAAAAGCTGTTTAGTTATACTTATTTGTTGACGAGTGATAATGTTATTATCTCGACGATTAAACACGGGAAAGTCTAAAAATATCGACGCGAAAATAATCTAAATTACATTTTTTATAACATACACACAAACTCTCCAGTAGCGCTAACGATAAAATAATTATATGGATTATGTGTTTCGTGTTTTAGATATAAACTATAAGTTTCATTGAAAATAATATTTTTAAATTATCTATTAAAGTAGGTAATGTTTATCTTCAAGTGGTGATTGTAATACCTAAATTCAATTTTGAAAATAGTATTTTATATTTGTCAGTTACCTATAATATATTATATTATGTATTCGAATTTATAATATTTATATTATAAATGATATTATATACCCCCTAAATACGCCGCTGAAGTGACTGAAGCTCCCTCAAAACTTGTCTCTAATAATTGATATTGGCTATAATTATGTATTCAATTTAGAGTAATGAAAAATCGATGATTATGAAAATAATCTTATATTCTTATAGCTAATAAGCACTAACTAATACAGGTTGTTTTATCTAGACATTTTTTAACAGAGATAAAAAATTTGTTTTTCATGTGTTACTAAGCATTTTTTTTTACCAGGATAGTCAGCTAAGAACAAAAATTACTCACTGACTTGAGATGCGTGTTTTTAAGTATGCAAGAATTTTAAAATTTGGTGTACTTTTAGTAAAGGCGTCCGGAGTGCTACTACTTAGCATCTAAGCATTAGATAATATTGATTATGACGAAAGAATTATTTAAAAATTTGTGTAATTAATTTTATTTTAAACTGTTGATCGAAAGTGTGTAATTTTGAACAATCGATCCTTTTAAAATATTAATACCTATCTACTAAAGGAAGACGATGTAACGACTTATAAAAAGTGTGCGGGTCTGAATATGAACAACGCCTATTTGCTCTTACGATTCTACCTACTCCATTACTTTCGCAACAAACTAACATAATATGACGCATATGAATATATGACGTGTATTACGTTATTATCGGATCGGTATGAAATCATATCTGTTTTTTGTTTGACATACCTTTTATGTTCAACGATAATTTTAACCCACGAATTACATCTGCGAAAATAATTAGAAATAGTTATTGTTAATATTATATTAATGTTGTTAATATTAATGTAAGAGGGTGTAATAATATGATCAGAAAATTATCCAAATCCAATGATAAATATTTATTTTATATATTTTATATAATATAGAAAATTAAAGAGATATTGTATCACTCAATAGGCAATTGCTGTAAAGTAGATCTGCAGGTATGATCATTTACACGAATAACTTTTTTCTTATCATTGAAAAACAATGAAAAGGAAATGTTATTAAATCTCAAGTAATTTAAATTTGTATTAATTATGTTTTAATTAAACAATTTGTTCGTTGTTTGTAATAACTAGGTCATTGAATATACTACATTTTATTAATTTCATAATGTATAATAATAGAACTTTGGCGTGAAACACAGTAAAAACAAGTTAAATCGGAACACGGACCAAAAAATATATCACTTTCAATGAGCGCGTGTTTCCCAGAAGATTTTTTTTTGTTATTTCGTCAATTAAGCCGTTGGCAAAAACTAAAAAAGTAAGTATCTACATTCTACATGTATGCTGAAGAATAAAATAAGGTATCTGGTTTTCAACTACCTACATATATATTTATACATAGAAACATTGATTATAATAGTTGTGAAAATACTGTTTTCACGCTGTAGGCGGATGGTAGTGATATTATACGTATCGTATATTTTATAGTTTGCATTCCGAGCATAATAGTATTCTCATAGTTGCACTTATATACATTGTACAAACTACATAATACATACACACATGTGTGCACGATATGCTTGTATTATCTATGTCAGCACACAGAAATTGACTCACGGTCATGTACCTCAAGTTAGCTCTCAGGTTATAGTTAAAAAAAAAAAGAAAGAAAATTCAGGTAGGTAGGTAGATACACGAAATATTGTCTCCGAAACTAGTGCACTCCCGCAAAAGTGATCCATAGAAGCTAAAGCAATATTCGATGCAGGTAATGTGCTCATGGTAATTTGTTCTTTAAAAATCGTACCTAATCATATATTTAAAAACACGGTATTTAATAAAACTAGAAGGTAATGATTATTTATTTTAAATTTATTGCAAAATCTATTAATAAAGAAACATTACTTTCGAAATATAGAACGCTGTACTAATTTTCTTGATAGGTATGCTTTTGTTTTATCGTAAAATATAAATAAAGCATTTTAATTTTGTGAAACATGTTTTTTATCTTAATGTATAATTGTTAATGAGAAATATGGCTGTTAACGATTCGTATCTCAAAACAATGAGTTTTAATTGTACTCAACATATACGGACGTATTAGTTATACTATGTGGCAGTTTCTTTTTCTTTTATTTTGGTTAAATGAATTGTATCTTTACAAAAAAAAAAAAAAAACGATTAATGTCCACTCTTATCTTTTTTTATTTGTTTATTATAAATTGAGATACAGAACGAGTCCTGCATAAGACAACTCAGTTGTAGTAGTATATATAATCTATAAATGCTATAATCAGTATAATCTATGTAAGTAATAAATTAAAATAATTCAGTAAAGTTTGGTCAAAGATTAACTATGTTTGGTATGAGTTACTCGTATATTTTTACATTTATGAAAATGTATAAAGCAATTTTATAGGGTAGAATATCACGAAAACATGATAAGGTCACATTAATGATATATTTTCATATCATAATGAAACATCTAGTATAATATACTCAAACTTTTTTTATTCTTTTATACCGTTGAAAAATTTGTCCCGAAAATGATTTAATAGGTATAAAAAATATATGATTTAATATATAATAAATGTATTACTGTAGAAAATCTAATAGTAGAATAATATACGTCAATACTGTGATAGACCGTAGACCACTTAATCAATTATAATAAACTATAGAGTATGTATATCTATATGTCGTTCAACTATAAGAAGTAATAATAGAAAGTAAGTACTAAATACTATTATCAAACTTATTACCTACATGCATTTATTATTGTTTATAATCAATGTTATTATTAATCAAAATACTAAAGTATATTATATCATTGTTAACTTGTGATTTTAAGATTTAATAATTAAATGTAAAAATTCAAAAAATAGAAAGAAATTTAGAATGATATGACACATTTTATGGTAGACTGGAATAATCAGTATACTGCTAACTGTATACACGAAATGACTGCAAAAATAATTGTAAATCAACGTTAGATAGATAATAAATAATAATACTATTATATAGAGCCGAATTGAAAGTGAAATGCGTGCCTCTGCCTACCAATTAGATCGGATAAAACTTACTCTAATTTATTTGCGTTTTAGTAAAATTTATTTGACCTTAATAAGTAATAACCCACCATAATTTAATATGTATACATTTTTTTGTTTATGTTATTTATTATTTGTATGAAATGTACCTATGTTTTCGATAAGTTATAAATTAAAAATATGTAACAAATGTCAAAGTATTGAATAACTTTTTTTTTATGTATGTACATACATAAATAAAATCAATGGAATTTCAAAGAAAAGTTCACGAATTATTTCTGTAATTAACACAATGCGCATCTATTTAGTAGAATCTATGAATATTTTCAGAACTTGAAAAATTAACGATTATTAAATTTCTAAATATTTAGGTATAGCCGTATAAGTACATCAGTAGCCATTATTTTTACATAAAAATCGATACTTAAAAAACATTTTATGTTTGAATTTATTTTTCAACAAACTGATCTCAACCTAAAGTTTGAAAGTAAGCAAAGAGAGGGATAAATTCCTTTGAAAAATGTGTAAGTCATTATTTAAAATACTACATGTATGAGCACACATTACAGTATTAGACGATTCCAGTAAGTTCCATCGGTTTGTGAAAAAAATTTTAACTGAGAATTTCGAAAAAAATATAAGTATGTATGAATGTACAATATATGAGTAGGCTAAAATCAAGTCACATGTTCCAGAAACCAATTATTTTCAAAAAACGACTAAAACTAAAGGAAAGCTATCGCAACATTAAATTAAACCATTATACATCATTATCATATAATTAATGTTAAGAAACATAAATATTTCATAACGAATATGGTTTTTGTCGTTTAAATACTTTTTGTTTAAGTTAGAAGTTTGGAACATGTGAGTTTCGATATCAATAAATGTGAACTATGATAAATAAATAAAAATAATAGTAAAATAGAATACAGTAGGTAGTATCATTCATACTTTTATTTCTATTAAATCATAAATTGTTGTTGAATTTCAACTTTTAACATAATTTTTGTACAATTTCTGTGATGTCTACTCGTACTTGTTCAATTAGTGTTACAATTAGTTACATAACTCATATGATTCAACGGAACATTTTACTTTTAACACTTACTTCTTGTTTCTTAGTGATATTTACACGGGTTCTTGTGAGTTTAGAAACCAACTAATTATAGATTCTAATTTCTCGTCAAAAGTTCTATAAGACAATTTTTACAACTCATTTTACGATTTTTCGGAACATGTGACTTTTTATTATAGTTTATTCATATAACTCATAAAATATTACCTATGTACCTATACTTTCGGTTTATTATTATTAGTGAACTTTCATTATTTTTCTGTAGATACAGATCCATACGAAAAAATTTGAAGACCCCGGTATCAACAAATCGTGATTTACGAAACCTTTAAACTCAGTCTGGTGTTTTTGTTTTAATTGAAATTGAATCTAATATTAAATGCATTCAGTAAAATAACGGATCCATTTTAATGTTGTCAAGTATAATATTTGAGTCTCCCAAGATATTTCAAACTTTCAATGCCATTCCGAAATTATGTGTGTCAATAGTTTAGTCAACATTGAACACATGATACATTTTATTGCTTATAGATTAAAAATATTTATACTTCTATATATATTATTTAACACTTTGATAAAAAAAAAATTGATACGAATAATTTAATGTTTATAATGAGCCAATAAATTGAAAATATAATTAATAATCAAGTGCCTATGCCATTTATTTTGTTGTTAGTTTTTGAGAGTAATGTAATTATTAGATTAAACTAGAGATTAGTTATTACTTAATACTTATCAGTACTTAATTGACTTAATTTATACTTGATAGAATATAGTAGATGGATATAGATTTTTCGTACTTTTTTCCACATCATAATCGATTGTAATAATATATACGTGAATGTACTTATAATTTTAAAAGTTTTAATAGTACATTTTTTTATTTCCCTATAATATTTTTCATAACATATTATCTTACTATATATATTTATATAGATAAATTTAAGTGACAATTATTCCTATAAGTTTTTAAGGCAATAATGTATTTTGAAATAATTATTATGATTTTATTGTCTACCGATAAGTTAAAACACTTAAGTACTTAATTAAACTAAGTAACCAATCGACTTAAAATAATTGCAACTATTCATTTTACACTATAAGTTTGTTAAATATAGAACTATGCATTATTATTATAACAATTCTTTTAGGGAGTTTCTAAATAAAACGGTTAAAGTTTAAAAGTGATAATTTTGAAAAGTAGTAAATAGTCGTAATAAAAAGTATTACAAATTATTATTATTTTCTTTTTACTATTAAAATTTACCTATGTACTGTATTTGTTTATTTTTTTTTTTAAACTATTTTATACTAATAAGTTAATTTTTTTAAAAGGAATATTTGAATTTAAAGAAAAATGTTTTTTTTACCATTTTAAATTCTTACTTGTGGTTTACAGAGTTAGAAAAAAAAATTAAACAATAAGTATAATAAATACATGTTTAAACATTTGGTAAATCTATAAATATAATAAGTAAATGATATGGTTGTGTATGATATTTCATGCACAATAAAATATTATTTCTTTAAATTGGTGTCTTTTTAAAATTGTGGCGGAGTATCTTTATGTTAAGTGCGAAAGCTCTCAAGACTCATTTTCCTACTGAAAATAACCTATTTTAAATTTTGTGTATTACACTTATACAGAGGTAACAAACTAACTATAGGTACTTATTATTTTTTTCAAGTTCTTGGTAAACATACTTTTATTTTTTTGTTCAATTTGAATTTACGATGTTGTAAAGATTAATTTACTATGTGATAGTGTACGTGAAACTATTTTTCAACTTAATTAGTGATGCCAATTTAAAGTAACTTTAAAATGTTTGTTTTCATGTGATTATAAAAATTATTTTAAGTAATTATTCTATTTTGTCTGCATACATATAATACAATTATATACTTGGTACAAAAGTATTAACTATAGGCTCGCATTGATAAAATGTTAAATAATAACTACATATATTATTGAAATTTGAAAGTTTAAACAAGTAATAATGTGTTCATTTGTCTTATGGTTGTGATATATTTAAAAGTCTACCATAGATATAGATAAATAAATCAGCAATCATTAAATTCTATCAAGATATTATTGGCTTTACACTGAAGTGATTCCCAAATGGATGGTGGCCTGATTTCTTTATAAAATTATTTAATTATTTTATGTTCATATGGTTACTTACTAACACAATAATCATTCTAATCAAACTAATTATTTAAACACTAGGATTATGTCTAACAATATGTATAAACATTCAATAAATGTCAGTAATTTATACGTATATGAATATTATGAGCACCCGAAATTAAAATTTTTCTGCTAAGCTTTAGGCAATCTTAAAACCATTGTATCTATTATTTTTATAATAGTGCTCGACACTCGAAATTTTGATTAGATGTTAACGATACTTTCACATAGACTTAATAAAAGTGTTAAAAACAATGGAACACCTGTAAATTAATAAAAAAAACTTTAAATTTATTTAGAAATTTCGTTGCAATACAAAATTGAATTTTAATATGAGGAAATTATTATATTATCTAATATGAGTGAGTAGGTCAAAAGTGAAGCTTGGAATATACGATGCAAAAAGGTAAAAAAAATAATTAGAACCAAGAATGCAGAATAATCGAACAAAGTACGAATTTTGTCATGAAATAATAGTATTCATGTTCAATAATAACATGTTTTAGATAACTCGTACACATTACTAGTAACACAAATATTCCGGAAATTGTTGGATTCTATTAAGTTTCTTTCGATTTAACCTGCTTTGGAATATTGTTGCCAGAATGCGTAATTTTATTGTTTATTTATGGTGATGTATGCATGTATGTATGGCTACAAAGTTTTTAACATAAGTATATTTACAAAAAAAGACGGACATATTTTGCATCATTGATATTTTTCGCTCTTCGTACAAGATAATGGGAATGGGTGTATTCCGTATTAAATAAATTGTAGATCATATCTTCAGTTAAACAATTTCAAGCAAAGCTTCAGTATATAAATATATCATTACCATTTATATTGCTACATATATTATCATTTTTGTTCTAACTGTTGGTAGACTTTTTTATTCAAACCTATTTAATGTTTTCTTGTTTGACAAAGGATACCTTTTTTTTGCCAAAGTATTCAAACGTATTGTTCTATCCGTATCCAAAGGTTTATAATGATAGAATGGTCCAATAAATTTTTCTGCACATATGAAGTTGAAAATCTGATATAAAATTAGTCTATTTCATAAAAATAATAATTTACTTAAACGCTTATATAAAGAATCCTGAGTCACGATTTATATATTGTTTTAATACCGTTTGTGATATAAATGAGTATGAGCATATTAATTTTCAAAACTTTGTGTCAAATATTCTAAATTTTACTAGAGATAAATTGAAAAAAAATGTAGAACTTTAAAATGTCCTTTTTTTATCCCTTTTTATCCAACTTTTATAAAAGTTGTGAAGTTATTTTGAAATTTCCATTAAGTATGTACATGTAGTAATATGTGACTAATATATAATGAACATTTCAAATTTCAAGCAATATTACTTAAGGAGCTAATACTAAACAACTAAAATCGATTTAGTGAAAGTGTTGTTTATGAAAAATTTTACCGTTTTTACTTAATTATTCGAAAGTTTTTCCTCACGCAGGAAAAACTATTAAGAAGAGAGAATACGTACTTTCTACATGCGATTTATGATTTATAGAGTTGATGGATAAAACTTTTGGACAAAGTAAAGTGTAACAAAAAGTCTTAACAGAAAAAAATGAAAAAATGAAACCTCATTGTAAAACCAATAGATCTTTCACTTCACTCAGAATCTAAAATTAAATATTGACTTTGTGAATGGTGCACAAATATAGATATATTACGCTACTTAATGGTTTCAATTAAAATGATAAAATTAATTATAATAAATTGGTTTATTTACGACTGCAAAACACGTGCTTATAAAATAAGATAACGTTATTGATCAAATTTAGTCTAGGTATTCAATTAAAGTTTTAATTATTAATCACTTAGTTATATGAATAAAAATTCCATTATTAAATAAATGAATTCAATTTTATAAAAAACGACTATAGAGACACTATGAAAATCGTTTTTATAATGAACAGTATGCGTTTTATTTATTTTTAACTAATACCTACAGGTAGAGGTTATATTTGTATACAACACTTAAGGAGGATTTAACAGGAGAGTTTTTTTTGTAAAAATTTTTGAAAATTAGTTGTGTTAATGTACTTACTAGCTACCTAAAATAAAATCAGACTTCTTGATCCATTCTGAATATAAAATAATATCAACTATTAAGTAGGTACCTATAATATTTCAGACATATTGAACTGCCATCCAGCAGCATAATAATAACAAAGGAATAGGAATTTATTGACTATTTTTTTTTCTTGGATTCACTAAGTATATCTCTAATTTTAATTTGAATTAGTCTTACCTAATATTTGTGTAAAGCGTTAATATACATATTTCAAACTACAAACGATTTTTTCTCTTAAGCTAATATTTGAATATATACCTATTATATATAATAAAGTTAGTTAATTTAGTCAAGTGATCGCGTAAAAATAAAATTTTCATTGGACAATAGGGTAAATACGTAAGTTATAAATCAGTATTATTCGATTCATGGCTACTAATCTATATTTATCAAATTAACGAAGTATGCGACAAATTTTTAATATGAAACGAACATACGAAAAATATTAAATGTTAATTCATATAGATTTTATTACATTACTATACACAATAGGTATTTAAGTAATTTTTTTTATAATATGATTTTCTACTAAGTATTTATTTCACATAGCTCAATTTTTTTCTTTGAACTATTTGTGATTACGTTTCATTTATATTTAATAGCAGATTTAGACTAAATTTATACATATCGTTTAAAATCTATATTATGAATAAAATATGAAAAATATGTGAATAATTGAAGTTGTATTGCTCGTTGATTCTGTCTATTTTAAATTTCTATAATTTATCGTAAAATGATTTCTATGCCATATTTCATGTATTAAATTTAGCTTAAAAAAAACTTAAAAATTAAAACTCAGTGCAAAACTGATTAGAAATTAGTATCAAGTATGTATCTTAATTATTTAATAACACGGGAAGGACACGAAAATGTATGACTGCATCATACGCATTGCAATGAAATCTACTGAATATTTTTCTTAGTCGCTCTCACTCCAGAGTCATATTTATAAATGACTAATATAATGCTAAGATTTATTACACGTTCTGTGATGAAATTTATTGTAAAACATTTTCTGTACATTATATGATTAAAGCAAGCTATTGTGTAAAATATAGGTTAAATACATTTCCAAAAGGTACTCCATGATTTAGACGTTCATTTTCGATTTCCACTAAATAATATAAATAAAAAAAAAAAATTATACGTCTATCGGTAAAACTATATATGAATCGGTATATCTAGGGTTCTTAATTTGAAATATTTCAATGAAATTATGAAATATAAATTTTTTTTTAAATACATGACATGATGTTGGTAAATAATATAATATGTATTAGTGAAATGTTATCAATCAGATTCTATCATTCCTTGATTATAGACTTACAGTTTGACCATAATATAAACTAATAATTATTTTGTTACCTACGCACTGAATTTATAAAAATCTATGCGACACGGCGTATTGTGAAGGCTCAATGTTTTATACCAGATACCAAATAATAAAACATATTGATTTTTATAAATTTTAGGTTGTAACCATGGTCTTACAAGATATCTTCTAAGACCGTGGTTGTAACTATTAATGATTTTTGGAGCTAGAAGAATTTGATTTACTTGATAATAGTTCGTTATTTCGTAATGATTACTTATTGTCTTATTGACATGACATTTGTTAAGTAGTAAAGAGTAAATTCTTGTTACAATTAGCATATTATTTCGGAACTTTTCTAGTTTACGGGACACCCTAAATGTTGGCATTTTTTTTTCTGAAATATATGTAAATCCACGTTTTAAAAACGATGGTGCAAACCAAAATTGGCGCTGATCATTAGTTTTTGAGTTATCGCAATTTGAAAATGGACTTTTTTACGGGACTATACTAAATACGTACTTTCTATCAATATTTGAATGTTCAATAATGGTGCAGTTCCACAGTACCGATGACTTTTATGATGGTGTATAGAGTTCGAATCCCAATGTATAATTGTGATTTTTTGCACTTTTTCTCGGAATTTTTTTCCAAATTCATGTAAATATATAATACGAATAATTATTTATACCGTATTGAGCGTCGCTTCGCTCCGCAGCTCCGTTCGCTTTGCTCACTTCGCAAAACTCCCTTCGCTTGCTTCGCAAGCTCATGTCGCACCCGCTCGGCTACGCCGAGCGCATTCAAATCGATAGCAACCCTCGATTTGCTGTGCAACGTGGGGATGTTTCGGTTTGATAATCGTAATGTGTATAAAATACTGTGTATCTCAATATGGAAAAAAATAATAATAACAAATATTTATTATACTTTCCCCCTCAACCTTAAAAAAAAAAAAAGTGCAAAAAATCACAATTATTTATTGGGATACGAACTCTATACACTACTATAAAAGTCATCGGTACAGTGGAACTGCACCAATAGTAAACGTATGAGAGTTGATATAAAAGTACGTATTTAGTACAGTCCCGTAAAAAAGTCCATTTTCAAATTGCGATAACTCAAAAACTAATGATCAGCGCCAATTTTGGTTTGCACCATCGTTTTTAAAACGTGGATTTACATATATTTCAGAAAAAAAAATGCCAACATTTAGGGTGTCCCGTAAACTAGAAATATACCATTATTTCTTATTAGAAACTGAATTAAAATGAATAGTAAGTATGTTTTATGTATAAGTATAGCTGTATAATGGTTCAGGCTATATTTAGGTATCACCTTTATTTATACATTATAAATTTAGTAAAAAATTAAACACTATAGAACTAAAAGCAACATAAAAAAACATAGGCATTAGGCACTTTGTGCTTAAAAATTATTTATGTTTTCAATGTTTTCATAGAATAGAATAGATATACTACCTAATTAAAACGTGTTTTCTCATCTTTATTACATAATATAGCTGAATAGCTCTAATATGTATTAATTGGAAAACAACCTTTTTTTTAATTTATTTTGGGAAAATTTTTATTTTTCGTGTAAATGAAATATTTCATGAAAGTTTCATGAAATATTTCAAGAAAATAAATTTCATGAAATTTTAGAACCCTAGGTATATCTATATTAGTGTATGTAGGTACCTATGTAACTAAATACATTTTAAACCTACCCCCCAGTAAATGTATAAAACTATTTATAATAATAATTTATATAATTAACCGACCCCTCTAGTGCCCGGGATAGTGCGAAAAAGATTATAATATTTATATACCATCTGCGATTTAACTGAGAGTAAATTATAATTATAGCCACAGTACAATCATTTTAAGGTTAATAGCTTTCTGTATAGTGAACTCACCCACTGGAATATATTATATGTGTACATATATGTATATACACTGTTTATAATGACACAAATTATGTATTTGTAGCAAATGACGTATTATAATCGATCACATATTTATAATATATTATACCGCAATAATAGCTATACCGTAATACACTAATACGTTGCAGAATTGTAAACATGTAGCAAGAACCACGTTCCAACGTCTTTATATTTAACTCAAACGAGCGCTAATTTGATTGTTATACATTAACTTAATACATTTAAAAAATCTTGGTAGGTATAACCTACGTTTAACTTCATGTACTCACTCTAGAAATCGTAATTAATAGCTAATCTCAGAAATAAACGTCGTATATTATGCTAAATCGTAGACGAAACAGATTTTTATGGTTTTAAAAAATCAAATATAAGTTGAGCGTTTTTTGTATATTTTTCGAACAAATTTATAACTGTACATACATAAATTGATTAAAAAAAAAAAATTATCGTTTGCTATTTTATGCTAAGCTATGGTAGTTTAACCACTATTTAAATATGATGTGACTCTTAGATATGCAGTGGTTCAGTAAAATATTATACATTGAGTATGCATTTTAACTGCAATCGATAACTACAGATTTGTATCTTAAAATCTATGGCGAGATTTTCAATCAGAACTGTTTCGGATGAAATGTATAAAATATATAACATGCATGATCTAGGTACGGGTTCCAATAACTTATTACGAATAGTGTTGTGTTCATGTGGAAAGTGAAGTATGTAACGTACTAAATATTTTAATCACATCGCGCGATGTTCACCAATGTAGAAACGAAAAAAACAGAGGATAAGTCACGACTGGGTAAATGTGTTAGACTCATAATACCTGAGGAACGACTCCAGCTTAATATGACGAAGAGGTCTATTCAAACAATTTTATTTACACTTATAGACACGTAGAGAGATTGAGGTACTTATATTGTGTCGGTAATGAATAATAATTCTTGATACGTAGTTTAAATTTTAATAGTTTAAGTTGTATTGTACAAGTTTTTTTCAAATTTTACTCTAATATATTAACAGACGTCAGGGTGAGTTAGATCTTTTTGACAAATAGAATAACTTTTTTCTATTCATTATTTTTAACTTTTTTTTTTTGAAATTAATCCTGGAGCCGTGCGCTACAATAAAATTGCATTAAAAGATTTTTATTTTTATAACTCAAAATTTAAAATTTAAAATTTAATTTTCTACGATTTTTCTAAGTTTGTGAAAAACTTAACAATTAGATTGTGTTTCACATTATTTTATTATTTTAAGCATACCACAGTTAATTAAGTATAGCTTATCGAAATGTAGTTTATTCTCAGATTTTTGTTATCACTCGTAAATATTATCCCATTATAATTAATTAAAATTTATATTTATTATTATCAATCATGAAAAGATTGATCAACCCCCCTCCCCCGATTTCTGCCTATGGATCGCAATCAAATCTATTCGTGCGTTTCTATAGCAGTGTCTATTCTGTTTTTATTGACGATTTACATTCTCAACGGTGTTTTTTTTTTTTAATCCATTTCTTCATTTTTCTAAATATCGGAATATATCCTTTATAGCGATGCGATCTCGCCCGTTTACCCAGGTATAACAAAAAACATTTCATACAATACGAGTAAGCCTCCGCGCGGATGGTGGTCGCTCGGCTATCACGGCGATCATTAGCGCGCTGACATAATATCATATCACCGCTCTCCCGACATATACCTCCGAACACAGGGGGCTACGGGTACCTTTAAGGTTACCCGCCGTCGTTCTCTCTCTCTCGCTCGCACGCCTGTCATTTATCATTACGAATCATGTACGCCGTTCGCATCCGACTTTGCTCGCCGAACGGCGGATTATCGGCGCGACGGTCGTATAATATTGTCGTAAAACACGCGCGCGGAACGATCGCAAACTGCAGTGTAAAGGCATACTATTTTCACGTGTGGCGCGCGGCGGCGGACGACGACATCGACTCAGCTACGGCCAGATCTTATCACCCCGTCCGGCGTATAAATATCATATACGACCGTGGCCCGTTCCCGACGTGTTCTGTATATTCTTCACCGCGGTCGGACGCACGCGAATGATATATTACATTTAATACTCGTCGTCGTCGTCGTCGATGCACCGCGTCTGAATAGGTATTCCGTACAGTTATTGTGTAGGTACACGCTTTATAAGCGTATTACGCGCTAGGCGGTCGATCCGGGAGCGGACGCGATTAAAAGCCGTCGCGATTATCCGCTGGAAGTGTAACGGCCATGGCGAAATCAGTACATTCGCACTGGGAAAAACGCGTGGGTTAAAAACCGCGGTCGTCCGCGTGAGATCGCGAATAATGCATTTCAGACGAACACTTTCCTTAAACCGTTTCAATTAAACACGTCGTTTTAATTGGAACTATTCACACCAAGTGTTTTGTTCGTAATTTATGTTGATTTCCATTATTTCAATTGTGTATTATTGTTGGTGGTGGACACTTCTTAAAAATAAATAATATATTGATTTTAATTTATACTAATTTTGTTTGAATTATTATTTAAATTCATATATACTATTAAATAATATTTAAATGCACATTATGCAGGGATATCAAAATAACAATACAACTAAATAATAATTTAGTGTAGAATAATACAAATAATGTAGGTACATTTACTTAAATTATTTACTCGTAATTTTAAGGACACACGTATATTATACAATCGTATATTATATTTTGTATGTTATATACAATATAATATATTATATTGACACTGTATTTTGTCATAATATATATATAACATCAAAAAATAATATTTAATTCATAACATTATCATTATTTAATAAATATTGAATATATTCTTATAATGCTTATACTATCCAATATAATGTAGTATACCTATTAAACAATTTATATAAATTTCACTTATTGAATAATATTGTCTTATTAGAATAAAGGAGTATCATGACTGAGATGGTGAGTTGGTCAAAGGTAGCAAATGCTACAATAAATGACTGATAATTTCGAAGAAAAAGAGAAGACAATGAAGAGTAAGTAATTCGTTTTATTATATTGTTTAGTGGAATTACCCACGTCATTTTTAAAAATTAAATGTATAATAATTATAGTATACAAATCATAGAACAAATTAAGTGAAGTAATAAATAAAAATTAAATATTATTCAGGTAGGCACTTAAATACTTAATAAAATTAATACATTAAATACTATGACAAACAGAAAAACTTTTTCAACGTTTTTTCAAAGCGTTAGACAAGCACATTATTTGGCAGTTTAAAGCATTTTGAGGTATGTTAAAATATTATATAAAATACTCTCTTACGTCTTAAGCACTCGCAGGAGCGTTTCCAACGACTGCTTTGGCCGTCATGTCTTAAATATTGCACTCAACACTGTATTAATTTTCATTAGATAATTAAAATACAAAAATTTTAATTGAATATTTTATTATGTGTTTTAAGTATATTTTTTAGTATACAATTGCAGTACATTTTTTTTTAAATTAATTTTATTGTGCATTAACATCCTAACCCTACAAAATATATTTTGTTTTTTCTATTAGTGCCATATTCATGATCGGACATTGACAATCATGTTAACAATCCAAACTTAATTAATGGCCGCTCAGCGTAGTCAATTCGCAGATGCGTTGTATAAATTTCTAAGTTTGTCCACACTATAGATATTTTAGACATTCATCGGCTTCTTCCCTAAATTATTTTGCCTTGGATTATTAATGATATTGGGCTAAATTTTCTGGATGCTGCATAATATGACGGAGATATTGAAGTCTTCGCGTTTGTATGGTTTTTTTATACTGTAAGATTCTTAATTATTAATTTCAGCTCACTGTAGACATTCGTTATCTAACTCAGCTATTAAAAAAAAAAAATTGATTTTGTCAAAATAACGTTTTCTGAGATGTACATTTTACATATGATATTCTACGATACAAATATTTTTTGGAAATCTCGTGAGTCTTCGGCGGGATGTTTTCACGTTAAAACCATCAATTTTCGACACGATATTTTGGAAGAAATTATACCTACTCGTTTAGGTCGTGTTAAATAAAAATTAAGTTTGAAATCGTCATTTATGACCGCATATTAATTTCCTATGTGATTTTCCTCATCGTACTTGTGAAATTATTGTCCGTGAAATTGAAAATACTAATTGGCAAAAAATGATCAGAAAAATTACACCAAACACCTAGAATAACACTCAGTGAACTACTGTCTACGAGCCGTAGAAAAAAACCGGCATCCATAACACTAAAAATGGTTTTGAACAAATGCAATAACGTTTTAATGAGAACTATTGGGGCGCAATGACTTCGGATTTATTTACCTTATCTCACATTTTGTAAATTGACGATTCTACATCTTTATTTGTATTATTTATGCGTTTTTATTTTTATTTTAGAAATTTCGTTATGATATAAAAATTAGTAATAGCTCACAGCTTTTAGAGGAAAAAACTTAATTGTAGTTGTACGTATTATTTTATATTAATAACAAAATATAGCGGTCATATTTATCGAATATTTATTCTTTTATAACGTATTTAATGTGAATAATTTAGAAACATGATGAATGAACTTTACAATGATATAAGACATTATGTTGTAATACCTCTGTATTCTCATGTCATATATTTATTAAAAAGTGTGATAAAATAAATATCATTTTATTTTTCACCATCCAATTTAATACATTTAATATCTTAATGTTTATAAGTACTATACATTTACCTACATACCTAAGCTACATAATTTAGAAAATATCTAATAATGATAGTTTACATTAAACAATTAATTGTGAATAATTTGAATTTATGTCATAAAAGTAATGTTGAAGTAATATAAGGTTTTATTTATACATTTTAATAGAAAGTGAAAAACATTATATTTGTATAAAATGAGAATTTTATGTTTTTCGTCAAAGTAAAATAAATTTATTTTTCGTGCTGACCCCCAGCTGTTTATTTGAATTGTAATAAAATATTCAATTCTATTACTGTTTTGTGTGTCGATGCTATGTTAGCAATAGGTTATTAGTGGTTGAGTCAATTAGGTACCCTAATCGATATGTAATGTGTATTTATTGAACTAGACACTGTGGCCTTTGGTTTTGTTCTAGTAAGAGTGGTATGATACGATAAAAATAAATTATGAATTATCGTCTTCTGCTTGTATAAGTTTATAGTCCATCAATTGTATTTTATTTTTGTGTGAATAACTTAATAACATATGTTTTTGTCACACCTCTGTTTTGTGATGGACATGGAAATTTTCATTGTAAATCATTATAATTGTATACAAATTTTTCTATAATAATCGTAATTTTCTAGTTTTGAAATATATTATATTTTACATAATAACCCGGTTTCCGTCTACATGATATTGATAAACGAATGTAAACTAACTTTGATATGAACGAGAAAAAATCATAAACCATGCTTGTATATCGAAATATACAATCGTCACCGAATACAAAAAAAATGTCAAGCAAGTCCAAAACTACATCGAAGGTAATAAATGTAGAAACGCATGAAATAGATAGAGCAATGTTATTTTATTGAAAAATGATCTCGATGAAAATAGGCTAGAGTTATTTTGATAAAAATTCCGATGCTAAAATCAAATATTTTAAATTTATGGTAGGGTAAATAATTTACAAAAAAATAAAAAAATACATAAATTGTATTCCTTATAATGATGAATAATTGTTAAAAATTAAACATGATTCAAAATATTTCAAAATTTATATGTTTAATTAGTTATGAAACTACACAAGTCTCATAATATGAGATTGTCTAAATACTTTAAAATTAAAAATGTCTTTAAGTTTAAAATTCAAAATATACACCTTACTCAAACATAGGTTAAATTTGGGTAGGTAAACAAAACGATCGATTTTGTTATAAGAGTGAATGTGTGTTTACGTATAGAACTAAAAAATGTAAAAGAATTGAGTTTGAAATTTCTCAGAAAAGAAAAAGAATTACAACTATCAAAAAATGTACACAACGAAAAAAATACATCGACAGTTCTCACTGTGAATATCTGTAACACATACTCACACGTTACACCTACATATTGACTTGTAATCGAGAAAACTCAGCACTATTTGCACTCTAGTTTTTATATCAGTTTTTCGATCGACCGTCGACAACAGTTATAATAGCTATAGGTATCCAGTTTATATAGACAGTTCATTTATTATTGATTTTATTCTTTAGTTGGTAACTATATACTTACTAGCATCAATATAAAATCACTCTGCGTGTGTATTATTTTTCTATTATTGGACCTTTATTTTGTGTGTACCTACATCTACTCTGAATGTACGAACCTACTCGTTGTCGAATCGATTTATCGTCATTTCTAATACCTACTACAATTGTTTCCATCTCAAACTTGTTCAACGATAACATGTTTCTATAATAAACGACATTACCGAATATGAATTAATGTAAGAACTTAATTATTTTTTGGTTGAAAAGAAAAACCATACAGGGACGAAAATTATAGTTAACTATGTTCACGATAACGAGTACCAGTATAATGAACCCACTCAGAGTTCATTTAATTTAACTTATAACTTATAAGTGTAAGGTTTTATTCGTGATAGAATAAATCGAGTTTAATTTATTCTGGATTCTAATATTCCATAGTGTTATTTAAGTATAAAACGATTGAGCGTGTACTCTTGCATTAAGCCGTCTCTGCATATAAATTATTTGCCAAATACTGAATATTTACTAAATGTTCACCATATCCCAAATACATTAAAAACACATGAAGGTTCGACTAATGTCTCATCCACACTACTTGATATTTGGCGAACATCGAATGTTCGTGTATACATGTTTAGCGAATACTGAGTGTGTGGAGGCGGCTAAGAGTTAGAGCATAAAATTACTATAAATATAATACTATTGCAAAATATAAATGAAAATGATAAAAATATGTTTAATATATACAGGGTATATGTCACGAAGATATGACATATTTAATAACTTTTGTTATATTCATTATTTTCAACAATATTTTTTTTAAATCAATACTATAGTATATAGTATATACTATAATATATTACGCTATAGTAAAAATGTATTACATTTTTCTTCGGAACTCAAATTGAAAATTTTACATACGGTTCAAAAGAATTGAAATTACCATATTCTAACCAGATTTTAAAAAAAATGTTGATGGTCAAAGGTCGTTAAATTTTCGTTATTTATTTGTTATGAGTTTTCAAATTTGTTGAAAATAACGTGTCTTTAATACACTTATACGTTTAATTCAGATTCAATTAGTGCTTTAGATTTATTTTTTTATAAAATATTAGCTTATATTATCGATATTATTGATAGATATTATTAACATTTCGGAAGTTTTTAAAATTTAGAAAATTATAATGGATGAACCTTCAATAGAATTTCAATCACTGACATTTTTCTAAAAATCTGATTCACAAATTAACTCTATAGATTTTTCTGTAAAAATATTATGTATCATGTTTTATTTTTAATTATGAGATATTAAATTAATTTTTTTCAATTAATGTTTTTAAACAGCTATTAATAATATAGTATTTATCAAAAAAAAATTTTAAATATCGAATAGAACCAATTTTATTTCATGATAGATCTTTCAATCTTTGTGATACATTCTGTATACATCGATAATAATGTTAAACGGTTTCAAACCTCTTCGTAAAATTATTGTTTTTATAAAATTTGTTAAATATCACAATGCTAAAGTTCAGGACACTAAAAAAATATTTGTTTATATGCTAGATTTATTGCATTTTAATAAAGTTTTGTTTTGGCTTTTAGTGAATTTAAAAGTTCAAAGGAATTGTTTGTAAAAGTGTCCAAGAATACAATATTATTATATTACAATAGGGTACCTAATAATAATAATAATAATAATAATAATAATGAAAAAATTGTAATATAATTATTCATTACAAATTAAAGCGTGAAGTCACATGCCGATGAGCGTGGGCATTCAAACTGATAAAATATAAAAACACATTACGACGTACAATAGAAGTATATCTTATCAATTATTATTTGACACTCTAGTAATAAAATAGTTTTAAACGTGACATACGTTGTAACCGCTGATACTATCAATGTACAAATAAATTGAAAATTCCTTCAATTATGTATCAAATGTGCAATATGTGTATAAGTTATTGATTAGAAGCTGTCGTTAAAAAATAATGTTTTATTATTATTATTTTAAATATTTCTTTAACTACACTAACAAAAAATCTACGATAAATTAATTTTCACTTAAATAATTCAAGCTTAAATGAAGTTTTTTTATGAATAAAATATGACTGCGTTTATTTATTAATATTTTGAGTAAAACGACTCCTTGATTTATTATATTTGTAAAAATAAATTAATTATTAAAGGAGTATAGATAAACCAAAGGTTTAATGTTGACAATTATAGAGAAGTTATTTCAGAGTTTTTCAGAAAAGTGCAGATTTTATGTACGATAAATATATATATATAGGTATAAAATGGTGAAATTTATTACACGACAAAGATTATTGATTAATTGTTGTTTTGTTTTGAAAAGTATGGCATTTACTTTAAATACTATATACTATAATTGTTTTTTTCAAAATTCAATAATATATTCTTCTATACTAGTTGTTTACAAATTTTATATAATTTGTTGCATTCTCTAATACAATGCATTGAAGAAAGTGAATCGAAATGAGAGTCCATTGCTAGCTTTTTTTCTGTATCTTAGCAAACAATTTTAGTAAAGCCAAGTGACTTTCCTGAAGTGTTATATATACTATCTGATATGCCCAGAGCCCACCAGTCGCCACTAAATAACCTGTTTGAGAAGACATTGTATACGATTTTCGTATACGCAAAGTTTTTTTTACAATTACGAATTTTCAATCAATATGCAGTTCAAATACAATAATTATTACAGCAACAATGTTATGTTTTATGTGTTTAGTCAAATTTGAATCTCAAGTTTAAATTTATTTGATAAGTATTAAAAGTTATGAAATACAATTTTAATCTAGATGGTATAATGTCACCATAGTTATAAAAACCGTTGCAGCGTACGATTACATTTCGCGATCGGGTGTATAATCAGTGATAAATAAATAACAGTAGCATAATTTTTTACGAAGATTAGAAACCTAAAATCATCACGTATTTCGCACGAAAGAATATAATTATTCTTTTAAACCTGCTTGTTTTGACACTCGTCCAAATGATGCTGCAATTTTGACCGGTAAGGTGTACAACTCGTGATGTTTGCACATACGGTGCCTTGTGACACCGTAACAAAAACGTGTCCGAATGATTGATAAAATATCTGATGAATCGGTATAACCCCGATTACTGTGACAACTTGTAATGACCTGTTTTTAACGAATCACCTTATTAAGAAATAACTGCGATAATTATTATGTCGTAAATTTGAACAATTTATATAGCCATATTATGAGACACCCGGGGAGACAATTAATGTTGCCAGAACGTATAAAATTTCCAGCAATGTCGCTGTGTGGACGCAGCACAATTATAGACGTGAACTTTATTTGGACGCATGACCGATGAGTGCATAATACATTAGTATGCTTTAATATGTTTAATGTCATGCAGGTATATATTATGTATAGGAAAAAAAAAAGTGTGAAAAGATTGAGTTCACTAATTACATATATTTATCACTTGTCAACATTATAATATTACGTTGATCATTCATGGGTTGTAAAGAAAAGTATTTTTCCATATAACTATGTAAAATTGTCATTTTTTATTACTACCATAAACCATATACGTATAAATTATATAGCTTACCCTATTCATCATAGTTTTGAGCTGCGTATATCAATTGTATAAAATCACTGTTAAAGCAGTAATACTTATATTTTGTAATTAATTAAAACGTAATGTCAATTGCAACTATTATGATAGGATGCACTGTATGATTTTTTATATAATCCTTGGATATACCATGTACATAGAAATCATCTGCAATTTAGAATGTAAAAAAATGTATTAAAAAAAAAAAATTAAAATTAAATTTGTTCTTAATTTTTAGCATGTAAATTAGTATGTCAGGATTTATAGGTTCAGTACGACTATAACTTGTACATAAGAAACCATTAAAAAGAATACTGCTGTCGCAGTTATGAATTATGGCAATTTAAAGACAGTTTTTGCACTACTGCCATTGCAGTTTTGTTACTTATTGGCAAAGCGCCCGGCAATGTGATACAATATATCATATTATTATGTAGAGTGTCTCGCGAAAACATGACAATTTCACATTGATAACTTAAATATACCTCGGCAAGGCACATGTTTTATACAACCAGATAAAAATTATTGTCTTAATTAATCATGTCGTGTCTATTAGGCGTTGAGCATTACAATGACGTGTGTTCTGCTGATGTTATGGGTGAGATGTATCGCATTGTTGTAAAATTGTTTAAGGACACGATTATTATTTTTATTGTTTTTAAACTACGTTGAAATGTGTAATTGCGATTTCAATGGACAGGTGTCGATTTGGTATAATCAACTTGAAAGCATTGAACGATTTTACAGATGAAAAATCGATATTCGTGATAATCTTCTAATTAGAGTCAACCGAATTTTATGACGCTCGACATACTTGAATGGATCATATTATTTTAAACGAAAAGCAAATAAAAATACATGAAAAATCCCCTTAATAGCTGATTAAACGCAATGAACATGTTTATGGAGATCATATGTTGCCGGTATCTGATTGATATACGTTTATCGACCGTAAAATGTAAATTAAAATAGTTTGAATTTACTACGCGGTACACGGGATATAATGTCAAAATAATAACTCTTCGTTAGAAACATAAAAATTTCCCTCGTATCATATGATATGCTAATAGGATAAGTAATTGCAACGTAGTAATGATTAAAATCAATATACTTGCAGTGAGTGGAGACCTTTTTTATTCCTTTATTGATTGCAGCTGCCGTTCAAACTTTAAACTAATTAATGACACGAAAGAATGGATGTCCTTTGAAACTGATTACATCATACATCATTATTTTATTTTTCACTGAAAAATTAATAGGACCGAGAAAACAAAATTAAATTTTATAATTATTTTAAAATTAAAGCAGTAATGAATAGTTTTAAAAACTCATATGTTTGTATTTTATGGTTACTTATATACATTACTAATATACTTTGTTTCAGTTTAAATTACGATATACTTCGACTATAGATTTCAACACTACCTTAACTATTCACGAAAATCATGTAATTATTTGTAAAAATGTAACCAATGCATCATTAATGGTTTATAAAAACCGTATAATATAATATATTCATTGTTTCGTTGTATATTTATATAATATTATAATATTCCATTATAATTAAAATTAATAAAAATAAATGATTTTATTGACCACTTAAGATTTTTAATACAACTGTGTCAATGATTCGTGAGAAAAATATGCGAAAGATGATGATAATAAATTATCGTTTATATTAAATTACCGTAATTTAGCACAGATTTTAACATTTTTTTCTTTTCGTAGCGGTAACGCGGTGTAAACTTTCTATTTTCCACGATTATTTTGACGTAGTAATATATGTGCTGAATTTAATTCGAGGTCTAGAACAATAATTAAAACTAAAGTCACTTTTCATACACGTTGACGTACATAAACAGGCACAATACGCTACTCGGATGCGTTGTACTCTTTTGTTAATATTAAAGTGTGTAATATGCATACACTGTGGTGTACCTCAGGGAATGTTTATACACAATACTAAGATTATTCTATTCATTATTTTTTTAAACTTTTTTGGTTGTAGCAAATGCAGTAACAGCACGTAACAATTTTATGGAAAGACATTAATTTTTTGACTATTTTTTTTATCTATACGTGATTTTTTTTAAAGTTTTTTGTTTTTTTTTGAAATTATGTTCATTATTTATTGAGAGGGAGTACACATTATTTTTAAAATTTTGATTTTTCAAGGTCGTTACTATAGAGTATAGTCTGATTATAGTTGATATTCGTATTTATAGTGTAAAGCAGCTGCATAGTGGTAGTTAGTAACTAGATTTTTTATTTCTTTAACTGTTGATCCAATAAAAAATGTATACAAAAAATTTCCAAAAAAGTTATTGTTTTTCGTAATGTATTGAGTTGTGAATAAAAGTAAACATTTAAGAAAGATCAAAACTAAAAAAATTACATAATATTTAAAAACAATTTTTTCTCAAAATTGCAGCACAGTTCTACAGCATTAATTAAAATAAGTAAAAATAATGAATAGGTAGAACAAAAATTACTGCAGTGAAAATGAGGACTGAGATACACCCTGTACCTAATTGTGTATGTGTGTATGTGTGAGTGTGTGTACTAGTGAACTATACGTACATTCTCTACGAGATCGAAAGGCGTGAATAAACTTGATTATACAAAACGAAAATAGCAAATTCTATAGTCAAAGCGAGTACATTATACGATTAAAACAATTTATAATCATGTAATGGGATGAATAAACAGCCTGCGCATAACTCTCCGTTGGTGCGTATTTTAATATATCTATACTTACAGAATATTATAATCTTCACTGGCAGTCCGAGAACGTTCAAATTTCTACGTAGGTACGCAAAGCGAGTGGGAAAACGATTCAACAACAACAGTTATGTTTTATACCATGTTCGCGTATACAGGACGAAAAAAAAATCTATATTACCCGCGTGACGTTGTAATATATGCCTACTTTTATCCGGCTATCGTGCGACACGAGTGACAATATGCGACAGCCGATAAGCGTAAGTTATTCCGAAGCCAACCATAAAGTTACATAAACATATATAGGTACCTATGTGTATCCATTGCACACATGCACAGATTTAAATTAACCGAATAATGATTCTCACGTTACACGATGCTTCCATGGTATAATTTATTGATCGGTCGGTTTGAAGATTTCACCGCACTCGGTAAGCAGAGCGCGTATACCTACGCGTATATATTATAATCCGTAGTATACAGGGTGTCTCACGGTGTTCTTGAAGTGGTGATTTGGTATGTTATTATGTCTCTACAAAAGTTTGAATTTTTTTGCTTGTATGTCCTCACTAAACTTATTTCTTCGGATATCGACGCTCCAACACTTCTCTCATTAATTAATTTTAGAGTGCCTGCGCGTCTTACTCGCAACTCGATTCCATTTCACGTCCCTTTCTGTTCAACTAATTACATGTATAATGAACCTGTAAATCGCATGATAAGAATAGCAAATAAGGACCCCCACTTCATTAGTATATAAGTTACTTTAGTTTATAATTATTATTTAAAACTGTATCTAATAATTGTCTTATTGAGAATATTGTATATTATCTTGTTATATATGTACCATTAATTGGGCGCAAGCCCGTTTATATTATGTAAAATAAATAAATAAATAAATAAATAAAATAAATAATATTAAACCCTGACAGATTTATAGTTTCATGGAAAAACTTTCCTTTTTAATTTCTTTATCTGCGAGATGTTTAAGTTGTTCAGTTCTCTCAAACCATGATAACCTGCTAATAATAATTAAAATGAAAAAATCGTTCGATCAAATGTTGGAGAGCACCCCTCAAACACGTATCGCAGACTGCACTATTCGAATGCTAGATCTTCGTAAGACATTATGACATTCTGTATACAGTATACACGCATAGCCACCAAGTTACTACACAATACACATAACTGCATGTAGTGCATTTTACGTGCATCGAAATATCCGTGCAACGGACGTGTATAAATTTATATAAATTTTTATAATATATTTATAACATGATCGATTGTGTATCATAAACCAATGGAATATACGTTACGGGGAAATATATTAGTGCGCGTGATACATTTTATTTAAATAATGAAGATAATAAAAATATTGGTACGTGTATGGTTTTTATTGAGTACGCATATATATACTATTATACACACGGTGTTTGAAATACTGCTAGTATACAATTATTGTGTAATATCACACGAGCACCACGGGTGCCTACATTTATATTACCAATCTCACGCATTAGGCCGAGTGATAATTCCTTTTTATGACTTACCGCGTCGGCGGCTGTGCAACGACAAACGATTGAAGTAAAAATATATTTATTAAATTTTATATATCTAATGGTGTTGCACTGCCACACACACACACACACTCACACATAAACGTAATCACGTGTCTGTTCGAAATCACAATAAGAAACCGCACCCGGTTCACGTTTCTCAACTTAACGCCCTCGACACCGCACCGTGACTTAAAAACCAATTAATTTTTACCATCTTTTTTTTTCATTTTATTTTTATCTTCAAAATCAGTCGTTTGCTCACGATTAAACAGTTTAGCATCGCGTTAAATAACAAGAAATGCATCTTAATGGCCGACGTGACGCATCTGTTATATTACACCTATTTATTAATACTATATACATATTATGCTAACGACCAACGTGTTTTGTCTACTTTTCGCGCACATACGCATTTGATTTGGACGAAAACGAATCGTTAGAATTTATTGGGCGTATAGTAATTGATATCGAATACTTAATAATTTATAATATAATGTACCAGTGGCTCCGCAAGGCATTTCACATGGTGGCGAATTCAAATAACAACCGTTTTTTATTCGATGTGTTTTTTTTTGTGCCGTGCCGAGTGGCTCTACTGGTTCACATGTGCTATTCAATCAAACAGTTTATACTAATTTATCGTAAATTATTATTGTCGTATCAATGGAATCGTTTGTAAATCGTTATTGTATACGCTGCGACTATTTTGTAATTTATTTAAAGTCTATTATCTAGACAGTTGATCTAATCTATTGCATTCTGTAAATTTATCTGACATAATTCAATTCCTACTATAGTAAAATGTGTTTTTAAGTCGACAGATATTTATAATATTACTATTTGCTGTTTTTATTATTATGATTGGATTATTTAAGTGATAATTTATTGTTATTAAAGAGTAGTTTAAAGATAAGTACTAATATTATTTCATATACAAATGTATCGAGATACATTTGATGTATTAACGGGTAAAATATATCTTAATTTTAATGTTAAAATTATTATTTTTAGCGATAGCGTTTTTTGAGACGGGGGAGACGAATGACGTCTTAGGTGGATTTTTATATTATGTATGTACCCATAGATTTTTACCCGAGATCTATATATATATAAACATTCTTAAAACTAAGTTATAAAAATTATAATTGGAAAACATGATATACAAAAGTTAATCAGTTTTAGTTTTTTAATTTCGATGACACTATTTCTGAACAAGTATAACATTTGTACAGGGTATTTTTCTAATTGAAATTTTATGGAACACGAAACAAACATTGAGTAAATTACATATTATAAAATACAAATTTTTATCATAAATACGTATGTTACATACGTTTCTTTTTAATATTTTAATGTTTTTACAAAATTCATTCTCGGGACAATGTGGGCAACGAATGTGGTCACCGTATTATTCGTTTATTGTGAATTGGGCGATGAAAGAACGCCGTTCTAGGGGTTGTTTGTTCACTGACCAGCTGTAAATTCATATTAAGAAACCATTTGACATGTGCGAAACCCTCTACGAAATTGTTGCTTTTATTTTTGTTGAATAGCTCACCCAGGTGTTTCCAATATTATCTATAAGGTTAAATTACTTTTTTGAAAATTCACGTTTATATATATTGTTGCCCTGTAATGCAAATTTATTATACTTTACTGTTATACTTATTTAGTATATGAAATATAAATAAATAAATAAATAAATAAATAAATAAATAAATAAATATATATATATATATATATATAATAAGGTATTAACAATTATCATAATTAATTTAGGAATATTTATAACTCAATAGCAATAAAAATCATGTAATTTTAAATATGTGTGAATATTTGAAAAATATTTTCGCTCGTGATTGCATGAAAATTAAATAAAATAAAAACAATATTTTAATGCTTCTTGAAAAAAAAAAATGTATTAGTTATTCAACTAATACCCTAAAATTATTGAAAAACTTATTCCAAAAACACATTTGTTAATTGAACAAAATGTACCTAGTAAACCTCAAAATTTTATACGATAAAATGTTCTTTTTTCATTACACAATCAAATTCGATTAAAATTAAAATTAACTCGGTAAGTACTCATAAAATGATAATTATTATTAAAAGATGTTTATAAATTACTTAATAAAAACAATGAGTAAACTGGTTAATTCCAAAGAAATAATAACCAGTAACATTAATAATTTGTAGAGGCACAGGGTGTAATTTATTAACAACACTTCAGTGAACAAAAATTTCCTAAGAAATTTTGATTAAAAGACAAAATTATATTGGTAATGTCAAAATTATATTAATAACATAATATTCAAATTCCCATGGATGCATTCACATAAAGGCAAAAACTAAAAAATGCATGAAACCGTGCTCATATTTTAATTTTCTAATGTTCTTAAAATATGTACAAAACAATTTTCAAAAAGTCTCAAGAAGTTATTGACTTGAAAAATATAATTAATCAAAATACAGAATCAAATGAATAAAAGCCAGTGAAATAGTAATGGTAAGGTTCGTCCTTCGTCCCTTTGATTCTCTGGTGATTGATGTATTTAATTTTAAAGACATTTTCAATTTTATTATTGAAAAAAATTCTGAGAAAAGCTCATAAAATGTACTTATTTCGTTGTCCACTGAAATATTTTACCGTTTTCAGTATAATTATTAGTAGATTTTCATGATCAAAACCTTATACAATTTTGAATTTTTAATCCAGTAGACAATTTTTTTTTTTTATGAAATTATTTGAGAAATATTTTTCTATTTTAATCTCACGATTAGTTATTTATATTAAACATTTGAAGTAGGAATATATGTAAAAACTCATCAACAATTTACTTTACCATAAAAAAAAAAATAAATTCTGACAAAGGAATCTCAAGATTTTGCCAGTATTGATAGAAAAGTAAATAAGTAAAGTAATAATTTTCATTTTTTCATGGTTTTTTGTTATCGTGTCTCGACTTAGTTGTGTCAACTCACTCATAACTGACATAAGCAAGCGATTTTTTTTTTACACTTTACACGATAGCAATGTTTTTTTGCCGTTGACATTTTTTATATCCACAAAAACAAAATGTATTTTTTCTAGTCACGTCCATAATAATTACAAAATAATCAAACTGGATTTGGTCGTAAAAAGTTAATGATTGATGTTGATATCAACTCGGTTGCCTATGGTTCGTTTTTATGTACTTACGTTATAATAAAACTTATCATAAAGAAATAATAGTAGATAATGTGATAGAGTAATGAGGCTCGAGTCATAAATGTAGTCATTGGTACTGTACGGTATGCACTGAAAGTGATTATCATAATCATGAACAAACTAAAGAATTAAAAAAATATACATCATTGTAAGACCAATAGATCCTTCAGGAACTAAAGAGTTAATTAAATATGTCTGAAAAATACGTCTTATAACGCATATATTTTTATTATTATTTATTTCATTTAGAACACTGCTTAAATCTTTACATACGAGTAGTATATACACTATTCATATGCCGTACACATGTACGATGATGTTAAAACTTAAAATTTCATTTTGAAATATTTCTGCGCTTCATTCAATAATTATTCGTAATAAAAAGTGTTCGACTTTATAATCACAAATGTTTATGGGTGATCATTCATTACTACGATTATTCGGCTCGTCGTCGTAAAAGTTATGGTCAATAATAATTTAATTATCAGTGAAATATGTTTCATTTAATAAATTTACTATATGGAAATGGTTGTTTAAAATTCGTTTATACTACGAAATAAACATATTGTAAAAGTATATAAGTTATAATTGTTTTGTTAAAATGAAATGTACAAATGATCATTTATCTACACGCATTTGATTTTCAAAAAATGTCAGAATAATTTTTATGTTTGTACCACATTAATATAATAATGTAGGTTATGTAACCATTTATACAAGTTTAATCATTAGTAATATCACGATATTGTGAATTTCTGTCCTCTATACTTTTGTCATTTAATAACGTCTTCAAAGATAAATTAAATTCCATTATGTTATTACTTATTACGATTAATACCACTTTTCTCGAGAAAAAAATGAGAAATTAAATACTCGTATATTTTTTTCATAGAGAATACCTTTTAAATTGAATGATTTTTAATTAAATGGAACTATTTCATAGGATATTATCTTCTGATGCTAAAATAATAGTAATAATATCAAAATTAGTGTATTTATTATTATTAATCAATTAGAAAAAAGCCAGTGGTTCGTCCTTTCAGTCTTCAGACAAGATTATAGTGATGAGTGTCTTGAATTTGAAAGAAGCGATAAAACATTTCATTAGTTAAATGATTCTGATCAAAGCTTTAGTGTAGTATATACCGTTTAGAAATTCTACCGTTTTTAATATAAATGTCAGTAGCTTTTTTTTTCAAATTTTTTCATGACATTTTTTTTCTGAACATGGGAAAAATATTTTATACCAAGATTCAAATCATGTTTCAAATCAATATACCTAGTTTTATAATGATTGAATGTATAGAAGTACTAAGTATTTTCTATAATCATTTGAAGTAAAAAATGGACTAAAACAGTTGAATACTTCCATAAAAAAAAAGTCTGAATAATGATTTTGTAAATTGTTTCATTGTTTTTAGGTGAGTACATGAGTGAGATCATAATTAATTTTCTAGTTTTAATATAATAAGTAAAAATTCTACGAAAAAACGAGGTATTTTCAAAGTTATTCTTATATTTTTATAAGTTGTCATCTTATTTTCAAACTTTTGTTTAGTTTGCAAAAGTATGTGTTATTAATATCTAGTGAAAATTTCAAGTTTTTAGCAACGTTGTTTTTGGAATCAATGTTTATTATAATATAATTTAGTCAACTTAGAGTCTGGTTTACGAAGATTTTTACCGTTTTTACTAGATTTTTCTAAGAAGAGGAGAGAAAAATTAACTTTCAAAACATCCTCTACTTACCTATCCAATTTCTGGTCTTTAAAGTTTTGAACAAATTTTTTTGGACAAAATTTACAGATCAAAAAAGTTTGTATAGAAGAAAACTGCAAAAATGAAAATAGAATAAACATCATTGTTAAACTAATAGATCATTAACTTAATTCTCACACAAAATTTAAATTGTACCTTCGTTTGAGAAAACTTAATTTAAAAATCATTCACGCTTCATTCTTGTGTTAATCAGATAATAGTTCACGGAAGGTAAATTATGCTTGTCTCCAGAGAGTTACTTTTTATTCCTTCTATTTAAAATTTAATTAAATGCATTGTTATTGAGTTTATTTATTGTTTACTCATACAGGGACTCGTGCATTTATATACAGTAAATATTAATAATTAATGAAAGAATAAGACTACAATCTATAGTTATTTATGTAATTCATAATGTGATCACAATTAATATTTGACTTTATGAAAAATGGTTCTCTTTTAATAAACACCATTAGTTTGTCGGTGCCATGGTGGTGGCACAAAGAATGATGAAACAAAGTAAAAGATGAAAAAAAAAGAAGAAACGTGTGGTACTCGACACCGGTTATAATAATGTATAGGTGGTGCATACTGGTATCCTCTCGTATCCATTCAAACCGTATGTTTGTAATAAAAATTCTTTCACCCGACTGACCCTGAGACCTATGACGACTTGCGGCACGATTGAAATCTAAACCAGCGAGGGACTGAAACCATCTACGCGTTTGTTTTATCGTCTATGCCGAAAAGGGTGTTCGTTCAGTGACTTTACTGTAGACAATTTAATATTTTCAATAATATTTCGTTTTTATTGTACATGTGATTTGTCAAATGGAAAATCCTGTTCACGTGTCACAATCGACTATAATTTATTATTTATTGTCCTCGAATTCGGGGCGAGGAACGATAATATCTAATCATTCATAACATAATAATTATGTTTTATTATTACTCGTAATTATTACTCGTATCTAGAATAATAGCGCAAATCAAACATTTACATTTCAACATTTGTGTTGTAAAGAATACATTGTATTCTAAGCTTGAACAAGTTAAATAAAAAGATATCAATTAATGTATTATGTTGTAAATTAAACATCAACCATTCACATAGTTTTATAATTACATTCATTTACAAAAAATCGAAAAATGTGTACAAAGTGTAAAAGGAAAAGAGCGATCGATCGATAATAACCTCTCATCTCGACTAGTCCTAATTAGTGAATTATCATTATTTATTATTTTTAATCAAACTACGAGAATCATTACATTTAAAAAGCGATTGTGTACTTATTGTTCAGGAGAAATGTTTAAATCATAATCACTAATGGTAAAATAATGTACATAAAAAAAAACAATATTACTATGATTCAAATTTTAAAATCTAATGAAAAAAATTCGAAGTAGGTACAAACCCTATTACTTATATTCAGTAATAGATATTTTAATCAATATACAATACATTAACTATAAAAACATTTTTATCATATTATACTCGTACTATATGTTGATTCGGTTTTGGGAATAGAAAAAAGATTAAAAATGTTTATTAAGCTATATACTCGTATAAGTATAATATATATATATATATATATATATATATATATATATATATATATTTTTATATATATATATATATTTATATATATATATATATATATATATATATATATATTTATTTATTTGTTTATTTATTTCTAGGACTTAGATTTTTATATAAATACATGTTAATTGTTTTTTACTAAGAACAATTAACCAACTTTAATAAGATTAAATTTTTTTTTCAGAAAATGAACTTAATTTTACTTTATATCTATTCATATTTTGACATATATATTGTACATTATATTATATTTATATTATATATAATATAACATATAATATATATATATATGTATATATATATATATATATATATATATATATTATATGTTTTTATGAATAATTTACTATTTTCTCTAATAGTTCAAAATTAAATTGAAATGTTTTCGTATTTCATATGAATTAATTTTTAAATATTATAAACCCACTTTAATATCTATTAAATTTAAAATAATATCAATAATTAAATCTACTCTATAGCTGTTATGAGTAAAAAAAACTTGTTTAACTATACATGTGTGATAATATTTTATTTTTACAATTATCATAATCTGTATTTGGTGACATGACTTTTATATGGTGCGTACAGTACATTTTTGAATTTGTTGCAAAGTATTTGTACGGAAGGCCATGAACGAATGCTTTGGTTTTGAATAGTGGTGTAATTTTTCACCTTCAAAAATATCCCTGATTGCAAAAGTATTATTTTGAAAATATCTCTATACAGTAGTATAATAAATTTAAGGTAATATTATTTGAGATTTTTGACAATTATGGAACATGTCATGTTTATCCAAGCGTCAACAAGTGTGTGAGATGTATAGAAAAAAAAAATAAAAATTAAACACGAAAGTAATACGAAGAAAAATCTTCACGCATTTAACATCTTATTTACAATGACGGTGACCCCCCACGTAGCCATTAAACGAGCGTACCTCTGAAGATTTGTTAACACCGCTGGTTTAGAGTAAATAAGTTCCATATAGTGGGGGTTTTAGTCCCATTCTAAATTTTGTTTGTTGTTTTTATCGCTTGATTGGTGGTCAGTAGAGGAAATTTAATCACTATGCCATTTCATTCAAATGGCCTACTAGGATATTTTTATCTTTGAGTATAGCTCATTAGCTTTGGAATTAATCCATATCAATTGTCCATACTGGCATTAGAATTCTTAAATTACTTTTAAAAAAAACCGGCCCCGTGATCGTTTAGTTAAATATATTCTTTACAAGTTATTAACCATAATATTAGTACAAAGTTAAGTGTCACTGATGGGTGGCTATTTTATTGAATTTCAGTGTATGGTTTCTTCCCTTTATGTCATAATCAGGGCTCGAGACTTCTAGCATTTGCATATTTATTTATAACGTGTTAAAATATAGCAGAGTAAGCTACAAATCCGTTTCATACTAAAACGAATGCAGCTTTAAAAGTTTTTAGTGCATATTTTTGCATATTTTAGGGTTTTTGCATTTTTTCTGCTATTTTTATAAGTATCGTGCTAATTTTTGCATATAATTTGTTAATTTGAAAAAAATGAAGTAATTTTGTGGTTTTTACTTAGTGAGTGGCAAATTTCGCTTTAAATTCCTAATTTACAAAAGTAAAATGTCAAAACGTATAAAGCTACGGTTACATAAAGACTTGAGTGCGGAATTTAAATCAGTTGATAAGGTCATAGCTAGCGCTAAAAAGACTTTTAGAAAAGCTCCAAATCACGTTTAACTTTTCAGATCCATAGCCCCTGAAATAAGTCTACCTCCAGTGCCTATAATTACCCGTTAGAGTACCTGGATCAATGCAGTAAATTATTACTGCGATAATTTAAGAACAAGTCGTTTTTGAATTACTTGACACTGACGATGCAGTCAGCATCAAAGAAGCGAAAAAATATATTAATAAAAACGGAATAGACGTTGATCTTATTTTCATAAAATCAAATTTTTTGTCTCTTACTACATCTTTAAAAATATTACAAACACAGGGGTTGTTATTATCTGACTATATTGAAATAATTAACGATGTAGAAAAATCGTTTAAAACTCTACGATGTCCAATTGGATTGAAAATACAGTCAAAATTAAAACAAGTTTTAGAAAAAAATACTGGTCTATCACTTTTGAAAAAAATGTCTTGCATTTTATTGAGTATAAGAGACATCGAAGAATTAGATAGTTTTCCAGATGATATTTCTAGTATTATACTTCAAGTTTGCCACTATCACAACGGTCGACGTCGAACGATCATTTTCAACGTACAAAACATTTCTGACCAATAACAGAAGATCATTTAAATTTGAAAATATTCACAAACACATAATAATATACTGCAATTTTCTAGGTAGAAACTAAAATGTATGATTTATAATATTTACCTACTTACTTATTGGTTTATTGAACTTTACCAATTATGTTTACAGAATGAAGAAATCATACATTTACAATAGTTGACAAAAAGAACACTAAATAATTTTTAGAATTAGATTATAAATAAATATTATTAGAATTTATGAAAACATTTTTTTTTTTTAATTTTTTTTAGAGCATACTTAATTTTTTTTATTGGGCATATTATAGTGCATATTTTACCATTTTTTAAAGCATATTATAGCGCATATTTTATGGTTTTTGAGTGCTAGAAGTCTCGAGCCCTGGTCATAATACTTATTCTGCAATATTTGTATAGATTGTTTGTTATTATGTTCTTTTTTAAATGAAAAAATAAAAATGTTGATAATGGTTTATGAGTTTATGGATTACTATTATGGGTTGATTTGTTCCAAATAATAAACGTGAATTACGGAAATTTTACAGTAAAAGACGAAAGCAGTAAACTGAGATAATAATCATTATGCGGCATCGCTAAAAATGTGGATACTTAGACGTCATCAAAATAGTTTCATTTTAGCGCAAACCAGTATTGTAATAAGTAGCCTATTTTTTAAATTTGGGTGGGTTAGTGTTTGTACAAATTATTTTCAATTTGTCCACTCATAATTCATATAAACATACTTTTCAGATTTTCAATCGTTAACCATTACATATTAATTTTTAGATTAATATGTATTTATATTTAAATATATGCATTTATAACATTTAAAACACTTCGTATGAATAATACATTAATAATTATTTAATTTATATATTTTAACAATTCAAATATTTTTTAACTTGACGTTTTACGTTTTCCGTGGATTTTTATTTACCCGTGTATTACTTTATTTAATGGCACGAGGCCAGTAATTAAAGCGTTGATACTTAATAACTGTTTGAAGTAAATATTAAGTATGTATTTTATATCATATTATACTCGTACTTGTACTTATATTTATACATGTCATGACATCATATTCAGTTAGCTATTCTTTTGGTTTATACTTTGAACAAAATCAGATGAAATTACCTGTTTTTCAAATTCGCACCAAAAATAGTTTATGCATTGTGCAGATATGTAATGAACATTTAACTAAAAGATTTTGTACCTATACGGTAAATTATTTGTTATCAAAATAATATTACTAACATTCTGTAGATAAGATTTTACTACTGTCTACTTTTCTACCAAATTTATATTGATTCTTAGTAATGATTGATTATTATGTTAAATCAATTAAAATCTATTGAATCAAATTCTCTACGGTTAGAAACATTTTCTTTATTTTTTTGTTTTAACGAAAATAGTTATATAAAATGATAAGTTAAAATTAAATGTTTTTCCGTTAATCATTTAAAATAAATATTTGATTTTTTCATAAACAAAACATTTTGATAATATACTAACTCACCTTTTAGATTTTGAGTAAAGCGAAGGATCTATTTATTAATTTTACAATGATGTTTATTTTTTTTTTCTTCGGGAGACACTTTTTGGTACACTTAACTTTGTCTAAAAGTTTCGTCGAGAATTTCTGAAGATCTGAAGTTAGTTTTTAAAAATATCAATTGTCTCTAATTTTGGCAGTTTTTTCTGGCGTGAGGAAAAATTGCCGAAAACCCGAGAAAAAACGGTACAATATGCCATAAACGATACTTTCGCTGATTCAATTTGAGTTATTTATTCATAATTCCAAAAGTTCTAAAGATTGCTAGGAACTTAACATTTTCATCATATGTTGTAAGGGCATATTACTACATACTTTACGAAAGTTTTATAAAACTTTGATAGCTATTGGGCTAAAAATAGAACATTAAATAAACATTGCTTTTTTAAAATATTACTAACAATTTAAAAAAAATTCCAAAATCGTGACTCAGATTTTTTTTTTATATATTAGCGCTCAAGTAAATTATTACATGATTTTTTCGGAGAAAACAATTTATTTATCAATAAAATTTTTAACTTTAAAGTATGTAGACAAAATTATTGGACATCCAACATCTTTGGATACAGATAAAAAGAAATATTTTGAAATGTTTGAAAAACGGAAATGCCTCTTTTGTCAAACTATAAAACTGACAGATTCGATAAAAAAAAACTTACCAAAAACCACACTAAAATTTATTATAAAACATATATATATATATATATATATACACAATTTATTTTTATACTGAAGCGCTTCAAATCGTTTGATTATAGAAATTATATATCGTTTCTTTGAAATTCAACACTTCTATCAGCATTGTGTAATTATTACGCTACGTATTACGGTCGTCCGAGGTCGCGTGCGTCTCCGCAGCCGTACCTCGCGGAAACGGTCACGCGAACCCGATCTGTGCGAGAACCACGCGAATGGCGCCCGCAGATAGATGGCGGTTCTTGACCCATTCGTGGCCGGACGCTCCTGCCTGTCATCGTTGCGACGCGACCGCGCGGTATACATACGACGTGCGGCCGTCTGTGTTGCGAAGGTGTTTCCGGTAGAGGCGTCGTACCACTAGCCGTCTGGCTTAACAAAAAAACCCCTTTCTTAGTCACATGAGGTCTGCTTTGACTTAGCACACCCCTCCGCCGCGTCACGTTCTCCGCGCGCCGTCGGCGAGGGGGTTTGGTGACTAAACCGCTCCAGCCGAAAACCCATGTGCACACACGCGCACGAGCGGTGCATGCGACTATTACCGCCGTTCAGAGCGGTTACGACGGTCGTCTCTCCTACAATCGCTTACGCTTCACCACCCCCCAAAAAAAAAATCGTCTGTTTTCACCACCGATTTCTTATTTTTTTCTTTTTATTTATTCATTCTAGTCTCAGCGAGTATACGTTGTGCGGGCAATTTACACAGATTATTACTAAAAAAATCACTCTGCGCTGAGATAGGTGGAATCACGTATCGTAGAGCAAGGGTACTTATTTTTGTAACCAATAAAGAATAGAGAAAAATAATGATGATAATGAGAAAAGCAAACCGGTGCATATATATTAGTTTATACATTAATATTAATTCTAAACTTACACAAAAGCGGGGCAATGATTTCCCGCTGCTGCACTCGATACGCATGTTAAAAATATCTATGTCGGTGTGGTCACGGTACGAATGAAATATTTTGTGAACTTGCAGTGTTTTCAATATTATAATTATATAATATTCATTAAAACGAAAAAAAAAAGGAAGTATAATCTATTTTATATTAATTGAGAAATTTGTGAACTGATTTCGCAATTCATAATACACATGCATTCTTATTTCAAAATCAGAATAATTATTTTCGTATTGACTGACGGTTTTCATAAAAATAAATGAAATGAATAAGTTTAAAATCTATACAATATTATGTGTCTTTCTTTCGTATGTATATAAATGTATAAAATGTATTCTTTTTTAATGATTTTTAACTATAAATCATTAACAGCTTAAAGGCATTAAATGTTAAAAAGCCGCGCATACTTCACATCTCGGGTATTTTTCGCTCCAAGGAAAAGGTAATGGTGTTGGGTAGAGGGAACCATAGATAAGCCACTATTATGATTGATGAACGATACTTGTCTTGTAGTAATGATACTTTTTTCAAATTTAAAATCAATGTTTTCGAAAAACGATTCTGAGTGAAACTTAAGTTAAAATTTTTCTATCAACTTCATAGGTGGAATTTTGGGAGCTTTGGAGGGACTAAGCCCCCTCCAAAGTTTAAAGTAGAGGTCATAGCCCCCTAATGAGCTTTCTATATAAAGTATTGAAAAATATTTGATTATTATGATAAATAATCAGGACATAGTTGATAGCTTTTCAACTAAAAACCGATATAATGTATTGAAGTAATTGAGTTCTGAGCAGGTACTTATATATCTGTTTTTAGTTTTTAAATTAATTTTATGAATTTTATATAAAACATGATGAAGTTAATTCGTTTATTATTATTATTTTTTTTTTAATATGAATATTTTTTGATTAAATATTTTTCTAAGAAGTAGGTACCAACCACTAAGTATCAACGATTAAAAATTAATTGATTTAGAGTTGTAAGCAAAGAGTTTCTTTGGTCGATATAGGTCCAATGAACATAAAAACCTAGTTTCCACCCCTGTTCAATTTGTTAAGCTTTCGAACAAATGCAAAAACACGATTATTTAGCGTTTGCGACAGTCTTATCAAATTTTTTTGTATAATTCTCAACAATCAATAATTTTTAATAAAAATTAAAAAGCAGATAATGGTGGTGAGTGTAAGGACCTCAAACCAGTTATTCAAACGGTTGAATTATCTGATGTACGATAATGATGTATGATATTATTTTAAAACCAAAGCCAATTATAAATCATAGTTTTCAGAAACGATTTTGAGAGAAGCTCAGAGTAGTCGATTTTTCATTTGGACATCTCCATTTCGATATCTCACAATAGTTTCATATTTTTATAAATTTTACTGTTCTCAATGAAGCTTGTGTGTTATTGACCTTAATTAACGAACATTTCCCCAACTTACTAGTAAGTCTCTGATTGTTTATCCATACAAAATAATACGTTATATGATACATTGATAAAAATCGATTTTGAACGGTTTGTACGGATTTTGATGTTAAACAAATCGATACATAATTGAAATCACAAAAATTAGGTCAGTTTTGATTGAATCGTTGTTATGAAATAATTTAAATTTACTGTAGCCATATAATTTAAATTAATAAGTAATTTAAAATAATTTAAAAATCATGTAATTATGTCTACGAATCAATAAGTAAAAAAATACGATAAATCACATTAAAATTTTGAAAATCATAAAATGGTCATTAAAAAAAAGTAATAATAATCAAACTAAAACTTTAACTCAGATCAATGTCTTAGAAAAATTCGGTCTATCCAAATTCGGTTTTGAAAATATGTAATCAGTTAAAAAATTAAATTTGTACTGTACATGTGCTCCAATATGGGGCTAAAAATTGGAAAACCGTTAAAAATGTGTTTCAATATTCCATAAATCATAGATCTTTCTAAAAACTCAATATCAATCTGGGGTCATCAAACAAAGATATGTCATGTTAGTTTTAAAAAGAATAAGAATATAAATATGAGTATATATTTATATATAAACATACATTCATCTTTTTTTTAGATTCTGAGTGAAGTGAAATATCTGTTGATTATACAATGAAATTAATTTTTTAAATTTCATTTTCTGAATTTTTTTTTTTCGTAGTAATACTAGATCATACTGGTTCAAAAGTTACGTTTAGTTGCTCTATAAATCGTATATTTTATTTGAAAGGTATTTTAAATACGTGATTTTTCACTACTCACAGTATTCATAATAGTTTTTCATAATATGAGAAAAAATATCCATAGTTGGAAACTACCGTAAAATTGATTAAAAACAGAAAAATAACATCATTATAGGTAAACTTGAAATGTTCATCATATATCGATATTATGCATTTATACATTTGACATCAGTTTCAAAAATATTTATGTATCAATAATCTGTATTTGATTTATATCCAATGAATGAGGACATTTTAATACATTTTTCAATTATTTTAACTGGGTTGTAAGCGTGGCAAAATAAAAATATTGTAAGATAAAAGATTTCTAATAATTGAATATTTTCAATAATTTTATAGTTGTGTGTTAAGGCGGTAGAATTTTTTTTCGGGAATTGAAATAATCCTACGTCCATTGAAATGCAAATTCGGACGGTTGGCCAGTTTTTTAATTACTGTTACTGGCATGTGCAAATTTTTAATTAGGTTTCAAAATTTAGCACGTTCCGTCGGAAACGCTTCAGAGTGTCTGGGTTTCGTTAATTTGATCTTACTCGGGTACCGACGTGGGTCTTACATTTTTCTTTCCACAAAGCTGGGTCAAGTGCATAACAATAACGTCCATCATTGTCTTATGAAATAAAACAGAAATCATAAAAATAATTAATCTACACGTCTCGTCGCACCGATAACATTACGGTACTGCGACAACGTGTGTCCAAATGGATTACACTCGTTTTTTTACTATGTAATAAAATACAGTACTTTACACACACGCGTAAGTACGCACGTAGTAATAAATTCAAAGACGAGCGACGTCGTGATGCAGAACCGGTTCTGATGCTAAGTGGTCACTGAGTTACTGTCTTCTGTATCCTCCAAACAGGTCGTTGTCCCATTTTTATTACGTGTACAATGTATCTACGTCACCGTCGTCGTCATCGTCTTCTTTGTATTCGGCTCAGAGACCGGTGTTATTAATTTGCTTCCTCTGGTCTGACAAATTTTTATTTCATGTTGTTTCAACGCGTCGGCTCTTTACAAAAGCTAGTTGAAAAAAATTTCATTTGGTGTCACTTTTATAAATTTTTTTTTTTGTATTCGTGCATAATTTTAAACTCGTAAATTCGAAGAAAACACTTTGTTTATACTTTTATTTGTTTTGTTTAATTATTAGACAATGATGGCTTATTTTTCGAGAGTATACTTTTTGGACTTGACTCAGTCCCTCTATACTTAAATGTTTATTGATTATTGGCTCAATAGAAAATATGTAAATATTAGTCACATTTTTAGAAAAAAAAAATCATCTTTGGTAAAAAACGGTGGTTAAAAGTAGTGAGTAAAATGGTCATTTCATCTTATCATCAGTCTCATTGATTGATATATGTTAAAATACAATATATTTTCACAAAACTTTACTAGAAGTTTAATTAGTGTTTCGCTAATGGAGTCACACTAAGTAGGTACATACGATATTTTGATGCGTTCAAATAAGACGCTTATACAATGCATTATCGGATACGAGTGAATTCTGCGCATGTAATTTAAAAAACATGTGTTTTGAACCTACTGAAAGCATAAATGCCAACTTTTAGATTGAAGTATGGCGGCTGGATTGTTTAACTATTCACGTGATACCCGTTTCTATAATACATGCATGTTTCAATGAACAAAGTATTTATGTATATAATTATTAAGATGGTATTGTAAAAAGTCGAATAAAAATATTTTTATGCTTTTTTTAAAATTTTAATACTATTCTGAATAGTAATTTAAAAAAAATTGTAATTAATTACATTTCATTACATGTAAACTCATAATGGTCTTAAACAAACATTTAATTACAAATAGAAATAAAAACAATATCATTTTTATAGTTAATTAATCTTATATTCATTACGATCACGATTTATTTTTCAGTACAATATTTATTTTTAACACTTAAAAGTTTGTTTTGTGTTAAAATATTTAATATACTTCATGATAAATGAAAAAAAAAAAAAAAAAAAATATATATATATATATATATATATATATATATGTATATATATATATATAATATAGTTTTTATAGATATATAATATATATATAGTCGACATTGTGACTATCGAGACGATATATTATTTGAAATGATAGTGATGGAGAAAAAATCTTGTAAAATTGTTTAAGACGATTACTACCCCTCTTTGGTCATATGGATATGATATTCAAATCTGGGGTCAAGCCAAACCATTTAATATAAGATCTATACAAGCCTTCCAATATATACGTCTTAGACAAATAACTGAAGCTCCTTGGTACATGACCAACGACACATTACATAAGGACCTATAAATATCAACAATCAATAAAATAGCAACTCGACACTACAAAAAGTTCCACTCAAAACTCCATTCAAACCAAAACCCTCTTATTTCTCGTAGGTCCTCTTTAACCATCCCCAGCAATCCTCCAAGGAGATTAAAAAGAAAATGATCAAGAGACGCCCTTGCCTAACACAAAAAAAAAAGGTCTCTCCGTAGTATGAACCCATCACCAAATTAAACAGGAGGTACTGTTGATGGACGGGTTTCCTCCCTTGAGCCAATCAATTAGTCATAATTGTTAGGTACTTTATTATTATATACTATCCAATTTACTTACTGTGCTTTTCTGTATAGATGGTAAATATAGCTTTTATTAAATTAAAAAAAAAATAATAATTGTTCATAGTTTCGTCGGAAAAGTGGGGAAAAAAACCCAAAACGTGTCCTCTCTTGTCCTTCTCTCCCCTATTTAAACCGAAAATTGAAAAACAGAAACGTCCAAATGCGGCACGAAAAGATAATCGCTCATATCCATTTATATGACACGAGAAATTCACTGCGAATATAAAAATCGTATATATTATATATATATATATATATATATATATATATATATATATATATATACACTTGCACCGTATATTCGTATTCTAGCTCCAATAACAACTATGATATAATGGCGGGTAACAACAACTACGCGCGTGTGTATGACGACAAAATATGAAATATACATTTGAATTACATAATATACCGTCTGTCACTCGTACGTCAATCGTCGAACGCGTCGCGTCATAAAATCCATTAGTTTTTATTCGAACGAAATCCGATCCGAAAAATCCCGCAGCCGACATAATAACATACGAACGCGATAAAATTAAAAAATTTTAAAAACCCGCGACCATTTTGAAATAATACATCAATAGCAAAAACCGTCGTCGATCACACACACACTATCATGTCGGACGAAAAGCCGTGCGGCCCGTGCCCCGAGACCGAGTGCCTGGACGTGACGGACGACGAGGCGGCCGCGCTCAAGTCGCTGTACGTGCGCATGACGGACAAGTCGCGGCGGCCGTGCGAGCCCTCGGCAGCCGCGGCCACCGGCCGCCCGTCCGTCGCCACCGTCGTGTCGCCGCTGGTCCGGCACGCGGCCTGCGAGGACGAGGGCAAGTCGCCGCGGTCGCTGCTCCAGCGGTTCGACGAGCTGGTGACGGCCGCGCTGGACAGCCGGACGGCCGGCACGTCGGACAGCGCCAACGACAAGGCGGCGCTGCCGGACGCCAAGCTGTTCCGCAAGTGCCGGTCGGTGCCCGCGGGCCGGCTCAACACCGCGCTGTACGGCATCGACGTGGAGCGCACGGTGGTCGGCGCGCCGGCCGAACGGGACGAGCTCACGGACGCGGTGGACTCGCTGCTCAAGGCCGAGGCGGCGTGCAAGCACAGCGGCGCGGTGCACGCCGCGGAGATGGCCGCCAGGTCGCAGCCGGAGGCCAAGCACGCGGAGGACGCGGCCCGCATCGGCGCCAAGGCGTACACGACCGCGGACGAGGGCAAGACGGGCGGCCTCAACTGCGAGTACCCGGTCGTGGTGGTCGGCTACGTCGGCTGCACGCGGCCGCCGGCGCAGCGGGTCTTCAACGAGGACAACCCGTGCAGCGGTTGACGTCGTCGACGAGATATGTTTTAATTGTCACGCCGTGGCGACGTTATACGACGTAATAAACCGCCGATTTTAATCGCTTTCACTTTGGAATTTTTTATTTTTTTAAATCCTAATCGACTGTCCCCGCGAGACTTATTTCCGTACGCATATAATGCCTCTTGTTCGCGTTATTACGCCGCTTAACGACACGTAATTTACGCGTTAATGTATTTCAAAATAATCTTTAGATTCAAAGCTCGATATCGTGTCGACGAAGTAACGTTTACGACTTTAGAGCTTAAAAATAGGTAAATCGTTTTCACAAGTCCAGTGAAGATCTGACGCACTTGACAGTGCAATCATTATAATTATTGGTCGCGAGTTGTAGTCGATATTATAGTTTTATTTAAAATTTTGGAATTATTTACGATATTTAGATTTGAATATTTATGTCGAATTAATATTTCTACAACAAAGTGCCATTGCGTACAATATTTAAAATACAAAAATGTTTTACTCGGTAGTACCAACCTACCATTAGTAATAATGGGCTTGTACCAATTTGCCCTCAAAAGTACCTTTTTTTTACACCAAATCCTCCCAAACTACCTAGAGGAAAAAGTACCAGTCACCCTCAACCAAATGTACCATTTGCCCTCACATGTTAATATATACACAAATACAATATATAGCTCGTAAAATAGGGAAGGTAAATATACAAATCATAAATAAAATATAAAATTCAAAATTATAATAATTTGTCAATAAAAAATAGTACAAAATCAAAATATAATATTTGTCAATATAAAATAGTACAAAATCAAAATATAATAATTTGTCAACATATAAATAGTACATAAATTATTATATTTTGATTTTGTACTATTTTATATTGACAAATTATTATAATTTTGAATTTTATATTTTATTTATGATTTGTATATTGACCTCCCCTATTTTATGAGCTATATATTGTATCTGTGTATATATTAACATGTGAGGGCAACTGGTTCTTTTTCCTCTAGGTAGTTTGGGGGGATTTGGTATAAAAATGGTACTTTTGGGGGCATCTGGTACATGCCCGCGCTGACAGCAATAATCTAGTGCCTGAGCCGAAGTCAACTTGAAAGAACCTTTGCCGAATCGGTTCGTGTTGTTTTTCATTCATAACTGAATTTCGACGGCAATTACTACAAACATGACGCTCATTAATAAATGTCTGTTGATAAAAATATATGTAACATAAAAGTCACGTGAGCTACAAATACGATTTAAAATATTGTCAACTTCTTTTGTGTAAAATGTGAAATTTTTGTAAATGTTACGGTTCAATCCATTTACCGAATTTGGCGTCAACTGACGTTTGACAGGGCATACACTAAATTATTATTAATGTGCGATAGCTGATCCGTGGGATTTGATGGTGACGACACTTCAGCTAATTTTTCTTTACTTTTAAAATATGTGTTTACCTGCGACCCGATAACTACATTCCACACGGAATATCTTTTATATATTTGTTTTTTGATTCTTACATTTATAACCATTTACCGATATCAATTTAATGCATTTTAAAAAAAATAAGTAAAGAATTAGAAAGAATATTTGTTAATATTTTTTCAAATATATTTAAGTCATCGTATACGATGGCCATAGTAAGCTTGAATGAAAATATTTGCATAAATCATTTTAGTACGCTAAAAAAATAATATCAACTCTGTATTAACTTAGTTTTACTTAAAATAATTATTATTTAGTAGTATAAGTTAAAACGTTTACCCCTCTCTTGATGAAATGTTTGTCATAAAACGGTAATTGAAATTATGCAAAAGCTAGAAACATAAATGTTTATAGCCTAATCGCGAGCGTTTTCCTCGAAACTTGAAAAAATAATTGTTTAGTTTAATTTAAAGTTAAGTCATACTCTAACACACTGCGATCGTACTGGCATATATGAGATTGAATTTCGGGAAACCCCTTTGTATCTCCCTTAAATTCGCTTCTAGGTACACCGGTATTAACTTCCTTAAATTCTACAACACATTTAACGATTTTGTCTTTTAAAACTATCGAATAATCCACTAATAGTTATATTGTTGTTTTTACAAGAATTGTCGGGTTGACGCCGATTACAGTAGACAATTAAACATGTGACAGTCATTAACGATCTCCCGTGTAATATTATATCGACATACAGTCATCGATAAAAAATACACTAATATGAAATAATTGTTCAATGTAATTTATATCATACGCACACAACCAATAACAATCGATGTAAAGACGTAGTAACATACATAACTTTGGATTTTGGAGCAAATTCCAAGCGTTTGATAGCGCTTGTTTTTATAATAGTTGATACAATAAACGAATATGTGTAAAAATGTATCACAGAATTTCTTTAAATAATTTTCAACTCGCACAAAATACGTATTTACATCAAATGTGGCGACCGCGTCCTGATAAAGAGTCTTTTAAATTCTAATCAAAATACTAATTCTAATTTCTAATTCTAATCAATATACATATTTAAATTACATTCGATATAAAGAGGTGTGTGGGACAAAACCACCAGAAATATTTCGTTGACCTAACTTTCTGCAGGCGCTCTTGATAGGCACCATCATTTACTTCGAGGTGTACCTACGTTTTCACACCATCGGCGCGGCGTTTTTATATACTTACGTAAATACTATACGAACTTACTATACGAACGCGTTCCGAGTCGCGACACAGCAAGTACACTAGCTGATGAACCCCTGGTAGCCAGAGTCTGTGATTATTTCACTTTTTGCTTACGCGTTTCCTGGTTCGAATACGGTATATGCACGATAATACGCTGTACAGTTCGACTTTTGAACGTTTTTTTAATCCAATGTTCACAGAGTGTCTAACGAAGATTTATTGCGTTATCATCTGAAATGATGAGGATAATATGTTCAATATTATGTATATATATCTTACGTGTATACGATACCCTGTTCAAGTTTAACATAATGAATTATATACATTATATAGAATCGCAAGATTAATAAAAAATATTACATGGCCCGCTGCATAAAAATGTTGAAGACCCCTCATATAGAATATCCGTTCTAAACCACCAAACTTCTTATCATAGGAGACTCATAAACAATTTTTAACACTTACAGCGTTTAAAACATCAAAATGAGTAAAATATTTTATGTTATTTTATTTATAAAATGTAAAAAGTTTTTACTAAAAAGTATCAAACTATACTCAACAACTATCAAATACTTTTTACTAACTTTTGTTATCATATAAAAATAATTTATCTTTTTATTTGAAAAATTCATTTTTATATTAAATGTTAAGTAGTATGTATATATATATATACAATTCGTTGTATAGGTAAGTTTAAATCGAGTTTGAAATGTTGATCATGGTAAATATAATTTTAGATTCTGAGTGAAGCGAAGGATCTTATCCACTGTGCAAAAAATTGTTCAAGCAATGTTTCTATGCAGTTTTACTGAAACATGGAACACAAATTGCAGCGTTTCATTTGTGTATGAATAACATCTCTGAAACTGTTATTACACCGCAATGCTGTCTTTCATGGGATATCTTATCAACGTTTTTTTTGTAACGTCTCTTCAACATCTATATAAGACTATAAATGCTGTCTTTTACGGGGTATATTTTCAACGTGTTTTTTGTAACATCTCTTCAACAACTATTAAATAACATCCATGAAACTTCAACCAAACATTGCTTAGATGTTTTTTTTCAAACATATTATAACATCTCAAACTGCTATACATTTTAAGTGTCAGGTATAAATGGTATATATATTTAAATAAATTAAACAATCATTTAAAAAAAGAAATTATATTTATTACCTAAATAGTAAACAAAATACAAAAAAAAAACAAATTCAAACGATACAAAATTCATGAAATAGGTATAAAATAAAATGGTTTTACAATGATGTTTATTATTTTTTTTTTTTCTGTAAACACTTTTTCGTATAGAAATCCTTGTCCAAAAGTTTCGTCCAGCAACTTTTTAGATTCCAAATTGAACTGAGATAGTACTTTAAAGAGGTCATTTTTCCAAAATCTCCATATTTTTTCCAGTAATCAAGAATAACGATCGAAAAACTGAGTAAAAACGGAAAAATCGGTATAAATCCGCCGTAAACGAGATTTTCACTGTTCAGATTTTAGGTATTTAGTCATAAATCGAAAAGTATTGAAGCTAGAAACTTGAAAATTTTATCCAATATCAAATACATAATTTTTTATATTGGACAACATTTTCAGAACAATTATAGCACTTTTGACTTAAAAATAGAACTTTTAATTTACCAAATTGTTTGAAAGTTTTTATGTAATATAATTTTAAATATTTGACAAAAAGTTCTGAAAATTTAATATGACCTTACTCATATACCTACCTAATTATCCTAACAAAAATTCAAAAATCGTGACTCAGAATTTTTTTTATACACACTTTAATAAATTATTATAACTCACCAAAAATTATACAAATAACCGTAAAATACGTAAACAGTATTTAAATAATAATATATTATATTAGACTGAAGCTTTGCTCAGAATTGTTTTATACTAAAGAAATGAGTCATCATTTCTTTAAAACTTATTACATTCATCACCAATATCTTGTTCGAGGACCGAAGGGACGAAGGACGAACTTGTACCACCATCATCTCACTTACCAGCTTTTTTTTATTATTATTCAACGAATGAAAATACAAATGACTGAAATAAAAAAACAGACAGCGTATCGACTACATACAACGTGTGCTACCCGGTCAAACCGTGACCACCACCCTGACGAACGGTGCGCGTGACTCGGTCCGATTAGGGCTGGAGTAGTTTCTGTTCTTCGATTTCGGACACGGCCTGACGGACAAGATGGGGCTGTTCGTGGTCTCAGGCCTCGGGTTTGGATTTTATTATCGTCGTTATATCGTCGTTGTATCGTCGGATACAGTTATCGTTTCCGAATTTATGTGTCCGCCGGACGGCACACAGAAATAATCAAATTAAATGTACTGGCTTGACCAGCGGTCGGTGGTTTAACGATATCAACTTTTACTTTGTGCACGTTGACGGCGACCGGAACATTATTTTTTATCCTGTTGAATCGGAATACACGACAAACTATTTATGATAAAACTGAGTTACCCGGAGATCGCGCGGTAGTTAACGTGAATGATCAAATGAGACTAGTGAAAAATAATCGTATTACTAAATGTTCGTTCGAACGTGGGTCTCTTATACGTTTCCGTTGTCATTCTACACCGGATATTCAGTTTGCCGATTTTCGCTTTATATACCAAGGGAAAGAAGACGAATATTATCAGTGACTACTATAAACGACTAATGGCCATAGAGTATCAGTAATGTAGATCAGTGGTTCCCAACCTGGGGTACGCGTACCCCTATGGGTACTCGAGATGATCTCAAGGGGTACGGGGAAAAAAATTGAGTCATGGTGGAAAAATTGAATTTGGTTTATTTAAAACCATCCGTTTCGGAAATATGCAATATACGTTATTACAAATGAAAAATTGATGAAAGCACCGATGTTACCAATTTCGCAGTTTTATGATACAACTTTAAAAAGCGAGTTTAAGAGAAAACAGAGAAAACAAAAATTAAAATATTAATTTTTTTTATGTGTCTTATTACTCAAAATAAAAATACATACATTATTACATTATATTATATTATTGTTATATTTATTTAAATGTTTTAAGAGTGGTTATGTGAAAAATTTTAAAAAATATAAAGAGGGGTACAATCAAGAAAAATATTAAGATTAGGGGTACAGCAGGAAAAAAAGGTCGGGAAACGCTGATGTAGATGATAGGCATAGATACTGCAGGTACTTTTTTCATATTTCGAGCTAGAAAAAACATATTATTGTAAAATAATTGATTCTCCACCCAATAGGAACTACGATTACAATATGTACGGCGTTTTGATAAAAATATATTTCTCGAAGTATAACCATTTACAAATGAAAATGTTTAGATATGCATGTTTTTTTTTTTTTTTTTAATGACAAATATAATTGATTCACAAGTCCCGATTATTGTTTATTATTAACTTTATTACGGATATTTTTATACTCAATAATGCGCATAATAATTACGAGTATTTATAGCTGTAAATAATATAATTATAATCTAAGCTCGAATTACAGTGTGAGAATAGTTTGCGTTTGGGCGAGTTTATAAAAATTGTATTGTGTTTGGGTGACCTTTTCAATATTCTGTGATGTATTTGGGAAACATTTTATCAATTAATTTTTCCGCTCATTTTGATAGACTGGAGACTATCCATGGAATTCCACGGGTATGATTAAAAATGAATAACAATTTAAAAAAATTATTCACAAATCAAGTTAAAGTGACATTGATATTATTTTTTTTTCCTTGAAAATTTAACCTAAACTGCTTCAAGTACTCCAAAAGTGTAATGACTCTTAATATAAACATGTCTCACTACGTATTTAAGTTTTTTTTTGAACGATATTGATATTTGTTCATATAACAATCAATTGTAAAATTATAATCACTATTCAGTTAATGTTAAAATATTGTATCTTTATTTTTACAATATCATCTTTAAAAGTGTATGATACTCGCTTAAATACATTGAATTGTTTATACATTTTACATACCGAGCTTATACGTTTGGGCGTTTACATGGATTATAAAATCAATGTGTTTGGATGAGTACTTTATCCTCAGTATTAAACGGGAGGAAACTCAAATCTATTAATAACTAGTTCAGATACGTAATGTCTGTATTTTGAAGGAACACGGGCATAAACAGTTAAAAATAAATGATGTATGAATGCATTCAAGTGGATATTTTTTTTTTTATTTTTTTTTCCTGAGATTTTCGTAGTTCAACATTGAACGATTGTGAAATCCGAAGTTGCCAATCGGATATAATTTTAGAAATATTCGAGTTAAAATTTCGAGGGGTATTTTCAGTGTTTCTATTAAATAGGTAACAATATTACAGCAGTAAGTACTACCATTTTGACGTCGGTAACCGATAACCTTCTATTAATTCCATACTAACAAAAAAATTAACCTGTATACTAGTAATATACGTACATAAGCGTGTTTAAATCTACGCACGAGTGTAAACAGATATTTTCTAGTATGGAAAATGTTAAATACACTCAACGATCACGCTTTACAAATTCACCACGTACTTAGAGCGGGTACATTTAATTTTGGAAATCGAAAAAATTATAAATAATGTCCAACAATTTAAAATAACATTAATACATTGTATTGACTTTGTTTGACGTATCGTTTTAGATTTTTCCTCTAAAATTCAAATATAATATAACAAACTAGTAGGCCAAAAAATATAAAATTCTGACCGGGCCTTTATCCTTAGATTCGTCACAGCAACTAATTTATATTTACATCGCGAGTACGGTTAGGTGTCAACCTCAGATCAACCGACAGCAAACCACGATATTATGATCATCTATATATATATTTTTTTTTTAGATATCTCATAGACTTGATCTTGTTTTTGTGATTTTTACGTATTTTTAACGTGTATTTCTACTGATTGATTGGTATTACCGCACGTGTTGACGTGCAATGATATCGTAAATTTTTCGGAATAAGAAGACGGCGATATTGCGCGAAAAGAAAATTAATTTGACACCGTGTTCTGCGAAGAAGGCATCTCCGATATGAGCGCCATATACGTATTCGCATTCTGCCTCAAAACCTGACCGGGAATGACATTCACCAGGGACATTATACAGGAGTGTGAACATTCGCCGGAAATATCCTATACAGGGAGTAACATGCAGGCCCGTACTGGCTGCTCTTATGGGGCGGTTGTTGTAGCCTAAAAGGGGGCGCCTTACAAACATGGTTAGTATTGCAAAAAAAAATATTTTATTAATATTAAATAATTAATATTGTGTATGATTGGTTGACAATATTTGATAAATATTTTTAAATAATGTGAATTTAATAATATATAACTTTGGTTCATTTAATGTTAATATAATCTTGGGGAAATATTTAAAAGTTTTCTCAATCAATTACTAATGTTTTATAAATAAATATATTTTTAAATATTTAAAAAATAATCATTTATTTTTTTTTATTTTTCTGTAAATACTTTTTCGTATAGAAATAATGCTCCAAACTTTTCATTCTGCCATTCTGTAGATCGGAAATTTGCTCTAGTTGGTACTTTAATGAAGTCATTTATTTCTCCATTCAAACATTTTTTCAGCAGACTGGAATAACTGCCGAAAATTGAGTAAAAACGTCGAAAATTTAAATATTGAATCAAAATTTCTGAAAATGTAATATGATTATACTTAGACGGTTTTCTGTTAAGTTTATTTCTAAGAAAGTTTTAAATATGGGCGCAATGTAAGTCGTAATTTTCATAGGCGCATCGTGCATCTGCCCGGTTGCCCGGTGGGCCAGTACGGGCCAGGTAACATGTAATGGGGTCGAGATAAAAAAAAATAAAACCGATTTTACCGGAGCTGCGTTTTTCCGATCGCAGTCGTATTCTCTCGTTCACACCGTGTAACGCCGTAACTGCGCCCGCCTTCCGCGCTAGAGTCCACTCGTGTTTTCGGGACACTTTCACTCCTTCACGACCGAGGCCGCGACCGGCTGAAATCCTGGTACAGAGAAAGCAGCTGCGCCGGCGCAGTTTCTTCTATGAGTCGGCCCTCTCTGTCGGAACTCTTCAGGTGTGACGACTAGTGTTAGCCGAATCTCGGCGCTTACAACACGACACGTGGCGACGGCGGCGGCGGAGGCGGCATTAGCGGCGGTGGCGGTGGCGGCGGCGGCAGCGGCGGCGGCGACGGTGGCGCTGGCGCTGGCGTCTCAGCGACTAAAGAGGCACGGCGTGGAGTTACGCGTCTGCAGGCCGTTGTCCGTCGGCCGCTTGACGTCGATCACGCGGCACGTCTGCTATATTCCTAGTACGTCGCGGCCGTGCCGTGCAGTGGTTTGAAATCCGATTCAGGCGGAAACCAGTTTTTATTTTTTCATTACAAAAATTCCTTCTAAATTGTTCCACCTGAAATAAATACTAATTTGATAAAATATCTACTCTAATTACTGAATTATAAATTATTTATATGAGTTTTTATGCTTGTTTGCGTGTACTTGCGTTAGGGAAAGTTTATGAAAATTGAAAATTATAAAGCATTATTTTATTCGTTAATATTCCCTCTCATTTTGACAGGCTTCCTAATCTGACAGTGGACTAACCATTCCATGGATGTGATTAAGAAAGACTTTTTTGTGGTTTTTAATTACTAGTCAAGTTTAAATATTAATAAAATTATTATTTATTATTTATTTTTTTACATTTGTTTCTTAAAAAATTAACATCGTGAGCTTTATGTAGGAGCTATAAAGAGTAATATCTCTCGAAACATCCTTAGCCCGTCTTGTTTTATGAATTCTCATAACTGAAATTGCTATTTGTACTATACGTATTTGATACATCTCAAAGTTATAATTATTATTAAGTTTATGTTAATATAATAATATTTCTTAACCTATATAGTGCTACAATTTATCTTTTATATTAAATCATACGCAATCATTCACAATCATTCTCAAACACATATTCAGGAACTCGTCCAAACGTATTAATTTTATTATTCGTGTACAGAGAAAATCCATCTAAATTCGTCATGCTCGTATGCAAGAGAGTACATATATAAACATTTCGTCGTTATTTTTCTACTCCACAGTGGTGACTATAAGCGTCATCATTATCACTCAATTATTGAAATCAGTTAGTTCAAAATCAAAATAGACTTTTCATAAAATATAGGGCAGACATTTTGATGTGATTTTTTTTTCTCAAGTTACAAAAGGTAGGTCCATAAATATAATATGTATTGAGTATTTTGGTGATACTGATTATTGAAGTGTAATTTTTGAAAAACTAGAAACATGAAATTTTTACAATGTATTAATGAAATATTCTTATGTTATGGTCTCAACGGTTGGATCCGTTGACAACAGGTATCGTTGAGTTCGTTATTTGAAAATCTCACGAAAAAAAAGATGAAAAGTGATAAAACACTAATAGGTATTGAACATAAATTCAAAATATTCATTTAAAGATAAAGTTATTACAGACTATCGTTAACTGACGCAGACATACGTTTACTGGCCAGTGGCTACTCAATTCGTATCGGACGGTCTTAGACGTTCGGCTACATAAATACTTACTGTGCATTAACTCCCGTTAATACCTGAATAATAAATAATATAATAATAATAATAATAATAATAATAATATTCAATATAATAAACTAACTAGAACAATTGGTTCGTAACACTTACATTCGTAACGAAAATTTCGAAAATTTTGGATACTTTCGGCCTAAAAATATAACTATGAAAATACCTCTACTTAAGTTTATTAAAATTTTATATGATCTTATACATATATTTAGTTAACTATACTAAAAAAATTAAAAAATTTCAAAAATCAGGATTTTTTATAAGTGGTAAATTTAATAATTTTAAGACTTTTAAGGAATAGACTGTTTTTACATAGATTTTCAACTTTAAATGTGTGTAATAAAGTATTGCAACATCCACTTATTATGAATCTTTGGACACAGATAGCACAATATATTCTGGATCATTAGGTAAAAAATCATTCTCATTTGTTCGGAAACGATTTTTTAACGAATTTGATAAAAAATAAACCTACTGACAATTAGACAAAAAAAAGTTTTTTTTTATTATTCAAATTAAGGCGTTCTTAGCTAGGTAGCTGATATGTACAATTTGTACAGTTTTTTTTTACATGCGTGCGATATAGTAGTCATTATTAAATTAAAAAACAGTTAAATACTGAAATATATTATGAACGGTATATTTTACACTGAAGCTTTCCTCAGAAGTGGAAAAAAAGTATTGTGTCTTTAAATTTCAATACACTCTTCTTCTATAATAATTATTATTATTATATGTTATATAATTTACACATTGTATCATTTATAACCAGGGCTCGAGACTTCTAGCACTCAAAAACCATAAAATATGCGCTATAATATGCTTTAAAAAATGGTAAAATATGCACTATAATATGCCCAATAAAAAAAATTAAGTATGCTCTAAAAAAAATTAAAAAAAAAAAATGTTTTCATAAATTCTAATAATATTTATTTATAATCTAATTCTAAAAATTATTTAGTGTTCTTTTTGTCAACTATTGTAAATGTATGATTTCTTCATTCTGTAAACATAATTGGTAAAGTTCAATAAACCAATAAGTAAGTAGGTAAATATTATAAATCATACATTTTAGTTTCTACCTAGAAAATTGCAGTATATTATTATGTGTTTGTGAATATTTTCAAATTTAAATGATCTTCTGTTATTGGTCAGAAATGTTTTGTACGTTGAAAATGATCGTTCGACGTCGACCGTTGTGATAGTGGCAAACTTGAAGTATAATACTAGAAATATCATCTGGAAAACTATCTAATTCTTCGATGTCTCTTATACTCAATAAAATGCAAGACATTTTTTTCAAAAGTGATAGACCAGTATTTTTTTCTAAAACTTGTTTTAATTTTGACTGTATTTTCAATCCAATTGGACATCGTAGAGTTTTAAACGATTTTTCTACATCGTTAATTATTTCAATATAGTCAGATAATAACAACCCCTGTGTTTGTAATATTTTTAAAGATGTAGTAAGAGACAAAAAATTTGATTTTATGAAAATAAGATCAACGTCTATTCCGTTTTTATTAATATATTTTTTCGCTTCTTTGATGCTGACTGCATCGTCAGTGTCAAGTAATTCAAAAACGACTTGTTCTTAAATTATCGCAGTAATAATTTACTGCATTGATCCAGGTACTCTAACGGGTAATTATAGGCACTGGAGGTAGACTTATTTCAGGGGCTATGGATCTGAAAAGTTAAACGTGATTTGGAGCTTTTCTAAAAGTCTTTTTAGCGCTAGCTATGACCTTATCAACTGATTTAAATTCCGCACTCAAGTCTTTATGTAACCGTAGCTTTATACGTTTTGACATTTTACTTTTGTAAATTAGGAATTTAAAGCGAAATTTGCCACTCACTAAGTAAAAACCACAAAATTACTTCATTTTTTTCAAATTAACAAATTATATGCAAAAATTAGCACGATACTTATAAAAATAGCAGAAAAAATGCAAAAACCCTAAAATATGCAAAAATATGCACTAAAAACTTTTAAAGCTGCATTCGTTTTAGTATGAAACGGATTTGTAGCTTACTCTGCTATATTTTAACACGTTATAAATAAATATGCAAATGCTAGAAGTCTCGAGCCCTGTTTATAACTTAAGAGCTTAAAATAAAATGAAACTATATTCAACAATTTTTTTAGTTGAGTTATAGTAATGGTAATATGTTTTAGGGACACTCTCGATTTTAATTTGTTATACTCGTATACTCAGAAACAATAATGTAATAATTTATAACTTTAGCTGTTTTCAGAGGGGAGTGGCTTCAAACTGTTTCCACCTGACAAAACAATGGAATTAATATTCACTACTTAATGCATATTTTTCAATTAAATATATTCGTGTATATACATATATATTTATTCATTGATTTCATTTTGAACTATTTTATAGTATGGTTGATTATTTTACTGTTGCCTGGGACATAAGACTATCAGGCAATATATATATATATATATATATATATATATATATATATATATATATATATATAAACTGTTTGGCTTTTAAAAGTGTAATTTTTGACATCGAGCACCAACAGCTATTCACGGCCAATTACCGTTCATCGGTAACCGCATCATGCTCATGGCTCGCAAAAATTTTGAAACAATGTTACCTCTCATAAAGTGATAACATATTCAAAATTTTAATAACATTAAAGGAAATTTAATTTTTATCACAGTTATATTAAATACAATTTTAAAATTTTATACGCTTCGATGTAGTTCTAATTACTATCTTAGTAATTTATTTATTTCTCAATTTGTATCTGTGAGACTTAGGTAACAAAATAATTAGCGATCACGGACCACAGTGTAATAAAATTTAATTCCTTTATCACTTGGATTCAACAAAAAATATTTAATTTTCATGTTCAATCTTAATATTTAACTTTATACTTAAATATGAAAAATTGCGCTGTGAAAACATTGAGAAATGCAAATTAAAACCTCAAATAGAATCAACAGAAAAAAATATGTGCTATACATCGCATGATGATTGTTATTTGCAGATGTTGTCATTGAATTTAAAAACTGTCCATAGAAAATACAATTGGATAAATATAAATCCAATGGCCAATACGATATTAATATTGACAAATTTCACATTTTTTATAGAAGTCAGAGGGACTTATAACGTGTTAGCCTTTATGCAATGGTAGCCGAAACGCGATTTTTTGTGGTACACAATTTTAATAAAATACATATATATATACCTATTTTAGTGTAAAGTGAACACCTGTATATTTACTCACATAAACTAAATTTGTTTTTGTATAAGATACAAATATTTGTATGTAGGTATGTTTATAGGTATGTTAATTTCATAAATCATAATAATATTGTTTAGCGACTAACACATAAAAAATCATATTTTATATTCCTTATGTTCGTATTACAATAATTATTTTCTTCAGGTATTTTTTTTTTCTAAAACGTTGCTTTGTCCAGTGTGAAATATGATGATACTACAATAAAAATGTTTTTTCTCGCTATGGTAATCAGTAATCACATTAACCGATACGCTACAGCCAAGTAATCCACATTTTATAATGTTTGACTCGTTTGCAGACATCTCGTCTGTTCATATTAACCATCAATAAATTAACACCATTTAGACATATTGAATTCAAACTCCAACCATTCGTTAATATAATTATCTGTCATCGTAACGTAGCCCATAAGTGATTAACTATTTGATTACATTATTCTGTTGATGTATACCATGTTATTTCAATGTCAAACAAAAATAAAATGTCCTTGGCTATTTTGGCTCCTCTTAGTTAAGTTAGTTAATTATAGTTATTTCATGTTTTGTATTTTATTTTTGTGATCGATTGATGAACGATATAATTTTGATTTTTCTTTTTACATCAATGTCAAACCGAATTTCGAATGTTCGACACGAATTCAGTCGTAATAATGTAAAGTCGTAAACAATTAATCACTTGAATATTCGCGATTAAAATAATATTTAAATATTTATTTTTTAAACGGATAAGTGTATCAACGGCCGTTATTTAACGCATCAGACGTACCTCGCGTCGTGTATAGTTGTGTTCAGTAACATGCTGAATAACGAGTAGGTACCTAACCACACCCATGCCGCATGGGATCCTGTTATAATAAGGACAAAATCATACGACTATCGGGTTTTGTAAACGACTAATTCTATTTATTTTTTTTGATAAAAAAAAAAAAGAAATGAATTAGTTTAAAAAGGATATAATGATTGCTCAGTAAACATTATGGTGACAAGCGATTTCAAACGGAGCGTAGTGTACATTTAACCATTTGACTCTTGATAAATACCAGGACTCAGTTTTTCGTGAATGATTTACATGTTGTGAACTCGACCGTCGGTTCACTAAATCCATCCGATAGTTGTATGTTTTCGTCCTTCTTGTAACAGGAGTCCATCCGGCATGGTCGTCATACCACGTACTTTTGAGCGCCAGTGTTCGTGTCAGTGTTCGCCAGTGTTCGCCAGTGTCGTACTCATACAGAAGTATAGAATAATCGTAAGGAAATACTGCCGCAATTGTTTTCTTTATGGCCACCGTCACAGCTGCTCGATTGAAATTATTCAATTCGAAAATCAAAAACAGATTTCTAAAAATCTCTCTCATTTTTGAAATTATAAAATAAAAAAATTATGTAATAAAATAACAGCAGTTTTTACAAAAAAATAACACAATATTATAGCATAAAACAAGTATAGGGTGAGTCAAATCTATTTCACAAATGCAATCACTTTTTTTGTATTTATAATTTTTAGCTTTTTTTAAAAATAAATACTATAGCACTGTGCTACAATAAAATCATATTAAAACGTTTTTTGATTTTTGAAACTAGTTTTAAAATTTAAATTTTATTTTACTATTTAAAACAAATCAAAATAACCATTTTGTAAACGGTTTTTTTAGAAATATTATGGTATTAAAATATCTTATTAAAATGTGGTCATTAATTTATTATTAATTTTTAAACTTTAAAAAAATGTAAATTTAGTATTAAAAATTACTGTACAAATTGTTGTACCTACGTTCCATCAAGTTTAAGTTATTTCGATTAATCTATTCGTGATTGATAATGATTAATATCCAATTCAATTAATCATAATAGGATAAAAAACGAGTACAGGTACTGTGAGCTTCCTTTTTACCGTCCAGTCACTATTAATTTACTTCAAATTTACACATTGTACATAAAGTATAGATTGTAAATATTATCAATGGACGTAATTAAAAAACCAAAAAATCCTGTTTTGTTTTACTATCTACCAAATGTTATTATAAATGCATTGTATTTATTCACTGTACATTTCCTCTAATCATCATATAAAATTAGAGGATGAGGGCCGTAGCAGGAGGTCAGTGCCAAGAGGCCCGGACCTCCAGATGGAGAGTGCGTCATCCCGGCCTTTGGTATACAATAATAATAATGATATATATATATATATATATATATATATATATATGAGTTGATTGCCCTTATCTTTAAGCAAACGTGTGATGAGTAGGAGTGTCTTCTAATAAGTTATTACTAATAATTTAATACAATATTTATAATCATTCCCCGTAACATTTACTACACCTACTAAAATAAAACCATATTATGAATTTTCTCTTTAAAATAAAAACAAAACTTATTTTTGGTGGAAATAAAACTTAATATAATGAATAAAAATAATTCATTTAATTAATTGACTTAAAAACGCATACAGTTCTGTGGCCAACAGTAACTCAAACTATTTAAATCAATGCATATTTTTCTTGCACAGTTTATTTTTGAAGTTATCTAAAAAACGTATTTTTCGATCTAGAAGTACGTTAAAATAAAATATGGTATATAATTGTACAAAATTATTCATATAGATAGTAGGTTTTTTATAATACATGCTATTAATAATAATGACAAGAGCGTTATGAATAAATTAGTGTTTTTCAATGATATTTTGTCTGCATGGACTAAAGAAAAACTTATTAAAATAGACCGATTTGAACAATGTTAACAATGACTTAGCTATGCAAAAAGTTCTAAAGGAAAAACTGTAACTGAACTTAATCCTAATTGTTCGTTAATAATTAAAAATTATTAATCTATTTTATTTTTTCTGTCAATAAATAATATTAATAAACCAAACCACAAAAAATGTAAATATTATTATTGCTCTAAAGTAGCATGCATATCATTGTCAACTAAATTTAAATTTGAAATTATTTTTTTAAGCACTTTTCGTGCTGGTATACAAGCTGTTCGGGCGTTCAATCATTGTGACTTCATTGATTATTTAATCAATTAATTTCACAATAGGTACTAGCAGACCTTTGCTGCATTTACTGATTACTATCAGTGATTCGATCATTTTTTAAATACTATTCAATATTTCCATAAATATATATATGTACTATGGTTTTGAAAAAATCGTATATCTATTTAGTGTTCTTGATTCAAAAATTAACTGTAATTTAAAATATTATGTATAAAATGCCTATTATTTGAACTTGTAATTACAATTCATACCGATGATAAAAAGCTATTCACAGTTTACATAATATATCCTTTTGGAACTAAATTCTTATCTAAGCACTACATACGAGTATACAAAAAACCGTTATTTGGGCGAAGTTTACGGTATATGCCCACTATCGGGATTTTTACCGGTATCTACTCTCCGACAGGAAAACTTGTTCGGCGGAAGATTTTTTATAATTTTTTTTTTTTTTTTTAGTCGATGCGAGACTACACTATAAAAGCGTTATAAAGTTGCTATGTACTCATTATCGCTGTGAGAAAATCATACAAATAGTGTCTTTGATTTGTCATTATGCACTAAACAAATAAACCAAAAGAAACAACTACCTGTTGGGTTATAAAGTGTAATTTTTGGCACCGAGCACTGGCAACCCATTCATAAGCTATTAAATTTACCATCGGTGAAAATTTCATCTGCAATAATGTTTTTATGTTTTTAATTTTTGCATACATATTAATAATTTATGTGTTATCTGGTATACAATATATATTTTATATTACAAATAAAATTTTTAAACATCTATTAGATTAGTGGATGAAATAGTAATTAACAAAATTGTTTTGTAAGTTGAAATCAGCAATGAGGTTCCGAGCATATTGCAAAATCATTTAATTAATTAAAATTACATAAAAACAATTGAATTACTCTTAGAGACTATCTAAGAGACGATCGGGTTTTTACGCACGCCAACACCTTTTGACGATCACTTGTTTGCGAGAGAGGAGCTGATGCTCCCCCCCCCCCTCGGTCACGACTACCGGTGTCCAGTTAAAGTTGTCTTCGGACTTGCCGAGTCACCATCGCCGCGACGGCGACGACGACGGTGCTCCGCAACCGCACAGCCCAAGTATGCACAGTCCACACTCGAGCCGCGAGTATCGCGTGTCTACGAGGATTTTTCCCGGTGTGCGTGGGTGTCGATAGCAAGGCTGGATTAAACATGGGGTCTTGGAGATCGGACTCCAGGCCCTGAAATAAAGAAGGTCCTTTTTTTCATCGAACAACTTTATGACGTTTTAAGTTTAATTTTTATTAAAAATTTGCAGAAATAAAATTTATTTTTATAATACGTTTTATTGTTTATAATCCTATACGTCAGCGGTTCCCAACCTGGGGTACGCGTACCCCCAGGGGTACACGAGATGATATCAAGGGGTACGCGAAAACAAAATTGAGTAATGGAAATAATTATGTAATGAATTAATAAAGTTAATCAAGTAATAGAATAATTAATAATGAAGAATTCCTTCAAAAAGCTACATCTTTATCAATCGTAGAAAAAGAAAACTTGATAGAACTTTCATGGGACACAACTTTAAAGAGTGAGTTTAAGAGAAAACAAGTTATTAATTTTTGGGTAGATATTAAAAACGAATATGAGCGACTCTCTGACAAGGCAATTGAGTTCCTATTGCCATTTACTAGTACAGAGTTGGTCGAAAGAGCGTTTTCTTCATATATCTTTATTAAAAACAAGTATAGAAATCAACTAAACGCAATTCCAGATTTAAGATTATATCTCGCATCATTTGAACCTGATATTAAAAAACTATGTAAATTGAAACAAGGTCAAGGATCTCACTAATTATTTACATTTCAATTTTTTGTTTATTGTATTAAACTATTAAATAAGTAAAATAAAAATTTTTTGTATGTGTCTTATTACTCAATATAAAAATACATACATTATAACATTATATTATATTATTGTTATTTTTAATTAAATGTTTTAACAGTGGTTATGTGAAAAATTTTCAAAAATATAATGAGGGGTACAATCTAGAAAAATATTAAGCTTAGGGGTACAGCAGGAAAAAAAGGTTGGGAACCGCTGCTATACGTAATACGTATACCTCAACGGCATATATTCCGATTAAAATCGTTTTATAGATTATAATTAATTCATTGTTAGTCCTTCAATACTATCGTACCCAAGTGAGATGGGCATTGCCGTGTACACAACAAGTGGCACGTATGAATCTGCACTGATGAACCGAAATCGAAAAAATTGAAAAATAATAAACCACCGTTCATTCTCCCCCTTGGCAGGACTCACGGGACGAACAGTTTTTATGTAGTTCCGGACATCTTTATGTTAGCTGAAATACACTCGTTGCTTAACACGGTGACCATCGCGTTCGTACGCACACGGTCGATGCGATCGCGTGGGTAGGAGGCCCGCTTCCCGTCCGACCGGTCGAAAACTAAATCGCCCAGTGAAAGGAATCCGCCGACCGCGACTCTAGAGATTTTTTTTTACGAGACTTATGAAAAAACCTGTAATAAAAAATGTAACGCGGGCCTGTCCGGGATTCGAACCCGGGACCTCTCGCACC